>NGZP02000010.1:1200000-1775380 GCA_004353285.2 Xylaria grammica | reverse complement strand
ACCCTAACCCTAACCCTAACCCTAACCCTAACCCTAACCCTAACCTAACCCTAACCCTAACCCTAACCCTAACCCTAACCCTAACCCTAACCCTAACCCTAACCCTAACCCTAACCCTAACCCTAACCCTAACCCTAACCCTAACCCTAACCCTAACCCTAACCCTAACCCTAACCCTAACCCTAACCCTAACCCTAACCCTAACCCTAACCCTAACCCTAACCCTAACCCTAACCCTAACCCTAACCCTAACCCTAACCCTAACCCTAACCCTAACCCTAACCCTAACCCTAACCCTAACCCTAACCCTAACCCTAACCCTAACCCTAACCCTAACCCTAACCCTAACCCTAACCCTAACCCTAACCCTAACCCTAACCCTAACCCTAACCCTAACCCTAACCCTAACCCTAATTGCACGCTTAAATAAAATAGCTATAAATTTATAAAAAATAGATTTAGATTTTTTATTTAATTACGATTACAATGATATAAAGTTTGCTATTATACAACTACTTTTAGTTAAGTTATTTTTAGATCACATAATAATTTTATATATTTCCTTATAAATTTTAGCTTATAAAATACCTTTTAAAAAGTGTTAATTTGCTTATATTATTAACTTGCTTATAAAATATATTATATTAAAAATAAATATATAAATTAAAATTATTATATTTAGTTTTTTATATAAAATTTTATTTTTTAATTAATTTATTTATATTTTAAGCTAATTAATAAGTTTTAACTAATAAGCTAGCATATAACTTTAATGTTTATTTATTTTAATTTAACTTTAATTTAACTTTAACTTATATAATATATATTTAATAATAATATTATATAATAAATAAATATATATATTATAATTATTATATTTAGTTTTTTATATAAAATTTTATTTTTTAATTAATTTACTTATATTTTAAAATAATTTAATTAACTTATTTAATTTATAATTAATTTATTTTAAATAATAGGTTTATATAACTAGGTTTAGCTAATTATAATATAACTTTTTAATTAATTTAAGATAAATTAATTTAAAAATACTAGTTAAGGTTTTATTACCTGGCTAGGTTTTTTATATAATAGCTACATATAGCTATATGCATGCAAATAAAGCTAAAGGCAGGCAATTGCAGGGATAGCAACACAGAATAGATTGAGTTGATTAGCTACGGCAGGCTGCAGGGATAGCAACACAGAAAAATAACGCGAATTTTCTCTTAGTCAAACGTTTAAGCTATGTTTACCTTAACCCGAGAGCTAGCATCAGCTATATTCAAGAGAGTGCGCTACTGCCTAAGTATTTGTTACAGTAATGCCGACCAAGATTTATAACCTAAGACTGGACTATTATTCCAGCCTCGCTTTCGTTTCCTGGGCCGACCCCTTTCAGGCTGGTTTGCGCTATCAGACTCGGCCTCCGATATCTCAGTAGCACACCAACTGTCCTCATTGCGGTCGCCGCTACTACTACTACCCCAATCACTGTCTAACGCCGCGAGATCTTCGCCATCCATGGCTTTGCTCCGCTTCCTAGGGCTCATGCTGCGGCTCTTGGTCCTGTGCGCTGTCATTTCCCCACGGGTCATAGTCCTCACACGATATTTAGAAGCAGCTGAGTCGAAGACCCGCACCTTGCATTGTTGCCGCTCTCCCGCCGAAAGAAACGGTGCCGCGCTCTTGAGTATGCTGAGAGCAAACCGTGCAAAGAGCAGCGGGATGGCTACTGAAAGGGCTGACTGCAGCGCACGATTATGATATAGGTGGAGCAACTCGGTAGTTGCACCAGGTTGGAGAACGTGGACGAGGAGGACAGGATTGCCCTCATCGTCTTGGCGTTTGGGTACGAATACAAATCGTGCTGCATCGAGAAGCCAATGCAAGTCACGACGGAGGAGCACACCATTCTTATCGTCATCGATACCAGAGCGCCCGCCAGAGGGTATAGGACTACTGCAGTACCGCGTCATGCGATTCCGGTCAAACCAGGAGGCGTTGGCGCTGGGCACTAAATGCGCTACCTCGGTCGCTTCTGAGCACGTTGTGACGCGGCAAGTTCGGTCCCGGGTCCTAATGACCATCTTAGGATCAGACAGGGCGCCAGGATATTCTATGCCTCGTGGCGATATTTGACACCGCGTCCATGTTGAAATGGGCCGTTCACCGTATTCGCTGTTGGGAGCCCAGATCTGGTGTGGGAATTCCCAGTCATCAAAGCGTGTCACGATGGGATATGCGCTAGCTAGGTCAAAGGGTGATGTGTTTTGGCCGACGCAGAAGTAGTATGACTCGTCCTTTAACAATTCTCTTGGAACTGGTTGGTACGTGTCGTGCCCGTCGACCTGGAGCCGTCTTGCAAGCCATCCTTCAGCGAAGGCATTGTTACAAATAATACCGCACGCCGTGTGCGCGAAGTCATAATCAATGCCGCCATCATCAACGGCATATAGCGTCAGTAAGACGTTGGCGCCGTCGGGATAGGCTGGGTGTAAGAAGTCAACAACGCGCGGTGGTCGCGCTTCTTGCTGGCTGATGTCCGTTAGTTTGGGCCGGATGACAACCATAGGTAATATTAAAATAAGGGGGCCCAATAGTGAGATCGACGACGCGGGTATGTTTGCGCAGAGAGATATCAGATGCTGCGCTACGATTGATGGTGGAGAAGGCTGTCTCCACGCTTCGCAGCAGCTACTTGGTATAAATAAAAACATGTGGCGCAGGGCACACCAGCCACACTCTATCCACACTCGGCTCATGCCTTGGCCGGTAAGTGTTCCGTTATGGCAGCAACCGCCGAGCTGCGGTCTCCCCAATATCAGCGTCTCAATTGCAACAATGTGCCCTCTACGATGCATCGAACTCCGCCCGCACCGGGTGCTGAAGGCTAGACGAGGCCGGGGATGAGAAACGCCCCGACAACGAAACGAGGAATTATATGCCCCAGAGGCCGAGCTCGTTCCAGATCCGCTGCGCCTCGTTCCTAGGTGGAAATGCCCCCCTCTTCTGTTGTCGACCCCCTGCCGATTCACTATCACTCCACGCCCAGCGCACCGCGCTGTGTCCAAGCCCGCGCGGAACTACAGGAGGATTTCGAAAGCAAGCACGGCATCCTTCCCAGCCGCCTCAGATTCACTATCTGGGCGTACCAGTCTCCCAGCGAGCCTATCAAAGAGGATATGTTCGACGATCGGCCGAACAGCAACGCCCCCGCGGGGGCGGGGCCAGACACTGGTATTGAAGAGGACATACGGACCTTGCGCAGAAAGCTGGAGTGTCTGGGGGAGGTTCGGAACGCATGAGAGTGAAATACTCCGGCCCGCGTCTTCCGCGAGGTGGGATGGAATGAGACTGTGTACTCCCTCATGCGACGGCTGGTCACAAGAAGAGTTGGGGAGCTAGCCTGCCAAAACCTGTACGTACTTCTAGCTCTCGAACATAGTCGCGGTACTCTTGTGCCCTTATCCTCGGATTCCAGAATGCCGCCCTGCCCCCGGAATAAACCTCCTCGTCAATTAAAACACGCGCTTTGAGAAGAATGGCATGATAGCTAGGCTTTCGTAAGATTCGGCGGGTAGTTTATGGGACTCGCCTATTGCGCCACGCGGTTTCCGCTTCTTGGACGGAGGTTGGTCTTGCGTAGAGTCATCTGTCTTCTGCATTCGTTGCTTTACATTGGGCGGCGGTGAAGGCGCGGCAAGCACACCGCTGGAGTTGATTCTGTGGGATGGCACTTGATCGGGTGGAGGGCGGTCGGCCAGGGACGCACCGTTCTCGGATGAGATTTGGGTTGGTAGTGGGCTGTCCTGCGGCCTCTTTCGTTTCCGCGGCGGCAGCGCCGCCACCATAGATAGACATGATCGGAGACTAAGCACAGCGCAAGGTAGAATGTAGGGCGGTGGTGGCCCAACGCGCTAGTCTAACGGCAATTCACAGGATAAGCCGACGCTAAATAGCAGCCGGGAGTTCAGATGCAGAGCGTGCCGTCCCACTTCAGAATGGTCAGAACGGTCAGAATGGTCGGACATCATGCCAAGTACCGTTCCCCAAACAGAAGTAGAGTAGCCACCATAATCGGTCCCCTGCCGCGAAGCGGTATCGACGAGAGGTACCTTGTTCCCGAACGAATACGTAAGCCGGCGAGAGGAGCTTGCTTTGCATTACGAGAAAACCGGATTTTGACGCCGAAAGGTTAGTGGCACAGAACCAAGTAGGACTCGGGGCAAGCACGGGCCTTGGTGTATGCTGTATATAAACCAACTAACCTTGTATATGAGAGACACTATTTGGGTTCACTCGCTGAGCCACCGGCCGACTAGGGGACATTGCCTGGTGGCTACTAAATCCTATTGTCTATCCTTTCATTTCCGGTACTTGTATAAAAAAAGCTAAAATCTGACTTCTGATGAAGAAAACCTGTAGGATTGCGCCGCCCTCCCAAAAGGACCCTACACAAACCACGTACCTCTAATCACACCGCCTGGAGCCTTTATGGAAAACGAATAACCCCCCATAACAGCTCTCTCGATATACCTAGTTCCCATCATTTGGCCACTCGATAGATCGTCTTCTGGTTATTTATCTGTTGCCGTTCGTAGTAACGTGAGCAGCAAGACATCCTGCTAACGAAGCTAGTGCTTGCCTGGCCAGACTGGGTCAGCTAATAGCCAACTCACGAGCAGCATCATCTGGTTTTTCAGGGTCTTCTTGTCCAGGTCTAGGGGCACGATGCGGGACTTGCGAATCCTAACACTAGCTCCCTCGGCATCTACAATCCCTTGTACTATACGGAATGTCGTGCCGGAGATAGTTATAACAGTAACCTATCAGTTGCCCAGTCAGCAACGAAGAGCATATGACAGGGCTGGTTCTAAGGCACCAAAGGGGACGAAATGAAATTGGAAAGTGTCTAGCTCACCGGCACAA
Source organism: Xylaria grammica (assembly GCA_004353285.2). Lineage (NCBI taxonomy): Eukaryota > Fungi > Ascomycota > Sordariomycetes > Xylariales > Xylariaceae > Xylaria > Xylaria grammica. The sequence goes on along the minus strand of NGZP02000010.1, from coordinate 1,770,448 downwards.
CCTCGTGCTTCTCGTTCTCAGGGCGACAGAAGAGCAGGAGGGTAAGCATGAGGATAGACCACACTTCACTGAACATGAGCGTGTCCTCGTTGAGCTTGTCACGTTCCATCAAGGTGCAGTTGGTGTGTGGGAAGTGACCATTTTTAACATTTAGAACGCATCCGACCTGCCAATGCTCAACGTCGGGGAGATACTCAAGGCTAGATCTTTCCCAGTCTTTGCGGCTATCGACATCATATCAGCACGAGCTATGTAAGACCACTAGCTAGGACCACTTACCCTCGGGGGCCCCACGTCGACTCTTCTGTAAGACATTTGCCTTGATGGAGTGAGAAGAGGTAATGACCCAGGTACGTGGCCACATGAACTGAGTTGTGGAAGGGGTGACGTGGGTCTGTCACCAGATCCCTCACGCGGTCAAACCCGTATCGGCCAGCGATTTCTTGCATCTTCCCATATGGAATCAATCGTAAGAAGGCTCCCCCATACTGGGATTTCCAACTGAGATCGATGAGTGGGCCGCAAGAGATCTTGAATCTACTCCAATCTTTCGGATGGATATACGCCTGGGCGCGATGGGGTCGAAGTTGCGTGAGTGTTTCAAGACAATACCGGACAACGGGCTTCTGGAGCACGGGTGTAGGGGGCTGAGACGTCTGGTGTGAATGCATCATGTTCAGAGGTCGTGTTGCTGTTGATGGTTTTGGTTCGGTTCCCGTCTGTTCCAAGCATAGCGGACCAACTGACCTCATGCGAGACATCGCGTTTATTTATGTGTCGGAGGAGCGAGGCGTAGTCGTAGCGGTTAGTCGCGGCGGATAATGGCATTTGATGTTGGCACACTATTACTTGGATAACGTCGTTGGTGATGATGCCACGAGTGCGGGCGACATTGTTGTGTCTGTTGTGTCTGCCGTGTCTGCCGTGTTTGTTGGTTATTAATACCTTATACTAACCTAGTAGTTTACTGTGGGACCATCACGAGAGTAGCCCGCCTCCCCCCCCCCCCCGTAGGCTTTCGAGATGGGCCCCCATGGGCGCCCACCAAAAGCCCATGGGCTTAGTTGGGTCTTAGGTAAAGCCGATGGGCTTAGCTAGGCCCTAGTAAAGCCGATAAGCTCACTTAGGCCCTCAAGTAAAGCGTTAAAAACTAAACAAAATAATTAATTAAAATATTAAAAAATATAATTATAATATTTTAAGATTTTATAAATATAAAATTATAATATTTTATAATTTTTTTTTATATTTTAAGTTAAGAAAATTTAAATATACTAATCTTTGTACTAATCTACCCTTAGCAATAGGCTGTTAGTCTGTGTGTTAGGTGCCCATGGGCTCAGTTGGGCCCTTGGGTTCTTGGCAATGGGCCGGGCCTCGAAAGCCTACCCCCCCGGGCAGTAACGCCTCGTGACTCGCCGAGCCAGTTATATGTGCAGCGGAAAGAGTGGACCTACGCTATCGGAAATAAGTTCCGCTCTCGCGAGACTTGGTCCCCAACAGTATTGTAAGTTACATCGTTCAGAAGCGTTCTATCCCTCCAACAGACGATGCAACACCGCTATGTTGAAAAGCCATGGAAATCGTTTCGGGAGATTCCCAAGCCAGAACAGCTCATATCTTCCATTCCACACCGTTGGGAGCGATGGGCGGTGGGCATGGATGGCTATACTGCATGTCCACTTTTCAATGCAGTGTACCAACAACCACGAGTCGGCCCACAAGGCTATTGTTGGCCTAGTGACAAGCGACAAGGATTCAGCCAATTAATTATATCGTGCTGTGCGGTCTAACATGTCCGCACGTTAGATGACTATGTAACCAAAAAAAGCGATTGATTAGAAAAGGTACACACGAAAGTGATCAAATCATTATCTGCCTAAATTTACGTACTATAGGGAAGTATATAGCCCTGTCGTGGGCTAGATATGACGCCATAAACTATGAAAGCGCAAACTTCCACCATTCCAGCTAGTCGCCAGCATTGTTGTTACCAACAAAAAGGCCTAGTCTAGCGTTGCACACGGCTGGACTAGCTAGGTAGGTGATGGAATGACATACCAGACCGTCGGCCACCGATCCACCCACAGTCCTAGCAATAACGACGCTCAACACAGAGGTGTAAATGGCTAACTGGAGGGGCTGTGGAGCGGCCCATCACCAACAGGAGATGCTTCTTCTGGTAGACAGGCTATTCGGCGTCACGCCGGTTGCGTCGGCATGTTGGGCACGGCCACATTTATACAAGTTGGTTGAGCCTCCGTTGGACCCGTCCGAAACCAACTCCTCCATCATGCGAACCAAATACCAAAGACTCAGTTGATGATTCGTTACAATTTGCCTTCGGTGGAGTGACGAGGTCGGATAGGTCTGCAGAAGACAAGATGGCTGTTCGAAGTTATGGCGGCTCCAACAGAATTAAGAACGGTGCATCGAAACCAACACGCAGAATGCTACGCTCGCCCAGCCCCGACGGTGAGGGAATTAGGCGTGCCGTACGTCTTACTTAAGTCGAGTATGAGTTGGGTATAAGACGATACCAACCCCCCGCCACAACGCCGCCTATACCTCGTGATATGAACGGTTATTATCCATCCTTTACGACCCCCTTCCAAACTGCCCTACATCTACTCCTATAAGCCTTGTTGCCATACACAATGGCTGACGAATTAAATCTACCAAAGGATTCTGCGACATGGAAGTCCGAATCTGAGTCGCTTAGATGGAAATCTATCCATGAATACGAATTGGCCTGTTCTGGCTCGGAAATCTCCCGGGAACAGTTTCTATTGCTCCGTACTCTATGGGTGGAGCGCTCCACAGATCAACTCTATGCACAAGATAGATCTATCTGGATAGATGATTCCAGTTTCCAGGACGCGCGGCAGTTCCTATCTTCAAGTACCATAGCACCAATCTGGAGGCAGTTTCTCAAGTCCATCAGCATACACCCAGAGACTCTAGAACGGCAGGGTTACGACCTTCATATCTTTTCCCTCGTCAGATATCACCAGGCCCAGTCGCAGGGCTTGAGCTTCGAAGGCGATGACAGCGCCAAGGTGGACATGAGTCCAATCGCCATGAGAACAAGGAATAAGCTCCGGCAGAGAGCCGCCGACCAATCATCCCCGACTCCGGCCCCGAAGGTCTCGGATCTGGTGCCGTCCGTGGTCAAACTGCATTTAGACGATGGCACCCCTGACCAGGTCCCTACTACGCCTGATAGGACCAGCTCCCGTGCTTCAGTTGGTACGCCGGGAGACGTTTCCTCTCCCTTCCAAGATCCCAGGGTGTTTAAAGCCATACAGGATGAGCAGATCGTAAATACGGCTCTTATCGAATACCTCAACGCCCTAACGATCCACTACACGCAGCTCGAAGCGAACTGGACCTTGCATCGCCTCCCCTTGATCGCGCGAGACCGTGCCGGAAAAAAGACATACGAAGCAAGGGTAGATGGATACCTGAGAAGACGAGAAGATGGGCAGCCCTTGGCAATAATTGAGGTCAAGCCGTTTTTGAGGAGAAGGAAGCCGACGGCAATCAGAATGCAGGAGAGTGCGCAAATGGCCTCGTGGATCAATCAACATCGGCCGCCAAACTTGAGCCAGCTTCGCGATACGAAACAGAATATCAAGTATGCGTTTGTCTCCATATTATACGATCACGTACCTACAGGTTTTTCTAACAAAATGTGGCCAGGCGTCTCTTAATCTCACAAGATCGTCATTGCATCTACCTCAATTTTGCAGTTTTCGATGCAAATTATGTTGATTACATCTGTGATAAGCAAGGGATTGATCTCGATACAGTCTCGTTACTTAAGATGACTGAGTACGGCCCATTTGATGTTGGGGCTCCATCGGATATGTCGAAGCTAGGAGAGCTCGTACTGGGCTATACGTTAGGCGAATGCAGGCAAAAGCCATTGTCAGACAAGAAGCCAGTAGAAAAATAACTGGTGCCCTATGTGTCACGGCGTCGTCAGCCTTAAGTGGTGTTGCGTCGTTGGAATCAAGATGGCCAAATTGGCGACCTGGCTCAAAGAGATCTGGGAGCAGTGCCTTAGAAAGTTGTTACCGGATCCTAGACCATTTCCAAGCTCTGCACCAGACCCCGACGAGGCTACTGCATCACTCATATACTACTGTCGAATTTCGGGTTAGGTATTATGTTAGCTTTCCTTTGTCTGTTTCTTTATAAGCTCGATATAGATTTTTCATAAGCTCGTTATACATTTCCTCGGAAGCTTCCTTATGTGGTTTATCATCACGACCGTGACGTTCTAAAAGCACTTGGTCTCGCCCTCAGGCATTCTGACGTTATAATAAAGCAACAGACGAGCCGGGAGCAACTTGATCTCCGCAGCCGCGAGGAACCGCCAAGGGCACGCGTGTTGCCCGTATCCAAAGCCCATGTCCTCCTTAGTCACCGTTACGAAATGGTATTGCTCTCTGTCCTTGTATATGATCGGACCATCGACTTCGTCGCGCCGTAGGTGGTAGAATCGGTATGGATCGACCTTCTAGCACGGAAGGCTTCTCTGCTGGCGTGACGGTGAAGTAGAAGGTGGTTGGGCTTAGCTTTCACCACCCAATCGGGATAGAATACAGGATCCTTCGTGATGTCGATGTGCGGGGCCTCGATGTGTACACCTGCTGGGATTCGGGTTCCATCTTGTAGCGTGACTGGCCGTGGAACGAACCTTTGGAATCGAGCCGCCACACGAGATCGTCTTAGTACTGCCTTCTCACCCACGGCCACGAACGGCCTCGGACCACGTCGACATACTCATCTGAATAGGTTTATGGCGCTGGGACTCCAGCATGACGCTATCAAGCAACTTCATATGAAAAGGCGTGTGAGTATTCATAATAGTGCCTCCGTTTTCGGCTAACACCGACTTGATCTCGGCTCGCAGGTCGTCAATGCAATCGGGGTACGCCGCCAAACCGTATAATCTGTCCCCCAGCTTGTTGGTTCGGATAATCATGTACACACTGCTCTCGGGACACACATATGCATGATCTTCATTGTTGTCGTGTGGATACTAGCCATAATTAGAATAAGTTGGGTGTTGGCCAGCTCATCATCGCTTGCCCTGAATTCTTGCGCTTTCTTTACCATCCAAGCCAACATCGTGTCCGGCGGCGAACGGCCATTCCTCATGGCTTGTGGCAATATCAGCCAGTTTCTCTACGGTTTCCATTCTGCCTAACTCACTGGCTCTCAATTCCGTAATTAGCGCCCGAAGCATCTTCTGGGCCTTCTCCCAATATAAGATAATCATGCCCACAGGCAGCAAGAAATATTTGATGGCAGGACGCAAGAATCTCGGCCACATTTTTGAGGCCTGAATGGCAGCTGAAATATCCTTCGAATATTTCATTGCCGCCGTCGGACGTTCTTCATCATAACAGAGGGGTGCTCCAGCGAGAAAGTTTCCCACCACCATCGCTAGAATACAAAATATGCGTCCATAGACGTTGATGGACCTCCACGTCTGGGATTTGGGGAGTTTGGCTCGCATGAACCTCTCCACTTCCGCACTGAGACGGTCAATTATTTGGGCTATGGCTTTTTGCCAATCTAGCTGACTAACCCGTTAGAAAGTGGTCACGTACGTAGTTATTTTGTCTGATCAACACGGATGAGATCATTGAGAAAGTGTAGTTCAGTATTCATGCCAGATATCTTGGTTTCGAAAACCATTTCTTGAGTTGGCGAAACAGCGAGATACGGAGACGAAGACTAAATGATACCCTCTCATATGCTTCCGCGTTATTAATCTACTCTTCTAGATTGCTGGGGAGCTCTTCTAGACACTTTAGTAGAACAACAATCTTCTTACCTGTTTACAAATTAGTTATTGGCTCACATAAGTGGGATACTAAAGATGAATGGCGAAATTGAGGCCAAAGCAACGTGAATCATGCCGTCAGCCGTTGTGGTTCGAAATATTACGTTTCCGATATGTTATATAATTTATGATACATAGATTACGCGTGATTACTGCAATGAAAAGTTTGTTCTAGGTAAAACATATAATAGAAAGGTATTCCCTTCTTACGGAGGTTGTGAGTTAAATTATGTTAACACTAGGGTGGCAAAGATAGCTAGACCGCACATCAGACCCGAGTGACTCGTCATATTTTCCGACACACCCAAATAGCATTAGGGCTAGGATCGGGGCCATCGGGGTTATGGCCATCAGCGAGCACCCCCTTGATTGGCTGATTCCTGATTACGAGTTGCATACCTGATATTTGTTTCGCTTTGATGGTATCTACTGCCTAGGTTACCTCGTGGTGTCTACGTACTTATTGGCAATTTCAAGTTTCTTTAATCTATTCTTCCTTATATAAAATGCTGCCCAGGCTGGTAGTATGTTATCTTCCCAAGCTCTATTGCTTTAATGTCGCAGATGGGTATCTCATAGGACATATATATATATTACTTTCTATCTTAATTTAAACAGATGCGTACCTTCCAAACTGAACATGGTAGCCTCTGCCTGAAACCTGTCGCACATTATATCCATGGTAACCTTATATTCTATGAGCACCCGGCCTATCAGCCTCTTATGATCCCCATAATCTCTCTTCCATATACTACCAGCTAGTAATATTGTTGAAGCTGCTGGAGACTGGAGTGCTCGGAACTGAGAAGACGCCTCCGGAGAGCTCAAATCCTAGGAAGCGCTACACTTTGTTAAGATGGGGTCGATTGGTTCAACATCGTCTATTACTGGGAGTAGCTAGTGTTCTGTGGCGGCTGGGCCTTGTATACCGTTAGAAGACTTACAATACGATACACGTGGTATGCTAGTCGTGACTCGAGGCGCATGCCCTCCAAAACAGGCATAAATAAACCTTTGGATCGCCTTCAAAGGTCTCATTGGATTGATAGTGGAATGGAGTGAAATTGAATGGCGTCTGCATGGCCGACACACGGTCGATGGCGCCCTGTATCCAAGGGCCTAGCGGCATAGGTAACGGTGTTGTGGTACGTAAGTCAATATTCTTGGGTATCAAGGGGGCTATACTATTTCCCTTGTTAAACTCTTTAGCCCACGCTTCTATAGACGGCCCCAACCCTGTAGTATCGTGTCTGTGAGGGCGTCTTCTCTTTCGGACCACAGCCCTTTATCCGTACCAGCGGCTAGACTATTCCACCATCTTCGACTGCAGTCCTTGTTCGAACGCCATGGAACGGACTTGGCAAGTTCACGCCAAAGTCACGGCCGTGAGTTGGCACAAGCTATATGGCATTAGTATATAGAATATTGCTTGCGTATAGGGCGCGACGTAGAGTGTAGCTAGGCCGACTGCTCTTTGGAGTGCGGCTTCCGCTTCAGGTGTCCACTTGCGCCCCATACCATGATTCGTTCCAAAAACGGATAAGTCCTCCGGATATCCCCGCCTCCAGGACCGCATACGGAACTCACAAATTCGTGTAGGCCTCTGCATGTTCGTGATGGGTGTGTGGCATATACCGATTAAGGGCTCGGAAAAAGATTCAATTCAACTAACAACTCACATCGAGTCACAGGGGCTTTCGGACCCTCCAGTTATTGGGTCTAGAGTCTGGCAATCCGGACGCATATTTATACCGGCGAGTCCCCGTAATATAATATGCCCCTATTCAGTGTGTTGGGTTTCGTGCCTTATCGTTCGGCTTCCTCGCAGTTTCGCATTCTTGCATTTTAAGGAAGGCGCTCGGCACTCTTCAGACCCTTAGATCCGGCAGTCTCCATATAATCCAGCTAACAGGTGCATGGCATTCCATGAATGGCTTTGCTGAAGTCCGCTTACGCCGGATATTTGATACCCGGGATCCCTAGAATAAAGGAAACTGGAAAGGAAATTACGCAGTTAACATGATTTCCAAAATGGTAGCTGGATAATTTAGGTAAGTGGGCTAAAGTAGTTGACTACACCCTCAAAACTATCTATTGTTGCGGGACGCCAGTGGTACGGACGCATAGCCTCTGGTGTATTTTCAAAATTAAATGCCAAAACCTACAACTGGATTCTATTTGTTGATCGGCCGACAGCCTGTGTCAGCTTTACGCCGGTTGAGGCGATCTAAACTCCTCACAGGCTGACTATTGCATGGCCCGATGGACTAATAAGACTTATAAGCTAAAGAGCCGTCATTAGAAACAGTGAGTGAACATAGAGGCCGCTCCGGGCAGGATAATAATATTGAGGTAAGCTATTCGATGACAGAGACTCAGATAGCTAAGCATACCAGTCGTGAACCCAGTGGGCTGCTGATATTATATGCATGGTGCAATGATAATATCAGCTCTAGTCTCTTCCTAACCGGCAACTGGAGTCGGTAATAGGCTGGCAGATGAGTGTTCTAATGTAGTTCTTAGCACGGCTGATGCTACTAAATGGCCTGTACTAGCGTTTACTTGCAATCCTCTGGAATATGTCGATAGCCACACCTCCACACATTTATCCCCAGGTTCGATCAGAGATGTCCACTTAGAAGCGAAAGATTCAAGCTTGGACTGATAAAGATAGAGATTAGGCAAACAGAATGACACTACATTGTGTGGTGCTCAGAAATATATAAGAATTAACCCCTGCACCCAGTATTGGTTTTGCCGGAGTGGCAGTGAGAAAGGAGAAATATCCGCCAAAAAGCCATCTACATCACGCCTTCATTGACTCGATCTTTTGACGAGCACCCGCAAACTCAAACTCGGCCAGCGTTTCCTCCCAGACTCGCTGCGTCACAGCCTTGCCTTCGGTGGTATACAAGAGAGGCGGAAACCTGGTAGACTATTATTAGGAACTGAATGAAGGCATATATAGGATGCCGACTTACGGGTGTGCCTTCCAGCTCATAAGGAAGCAGCCGTGGGATTCCTTTCCCTTGTTCACCACGGCATCAATGTAACACGAAGCGCCGAGTTTGGGGCTTCGTCCCGCGATCAATCCAAACAGGCCAAACAATGTTCTGACCACCGCAGAGCCTTTTAGGTCGCGCGCAAAGTCGGTACCGCGGACGAAGGCAGGATCGGCAAGGTTGACGATAACGTCGTCGGCAGATACATAGTCAACCAGATTCCAGAGGAACATTTGCGCCAGGAGCTTGCCCACTCTATAGCTGTCGTCGCGATCGAAATTTTCTGGGGCATCAAGAGCTGGGAAGAGGGGAGTCTTGCCTCTGTGGATGAACTTGGCGTCTAGTGTCAGTGCGGCGCTCGCGATGGTGACGTGGGCTGGCCGGCCGGCAGTACGCTTGGCCTTCAGCACTGGGAGAAGCAGGATGAGGAGGAGGATTGTCGAGAGGTAGTTGACCTGAAAGCTCTCTTCATGGCCGGTTCTATCAACTTTATGGTACTCAAATCGAGCACGGCCTGCGTTAAGGATGACAATATCAATACGACTAAGCTCGACATCTGCTTTTTTGGCAAACGCTTGGATGGAGTCGTATGAGAATAAGTCTATGGCCCACACATCGATCTTCGCATAAGGGTATTTTTCTCTCATCTGCGACGCTGCGTGCTGCCCTTTCTCAACCGAGCGAACGGCTAAAATTAAATGCGATAGCTTGAGCCCCAAGAGCTGGAGAGCCGCTTCGTAGCCCATACCGACATTACTTCCCGTCACAATGGCCGTCTGTCCTGTGAGGTTCGCGTCTTTCCCAGGCCATTGGGGCTTGGCTTTGAACTGATTGTTGAAGAATACGTTGGGGAAAAAGGGAACCTGAGAGGGTTCTAGGTCTCGAGAGCCGGTCATGATTGCGAGGCGCAAACAATATCGCAGTGAGTCAAAGAAGGTGAATCAGGAGAGAGGGTTTTCTCGAGGGACATAATTAATTAATACGCTACGCGTTGGCGAAGAGCTTCGCAGTCCTCATATACTAAGTAGGGATCCTATATAATATACATCAACCCCCTTCTTTTCTCTAGACAGTGTAACAGAAAGAGCAGCAGCTATCCCCTGCGATCACGGATCTAGCATCAAGCGTTCAAGAAGCCAGACATGAGCCGGGGAGGCCGGCGATGAATGCTAGATTTTAGCAATAAGGTAGGCATTCTACAAATGGAAAGTAATATCCATGGGTCTCATCCGGTGATTTGCGGCCTCTGGTGGTGCTTCTTCTATACAGCTGCCGGGGACGGGTTCTTTCATCACCCCTCTTCCGTAGGGAAGATCTGTCTATCCTTGTTACTATACAGGGGGGTTTCCGGAAGGGCTAGTCCCAAAACAGGTAGCAATATCAGCGGATCTGTCATGATCAGAACGCAGCCCACGTGGCGTTCGACCGGTTTATTCGGTTCTGTTTCCACTTTACCCAAAAGAGCTTACAATATAGGTGGGGATACAGGTGGAGAAATGTCTAGGTTGTCTAGGTTTCGTAGTGTAAAAGCCGACGTAAGCGAGGGGACTGTCGGCAGCCAGAACCAGCCGGCCTAGTTCTCCAAGTTGGCCTAACATAGTAGCGTGCCGTTGTGTTGGGTTGGCTAGCAATTGATGTCAACCTCCGGCCGAGAACAGTTCTCTGTTGTGCAATCCCGCGTTCCGTGCTATGCGGCGTTTCTGAAAATACCTACTACGTGTCTTTTCACTCTCTCCACTCGTACTATTTGCCAGATCCGGGTTTTATAATTTGGCATGCTTCATACTTGTGACAGCCACAAGACGACCAATGGGTACGTAATGTTGCCCCCCAACCCACGAACCCGAGCTGCCTACCTAGGTCGCTAGGTGAGGTAGAGGTAGTTCCATCGTCCGAGGTACCTGGATTATGCATCCTGAACTTACATGCAGCAGAACTTCGCTTCATCGCTGACACAGGCCGCGGAAATCTCAACGAGAGCGACCGCAAGGCCATTCGAAGTCATGTTATGAAAGGGAAGAATCTGGGCAGGTGGCGGTCTCTTGGTAGTAGACCGCGACAGGAGCAGCTTCAGCAGCTCAAGCAACTTGAGCATAGACATGGCCACGTCTCATCGTCGTCTAGCGACTCTAGTCGCAATACCTCGAGTCCGAATTCCGATGCATCACAGGCTTCGTCTAGCCACCCCCTTGATCTCACCGCCTCCCGCGATTTGCCAATACTTTTGGATGTCCCCCGTAAGCTTGGGTCAGCTGCCTCTATCATGTCTTTAGCCGACAGCGTAGAACCAGAGATCTTTGATATTGTTCTGCGGTGTAAGTCTCTTTACTCTCGAGCTACGTGGAGATAAGATGGCTGACCCCGAGACCTAAGTCTCCTCCATTGCCAAGCAGCTGCTTTTCTCCATCGAGACATGCATCTTTTTTGACCGAAGGGTTGAGAACTGGGTCGCACCATTGGCAGTCGATGCGGCTTTTTTGCATTCCAATATCTCAGTCTCGGTATACTACTACGATGTAGTCTTGTCCCGGACACCGTCTCGTGCTAGCCAGCGTACATGGTATTACCACCACAGCAAGACACTTCATCTTCTTCGGGATAGGCTGGGCTCGAACAATACGGATATTCAACTGTCCGATAGTACCGTTTCTGTGATCTTGAGTTTAGCTGGCCAGGCGTTCTGTGCTGGTGACCTGAAGACCGCGACAAAACACATGGAAGGAATACATAGAATCATCGAATTGAGAGGGGGCTTCGATACATTTAATGGAAACGAAAAGCTGGCAACTGAGGTTATCAGGTATATATTTCATCCTCATGTGTCCCATTCTAAACCTACTGATGGTTATGTAGATGCGATCTCGGGATGGCGATACATAGCGGTACAAAATCCCTCCTGTTCACTACATCCATCCACTGTGCGTGGCCGTATCCGCCACTGTCACTTTTTCTTGATAAAAACATGCGCAATCCAAATGCTGATAACTACCAATTTCCCCATCTAACGGAATTGGCGGGTATCCCTCACGATAACCAGCTCACTTCGGCTTGGAACACCATGTCCGATTTTTGCTCTATTATCAACTTGGCAGCGGTCTCAAATCAGCGCATCACAGTGGACCTTTTTCTTAGATCCATGGCATCGGTCATGTATCGACTCATTAACATGCAATTTGAGCCTTCGTCGGTAAGCGAGATCATTCGATTAGGCCTACTGTGCTTCTGCTGCGGCGTGTTCTTGCAGTGGCAGCGCCTCGGCACGTCTTATCCGCAACTCGCCTCCTCCGTGAAGAATATATTCGTCAGATTAAACGTAATGGGCCTACTCATGCCCCAGCGGTTGGCCTTGTGGCTGTTAATGGTTGGCTCGGTTTCAGTTCTCACTGACTCTGACTCGGATTGGATCCAACCACAGTTACGGCATGCCGCAGCCTCACTCGAGCTCCAGTCTTGGAACCAGGTACGGAAATTGCTGTCGGAATTTATGTGGATCGACATGGTGCACGGCAAGGCTGGAAAACGTGTATTCGAGGCAGCTCTTCCTGTACATCAAGATGGGCTCGCGGTATGATAAGCTGCGTCATGTCCACTCGGTAACCACGATGAATTACACTATGCAAACGGATCAATAACACACGTTTTTAGCAGTGATTCGCACCAGATTTTACGCCTAAGCCGGCTACACTCAATATAAAAATGGTTGAAATACTAAGATTGGGAAAATACATTGGAATTATGAATGCCCTTTGAATGTGTGAACAGGCGTCGTAGCCCTTCTGTCAGTTCCTAGAAATATGACCAGACACCAAGTCTATTATACACACCAGTCGGTAACTATTCTGCCCTCATGTGATATTGCCTCATTCCCGTGAGTGCCCCAGACTTCGTGGAGAGCTTAAATTGGCTAAATATTAACCTTAGACCCCCTTTATACTACTTCTCGAGACTTATTCAATGTCGGTGCGCCCTACATGCCGTGTATGACACTCAGGGTGACGATCTCTTGGCATCGGGAGGCGTGAGTCGTCAACTATTGATCGTAAGCTGACGCTCATTAGAAAGCGGTTCGCATACCCCTGGGGGTCGAGGTTACTGGGTAAATCAGCAGACGTAAGTTTTTCTCTGGCCAGCCCACCAAATAGCCCGATATCTGTCACTGAGTATTAGCAAGACGCCGAGAATATGGTCTTGTGGATTTCCGTCGACTCAATCTTCAGGACCGCCCGGCCAGGATACACAACCCGACTCCCTTGAACGCTGCCCCTGGGCTACAGAATAACGCCACTGATGATAACTGGCCTCGGGCGAGCCCTCCCTAAGTATTGGATAGAGGCAGCTTAGGGGGTAGATAGTATAACCCAATATCATCAAAATCGGCGCCTTGAACCAGCCACCTTGGTAACTCTAGGTGAAATTTAGACTCGAAACGACGGACTCTTAGATTCTCGTCAAGACGGAGTGTGTATCAAACGACGAGACGTGCTTGATTGTACGTGCGGTTACAATCGGGTACAGGGCTATAGAAACCAAGCACATCGAAATCGTTATTAGGCAATTGTGCAGGGAATACAATAAGCTTGCGCCCATGTTTCTACGTCACGGCCGTACATCAAGTAATAACCACTGGGCTCTCTTTGGGATTTAGTGCCTAGGTATTTCCGTCCTTTAAAGAAGCATTGCGTGACCAAACTCTAACGTCCCAGTTCCTTGCATTTCTCAGAATAAAACCCCACTCCCTTATCGATGTGAAGCCTGGATCTAGCCAAAGTGAAGATGTAGCTTCACTTATCCTTAAGCTCTACAGACCAGGGGCTTCAGCCAACCATCCCTTTATCTCGTCGTCCGGGATTGGTCGCTCCTCTACTGGCGGTTGGATGGAACATCTCATACATCCCGTACGTGCGATAGGCGTTTCGCGATCAGTTGTATCATGTATGGTACGCCTATCGCCAACGTGTAAATACCATTATCGATAACACCGGCGGTCCCACTATCTTCGTCATCCTACTCACAAATCTGTCAATTAAAAAAATCTACATTTATCTAGTCGTTCCTTAGTACTTCCTATGAACAGCATATAACTTATGTTTAATGGGTCTTCGGAGGTAGCGTGTGAGTGTCGAGAGTCTATCCATATCCCCCCGTGTATGTGGTGCGCGATCATGGTTCTTGGCTAGACACATCATGCTAGCTTACTAGTACGTGTATATGTGGTGGAACCCCATTTACGAAGAGGTGGTAGAGCGCGGTCAAGGCATAAATGATAAATGTAAACTATATCCAGGAGGAAAACCCCCGGGAAGGAATTTCTCCAATAAGAGAAGTCTATTAGATAGATTGAAAGAACGCCGGTATTGACACTTGCGTGCTACACATCTTAAAAACCTCAATCGAGCATAGCCGTAAAACTACTCCATTCTCATAAAACGAGCGATGCATTGTGCAAAGTCTAGACGTTCAATGTGACGAGAGACCGTGATCTGATCAAACGCCCGTTCTAAGAGTATTTTCCCTTGACGTCTTGCACAAGCTTCTCTCTATACTTACTATACAACTCATACACATACAGGGCACACACACGCCGCGAGGGAATGGCACTTTTTGTTGTTTGGGGGGGGGGGCATGAGCGTATTCGGCTAGCTTTCCGATCTAGGCTAGTATTAATGATAAGCAATAGCAGCTTCTAGTCTCGGATTTAGGCTAAATAAGCCTCGAAAGCTAGACTTGGGTTGCCTTACCTAATAAACTACCGAAAACCAACTAGAGCAAAATAAGAACAAATAATATGACAGGACGCTAGCAGTTAGGTAGGTTGGCGGCTAAATTTTGCAGCGTATTCACGTCTGGCGTGCCTTGATTGTGGTGTTGTGGTGTTGTGGTGTTGTAGTGTGGTGGGTCCCCAACCCTTGTGCTAGTAGAACGCATCAAGAAAGGATATCTAGATCTTGAAATCTTCATAGCTACTTACAGACTTGCTCTTGCGCAGATGGCCCGGGAGGAGAAAAACAAAAAAAAAAAAACAAAAAAAAAAACAGGAAAGGAGCGGCGGACCCGTCGAATGACTCGCAATCGTTCCCATGTCAGCTCGATGCCCACAAACCCCCTCCTGTGAATACTGCATGCAGGTGTTGAAGTGTTGGTATGGAAGCCTCCAAGACTGGGGGTTTTGGGATCGACAATAGAAGCCTCCATCCGGGTTGCGACCCACAGGCGGTAGTTCCCCACGTGACCCCTGATTTCGGGAAGCAGAGCCGGATCATCGAATACCATCGAATTTCATCGCTCACGCAGCCGTCGACTTGAACTATGCTATATTAATTAACCAGCATGGTTACAGCACAATGCGGTTCCAACACGACGCAATTCCAAAGCTACGCGTACTATTTCACGATATCAATATATCCAGAGCGAGCAAAAGTATCTTGGCAATAGGCTTAATAGCTTATCAACCATCGATAGGTGTGGCGCTGTGTGTGGCGGAAAACCGGCGCTACACGGCCTAGAGCAGCTTAAAACCGAGTCCCGATACCTAATGTAATGCTGATCTAAGCTACTCACCCCTCAAGGTCCCTTTTTTAAGAGCACCAGTAAGCAAAGGCCATCATATTTATGCCCTGTTTCTATTTATAATTGTTACATGTACAGCCAATCAAAAACCTAACCTGTCTGCTGTCGGATATAAGCGACGACACGCCGTTTGGGTTGAATCGACCGTATTGATTGATGTTGTTGAGAAGCCAACATCCCGGCTAAGATTATATCCCCTCTATCTGACAAATACCTATAGACCAAGTCTACCTATCGTCTATCGTGCCGAGAGATATACAACGGGTAGATGAGAAGCTAAACAAGATACAATTATCATGTTCCTCGACAATAGGTAGATGTAACCTATTATTAACTAGCTATTCATCTTATAGACTTCTTTCTCCGCGCGCCAAGGCCTCGTCCAGGCTTCTGTTGCACTTGTGCCAATTCTCCGCGAATTAGCTCAACTTCTACATGGCTTAGAATAGAAGGTACCGTACAACGTATTATAGCGCATACCAGACATCTTAGCAATAACCTAGAACGGAAGTTGTGAAGGCATAAGCAGACAAAACTCGGATTATAGGCAGTTCGACGCCCTCCCAACACCAAGAGATGGGGTTACAGCGGTTGATAGGTTAGCTGCCCCAGCCAACCTCTAGGAGGCGTAGAAACTGAACACCAAGAAACCTCGTTCCCCTGCCTTCCTAATTGGGTACTCTTGGCCTATCAGCGATTATGCCGGCCTAAGCTAGTAAAACGGCATGCAAGCTACTACCGGCTGCTTACAAAGGGCGTATTAGACAGGATTATTGACGATAGCCGAAGTCCTGCAAGATTCGCCGCAGAGATAGAAACGCATATTAACGTTAACCGTAGCTGAATTCCACGTGAGATTGCCTGCTAGGATCGGCTGCCAGCGACCTAAACCTTGCGGGCCGAAGGCGTCGATTGCCCGGCCTATGGGACTAGAAACGACACGGACCGGAACGTCACCGCCGGCATGCCGAATTTGAAAATATGGCGGATCCGAACCTGATACTCTGGACCTGGCTTGACATGTTGCTTAACCCAAAGGGGTGCGAAAAGCGTGAATTGTTAACCGAGCTGTGCCGGCCTAGAGTTGCAGCAGCTTATCTGCCAAAAGCTACGTGCCTTTTGAGGACTGTCCGGCCGATACTATCAAAACTTGTGATAACGTCGCCCGGCCGATTGGGGCGGATTAGGAAGGAAGAATTTAGCAACGGCCAGCCTAATGCAGGGCTCCGTTTTGGATAGCAACATCATGGGCATGATGCAAGTCACGATACTGAAGCCGGGATAAGTATAAATGAGTTAATATGTTCTCATTTGTTCTGGAAGTTTGTAGCAGAATTATCGGTTCATCTTGCTTTCTGCCTAGCTTTTACGACATTAACGCCCCTTTCTCCCACGTATTATCTTCAGAACGCTAGACATGGAGCTCACCAGGTTCCTCACCTTTCTGGCAGCCGTCCTGCCCGTTGCCTACGGTGCCCCCTCGCCGATGGCGACCAGCCTCCACCCTGAGATCCTGGCCGCCATGAAGCGCGACCTGGGGCTGGACTCCAAGCAGGCCACTGCTCGTGTCGCCCGGGAGCACTTGGCTACCGATATCATCGAGCAGCTGCGTACCTCGACGGGTAATTCGTTCGCCGGCGCTTGGATCGCCGAGGATGGCACCACGATCAACGTCGGCATCACCGACGAAGCCTTGGCCGCCGAGGTGACCGCTGCTGGCGCCACGCCGGCGATCATGGCCAACAGCCTCTCCAAGCTTGAAGAGGCCAAGCTGGCACTTGACAACCAGGACATCAGCCAAGCCAAGACTCTCGACACGAGCTCGTCCGACTCGGGCATCGCAGCGTACTACGTCGACGTTGCCGCCAACAAGCTCGTCCTAGAGGCACTCGCCGACAGCACCGCCCACGCTGAGGCGCTGGCCGCGCAGGTCGGGCTCGCCGCGTCCGAGTTCGAGGTGCGAACAGTTGATGCGATGCCAACCACCTTCGCCACCGTCCGCGGCGGCGACGCCTACTATATCAACCTCAGCGCTCGGTGCTCTATCGGCTTCTCAGTCACAACCGGTTTCGTTTCGGCTGGCCACTGTGGCACCGTAGGTAGCTCTGCCGCTACCAGCAGCGGTGCGTCGCTGGGAACCTTCTCAGGTTCGGTCTTCCCAGGCAGCGCCGACATGAGCTACATCCGCACTGTCAGCGGGACCACTCTCAGCGGCACAATCGACGGCTACGGAACCGGTACCCTGCCTGTGTCGGGCAGCACCGCGGCCGCCGTCGGAGCCAGCATCTGCCGCTCCGGCTCCACCAGCGGTGTCCACTGCGGCGCAGTCCGCGCCCTGGGCGCGACGGTCACCTACTCCCAAGGACGTGTCACCGGCCTTACCCAAACCAGTGTGTGCGCAGAGCCCGGCGACTCCGGCGGCTCCTTTTACTCCGGCGCCCAGGCCCAGGGTGTCACCTCGGGAGGTTCCGGCGACTGCACTGTCGGCGGCACGACCTACTTCCAGCCCGTCAACGAGATTCTGTCGACCTACGGCCTCACGCTGGTCAGGTCTTAATTAACCAGTTGTCACGGCCATCGGCACTACCTGAGCCGGGGTGGATCTTTGAATCGTTTGGTCCTTGCCGAGAGGCATTATTGGATACCGGCCTCTTTTTTGAGCGGGTCGGAGTTAGGTTCAGGGAGTAGGTTGGTAGTGATATTGGTACACAACGTGGACCTGTACCTAAACGTTTTAAATAATTAAAAAAAAAGAGATTTAGAAGGTGTTCGCAGTCTCGATATGGATGTGAATGTCAAGTACCGGTACGAAAGTGCTAGTACGAAGATTGCACCAGTTCGAAAAGTGCTGGCACAAGGCGTGTGAACACTCTAGACTGTAACATATTGCCAACGAGGTTGCGTTATGCGGCGCCGCACGGCAGATTCTAGAACTATATGTTAATCCTAAGATGGAGTGAAAAGCTCTTGACTGCAGGGAGCCTTTCTCCACCGAGAAATAGACAACCGAGCTCTACGCCGCCATGAGCCGCGCAATCGACGCCCTGATATCAGGCAGTGACAGCGACTATCAGCGGGCCGGGGTGTCACAGGGGTTGAAATCTATGAGAGCTAGCTCCCTCTTCTCGCTAATAGCCAAAATAGGGGGTAGAGGGATCGACCTATGGCTTAAGCCACTGTTGGTTTCTAATACGGCCCTCTCCGCGGCATTACGGTGGTGGAGCTAGGATATTGTGCCCAGAGGGCGGGGGGTTGGCCGGAATCGACATGCTATTCGGGGGAAGAGGAGCAATATGCGCCCGAGCTTCAACAGTTCCGTTTCCATCAATACGATGCATAATTAGAGTCAATACGCCAGTAGCAAAACGGAGGCCCGGCGGCTACGAGGTAAGAGTCGCGAAACCGATGGACCTGCCGCACCGCCACAATGAGTCAGCACACTCTTTCGCACTCAGTGTTCAATATTGTCTTGCCGCTTACAATTCCTCCCTACCCCATAGACAGGTCTCTTTGTGTCGACGACGGCCATTGGATCCGACCATTTGCCCATATTATTCGTCGCAAAGTTATGGGAATGTGAGTATATGGTCGTTCGTAGATATTCCTCGATTTCGTCATCATACCACTAGTGACGGTATCAGCTATGTTGTACATCAGAGTTGCGTTCGCAAGCCTGTTGCCGTTATTAGGGGATGTGAGGTTAATAGTCTTACGATAATTAGAACCGTAACATGTTGTCGCAAGTGTATGCTTAGTCGCGCACTGTCTCCGCCCATAACTGATGAGCACCTTTCCTAGTCTGCGTATAAGCCACGGCATTGACAGAGCTGCAGCCTCCGATGGATTTTGTCCGATAGTAGAGAGATGTGATGTTTCTCACTCCCTAGGACGAACCATTAACACCCAAGGCCTGTTGCTTCCGATGGCGTACAGACGGTCTCCCCACCTCCTGAGGCACTATCGTGAAGGGCCACGTCATAGGATCAGAGATGTTGACAAACTTGGGCCCGTAGAATGGGACCTGGGTCTAGTTACCATGGACATCTTTGGAATATGTACCTGATTCGATAACCGCGACTGTGACTCGTGGGCTCTTGGGGAGTCAGTTCGCTACCACGAGGCCAGGTTCCATCTTCCACAATGACATAATCGAAGATATTCCCAAGATTTTGGTAGGGGCAAGAAGGCACCAGTGGGAGAGAGATGAGGTTGTTTAGTACAGCATGAGCCACCAAAAAGGGGAAGGGTAGGCCACCCTTCCCATAGAGGCCGTAAATAGAGGTGCTGTATTCAGGGGTGGTATTCCCGAAACGGCACGAGGGGAATGTCTGGGGGATATTTCCGCCTTGCCATTTTGGAGAATTCTGTACGTAAAATGTGTGTAGTAATTATTCGATAATCAAGCTGGCTTTGTACAGGGTTATTATCATACAAGATTTCAAATCCAAATGAAGCAACTGCGATTGTAACATAAAACATAGACAAATTGACTGTCAAGGGACTTTGTTCTAAATTCTACATCTTTGTCTGACCTATGAATAGGAACTAACGGTCTTCACGTATACTTTGAACACGTTAACTTCACGATGTGTGCGAAATCTTGTAGGGAGCCCATGTTGCTGGGTTGGTTGAGTCAAGAAACAGTGACTAGGGAGAGAGGAGAGATGGACCTCGGCTCAGATGACGCACAGCAACCAATGGTTCAGGCTTGCATATCGTGCATCACCAACGATAAAACTTTAACTATTACTTTACAAGAACTCCAACGAGAAGCATTTAGGAAACGTCTGAGCGAGTCTAGATCAGCCATCTCGATAGTTGGGATTCAGGGCTCTTACCACCACTCAAGCTTTCTTGAGGCGGCACAGAAGCTGATTCAAATCAATACCAACAGCATCGCCTTTTTGGGCCTGCCCAGTGCTGATAAACTGCGATTGCCCTTGTGATCCACAGCGAATGCGTAACTCATCTCCTGTGGCTCCCTCAGCGGAATAGCCCTTGATCTTATACTCTGAAAGCATGCTCATTGGTATCAAACAGTCAAGGCCAGCGTGGCGGATGTGGGCAGGGCGCGGATCTCCTTCTCAACAATTGGAAGACAGGGGGGGAACAATACCACTTTCCCCAAACGTAAAAGTAACACGACAAGCGATGCTTCGGAAATCGGCGGAGACGGAGTAGCAATAGTTGGTGAGGCTTGTCGCTTTCCTCGGGCTACAAACCCAGACATCTTCTGGTATCGCCTGATGAAAGGCGAAAACGCGTTTAGGAGGTTGCGTCCCGAGAGATTCAATGCGGAAAATATTACACGAGAGCCGAAACTGTCTGATTTCTACGGCGACCCTCTAGACCGAGTTGATACTCTTGATCCCTTGTTTTTCTCCGTGTCTGGTTGTGAGGCAAAGTCAATGGGCCCCCAATAACGTTTAGCTCTCGAAGTGGCGTACGAAGCTGTTGAATCTTCAGGGTACTTCACCAGTACCTTGATCCCAGAGAAAGACATTGGTGCTATCCTGGAGTCGGTGCTGCGAATGAGCAGAATGTCGCATCCGAAAATGCCAGCAGCTTTTCTGTTGTTGGTACACCCAGAGCCTTCGTTAGCGGTCGGATAAGTCATCATTCGGCCGGGAGGGGCCATCGACCACAGTAGATACGGCTTGTTCTTCATCCGCCGTCGCTATACATACGGCATGCGGAGCAGTGTGATCAAATTTTTGTTGATGATACGTCATGAAGTGGTGCTAGGACAAGCCAACAAAGACCTTGAAAGTATTGCATACAATATCTCAACGACACATAACGTGTCTTTTAATCGTCGAGTGACCTTCACGGCAATCGACACGAAGAGCGCACAGCTTGCGCTTGATCAGGCCGCCGATGCTTTTGTGCCAAGCCCCAGGTTGCCGATTGCGCTGTGCTTTGGCGGGCAGACAGGAAAGACGGTAACGGTCTCTAGGCATCTATACGATAGTTATGGCCTACTCCGATGACACTTGGGCCCGTGCGATGTAATATATCGAGCTCAGGGCTTGCCCTCCTTACACCCTAATATCTTCCGAGGAGACACTATCGATGACCCGGTTCATCTTCACTGTATGCTTCTATCGTTGCAGATCTCTACAATGTAGACTTGGCTCGACTGTGGGGTTCAAGTAGACACATCGATAAGACACAGTTTCGGCTAGCTTTCGGCTCTCTGTGTTGCAGGCTCTATCCCATCGAAGGATTGCTTCTACTTCGTTTCCGGACGAGCCTGACTCATTCATGCTAACCGGCATTTGGAGCATAGTACCATACTGTTTCTCGATTGCAGCGAGAACGATGCTCGGGCCATTGTGAACGGGGTCACGAAGCGTACCAATAGCGGTCTTCTTGTTGACATCGCTTGCTACAATGGGCCTCGAAGCTTTGTCTTAGCAGGAAATGCCCTGTCCATCACGAAGGCTGAGGCCGAGTCCAACAATCGGTCCATCAAAGTTACTAAGCTTTCTAACTCGCATGCCTATCATTCCCACCTCGTCGATGGTATACTTGAAGACCTGGCAACTTTGGCGGGATCCATTAGCGTGCGGCCACCAACGATGCGCGTAGAAACGTGCACTCGTGATCAAAGTTGGACTTCTTTCACCGGGGAAGAGATTGTTAAACATACTCAAGAACCGGTACGTTTCAGTAACGTAGCTGAACGCATTGCCGCTTGCCTCCCCTACGCCGTGTGGTTAGAGGCTGGTCCTTACCTTGATCAGGAGGGTGATCGCCCGAAGTAATTGGAGGGGGGTTTTGCTGAGTCCCCCAACTCTCACTCTTCCCTCCCTTTCCGGCAACCCACAGTGAACAATGCAGTTAAGACAGAATCATGAGATAAGACGTATAGTATAGAAAAGGGCGTCCAATAAGGTTGATCTATCATTATCATAGATACAGGTAATTTGCTCCTTATGGTCTCGCCACCTGCCGCTATAGCTCAAGACCAGAAACCAACGTCAAGAGAAGCGGTTCAACAACTTCAACTTCTTGCTCAGCCCGTGACAGAGCCCACAGGTCCTTCAATAGAGGATATCCAAGCGAGACCGAGGATGACGGTCTTAATCAGCTCATCGTGTGCCTGTACACTAGGATCCCAATAGGCTTCCGCAACGACACTGATGACGAATCCTATATCTGTTCCATGTGACATAGTTCCCACGGCAGCACCACTGGTAGCAATACCAGGGAGGATTAAGCGGTTCACGCCAAGCTTCTTTCGCAGGTAAGACACAACCTCGGGGTCTAGCACCGACCGCAAGCCGGGCTTTCTCATATGAATAGTTTCGCTGTCGGCGCTACTCTTAGTGGGAGCGAAAGCGGCATATTCGGCGCCCAACCAGGGATTCGCGGAGAGTAAAGGCTTGTGTTGAGTCTCCCATGTCGCGGCGACCTTGCTGGTCGGGTCGGGCTCGAGGCTCGTGTCTGCAAGGCAGTGAAGGATGATGACGTCGTTCCCACGGGTTGCTGTGAGAAGGGTCTTGGCCGCGTTACACAGTGACTCATTGGTTGAGTTCGCTACCATATTAACTAGAAATTTCTAATAGTCAAGAAACAAGAGAGCGGCCTGAGATGGCGGATAGGCCGACGATTCTAAGCATTCCTGTTTGGCATTCTGCCGGTTGTCGTTGTTCACATCCTAGTGCATAGTTAGCAAAGAAACAAAGTAGGACAGGAAAGCAAAGGACAATAACAGAAACACTTCAAGAAACTTGAGACTAGCCAATATATCGGTAAGGATCGCCCGACTTTCTTACTACTTACAGTGCTACTTATGGGTTGCTGAAATGATCTGTAGGTAGGTAATATTGATGAAGACGGATGCGTGACTAGAAGTAGGAAGTGGTTGAACTGGTGCTCATGGAGGGAAACTTAAACGAAAGGGGCCGGCTAGTCTTTTGGTATTCAACTCGCCACACAATTCACGGGCTTGTACGGAGAAGCCTTCAAATTGCAGGCGCGGCTCGTGGCGGCCTATTTTGTTGAAGCTTTCGCTACTCTCGTTGGACTCGGCTACACGTTCTCTGACGCCTTCACCAATCCGTCGCCTTCTCTGGTCGCCGCTGCAAAGCGAAACTTTTTCAAGTGATCCTCATCCATGCATTTCCAGACATTGAGCATCGGGGAGGAGCTTGATGCGCGAGCGCTGGGCGAATACGACATAATCATTTCAACAAACTGCATCCACGCAACGAAGGACCTTACAGTGACGACTTCAAATATCCGCACGCTCCTGAGCTCGGATGGGATCTTGTGCCTAGTAGAGCTAACGTGGAATTTGTCCCGGTTCGATCTCGTGTTCGGTCTTCTCGAGGGGTGGTGGCTGTTTAACGATGGCCGGGAGCACGCTCTAGCTCACGAGCGCGTTTGGGATACATGTTTGCGCTCAGCCGAATATAAATGGGTTGATTAGAGTTCAAGCGAGTCATCAGAGTTCGCAATTTGTCACTCATTATCGTATCTTCATGTGATATGACCCCATTTGCCAATGATGAGTCGCGGTTAACCACACAGAGACCGTGGCGTTCAAAGTAAATAACCTGCAGCTTCAAGCGAATATTGACTATCCCCTAACGCCAGCTGACTCTAGCGCAAAAATGATCATCGGTACGTGAATCGACTAAAGCCGCGGGATAGACTTTCCTACGTACAATAATCAACGACACTTATGGTTCGTGGTGACCACGTGATGCTTTCACGGGGAGACATGCGCCTCAACCATACTAAGATGTTGTTAGACAATAGATTCATCCCAATCAGCATCGACTATCGACTCTGTCCCCAAACAACGTTACTAGACGGTCCTATGACGGGCGTGGTCGACGCCCTCGCATGGGCACATCAAGTTCTACCGAGCAAAGAACTAAGCCGGAAAGACGCTCGTGTCGACGCGGAAAGCATGATCGTCGTTGGCTAGTCATCAGGTGGCCATCTTTCTTTGACGCTTGGATACACATCGCTCTCGCACAGCATTCAGCCACCAAACACCATCGTGGCTTTGTGCTGCCCTGCCGATTTCGAGGATCCATTTTGGGTTCAACCGAGTGTGCCGACTGGAGCAGAACCCGGCGAGGACAACATCGATGACGAATTCTGGACTCGTGGCATCCTTGACCGGCCTGCTACCTGCTCTACAGTGGCTACAGGGAAGCGTGATCTGGATGGGTGGCTTGCGCCGAGTGATCCGCGAAGCAGACTTTTACTCAATATGGACATGCGCGGGCGCACGCTAGATATCCTACTTGGTGGCCTAGACAAGCGGACACGGCCAATCTTGAAGGGTGGGTCTGTGACCGGCGACAACATCAGAGCTGCCAGTCCTTTGGCACAGACCCGGGAGGGTCTCTATACGACGCTAACCTCCATAGTGCATCCCCAGACGGACGACCTGATTCCCTGGCAGCAATCTGCGCGAGCATACGAAACCTTGCGAGCCCAAGAGGTTGACGCTGAGTTAAGAATTTTTGATGAGGGTGCGCCGCACCTGTTTGGCGTACATCACCGAGGTCGGGGCTATGAGGCCGGCATGAAGGCCATTTAGGAGGGTTATATACCTGTAGACGCGATTATGTGACGCGCTAGGGGAGGGGTTAATTCCCCTAACCCATGCGCTAAAACCACTACGCCCAGAGCCCTAAGAATCTACTTAGTACCTACCTAGGTAGGCACTTAACCTAGTAGGTAAGAACGCCCGTACTGTACCTAGGTAGAGAAGGCCGGTAGCGGGTGTGAGAGCTCACGGTGGTGATCGAGCACAAGACGATAAGAACAACGAGACAGACAGGAACATACATACAGCTACTATTTTACTCGTTTCCTTCAGCTCTTAATCTCGCGCACGAGCATTCTTTCGGAGAAAGGATGATTCCTTCATTCTACAGCACTCAAGCTCTAGCGGCCCTGTTCTGCGCTAGAGCTGGTACAATATCCTCGCAAAAGCGCCAGCGCGTTTCCCCTTTGACCCCGCTGCTCATCCAGTCGTTGATCGTCATCGGGAAAAATGCAATTTTGCTCCTGATGGATAAATCATGCGCCATGGCGACAAACACATTCTCGGCCGCGTCCGTCTCCTTTATCTTATCTAATGTGCCCATCGCGGAACCGTAGTCAACGAACAGCAGACCACGGGTAACCGTGAAGAAAGGCTGGTCCTTATATCCCATGTGCTCGTGCAACAGCTCTCCGGGACAGACGCAAGGCGCGACGCCCCGTTCGGCCACCGTGTTGACATGTATCACGGCATTCAGAACGTCTATGGTCGGAATGGGCATGTAGACACTTGGCCTGAGTACTCCAAGATGATGGCACGCATCTGCGCCCATAAACACAGACGACGATGATATCCGCCCGTCTTGGCCGGGCTCTGACGTCGTTCAAGCAAGGCCGCAAAGATGGCCGACCGCATGCCCCGGTGCATTGAGTAGGTAAAACGACCCATCGCCGGAGTAGTCGAACGCGTCGAAACGGCCTACCTTGAAGGGCGTGGCTTGCTAAGGGTCATGACTCCGGAAAGACAGCTCTTGCACAACTCTGCCTTCAGCGTCCGCGTCAAGGACCAACGAGTCCGGGTTGGAAGGGTTGCCTGGCCAAGAAGCAGCACGCACGCCTGGACCAACTACCAAACGTGTAGTACCCGGGAAGCGCGACATGTCTCCTATATGGTCGAAATGGTTATGCGACCATATGACGGCCTCAATGTCCTTACTTCGGATCCCAAGCCCACTCTTGCCAAAATCGAGCATGGAGCTAACGTCAGTACCGACGGTGATTGTGGTAGTCGCATCGATCGATGAAACCACACGAGGGGCATAGTTATGCCACTCTGGCCGAACTCCCAGGTCAAACAGCACATGGCGCTCACCGTTGGACACTAGAAAACAGTAGTCCGGTGCATAGACACCAGTGAAATTAGCAATATGAGGTTGCCAGAACAATTTCGGGTTTAAGTGTATGAGGGTATTACTATCGCATTACATCAATCAGCCTTCCTTTGTTACGCTGGGATAACATCGCCTAACTTACGTATCAATGACTCGCACTTCCACCGTCGAGGACGAAGCTAGGATACGTAGCTCTGGCGGTGCCAGGGTGCCAGGCTTGGTTTGATCCTGCATAGCCGGATATGATCGCGGTTCATAGAAAAGAGACTCTAACAGAATGCTTAATTGACTAAGAAAGATCTATGTTGTTAGCGTACTACCTCGCATACGATCACGGTTCGACCCTGAACCCATCGACGACCATGTCAGTGATAAGACTAAATCCCCCAAGACCAAAGAACACAGAATGCAGAGTCCGTCGGGCTGCAATCTCTGATCACGCCATACTTTTTCTTTTCTCAATCAGCACAGCAAGATAGGAATGATGTCCCTTAACGCCTTCCGATGCGTATACCTTACACTTGCGTTTTTGTTCTGCTGCAGCCTCTGCCGATTCGCTACAATTTCTCCGAAGAGGGCGACAACTCTTTTGCTGATCGGAAGATACACTCATCCCGCTATCCGAGTGGATGACCAGAAACATCGCGACGAGGCCCCTCTTACTCGGTGTAGATGCGTGCGGCACGGTGGTTATCGAAACGGAGCAGCGAAGGTAACAATGCACCATGCTAGGCGAAAGAGGCACTCGAGCGACTGCACTCGGGAGCGATACTTACCTATAACTATCTTCGTGTCATCTTCTCTACTAATCGCCTTTCGGGTGCATTTAAAATAAACCTGAAGGAAGATGAAAGACTAGGTTAGTCGATCACTACCGTATACGCCTCTCCTCAAACGGCTGTATCAATATTGCCGTCCCAACGACCGACAATATTCAGAGGACCGCACGAGCGATGGTTGCAGTTATCCGTGACCAAGCACTGACGGGGGCAAGATGATTTCACTGTAAGGATATTGTAATATATTCAGCGGTCGTGAGACCGATCTATATTGTATAATCGCACTTGGATTGCTATGCATTTCGAACAACAGGCGTCTTGAATAACCCTATTCTAGTTGAATTGCCCGTTGCTTGTAATCTTCGGTGATTTAGTATCCAAACACAAATCGGACATATTTGAACATGCAGTTGACTCGCTTTGTGACCAGCGGCACACTTCTCGGCCGTAAAACTTGCTATATTGCTCTTCCTTGGTATATATTTACAAATTAAATCAAATAATAGTAATGGGCGCCCGATATACATCTTCTAACACAGGATGCATTAACAAAACCCAGGCAGCATGAGAAGTACATCGTGATCCGTATTCCACAAATATTCCCCTTCCAAAGCGGGGTTATCTTCTCCTACGTGACATCCAATTTTCACTCGAACTGTATCATCTTCAGGATCTCTTAAATCTAAACTTCTTGAAAAGACTAGTTGAAGACTTCTTAGTCCTTAGCGAAAGGTTTTCTGTTGACTGGCTCGGCGTGTCAACAGCCAGGTTCGACGAGCTCCTTGGTCGCACCGGGAGATCCGAAGTCGGTGCGTATAGCCTATCTGCGGTGCCCCTATAATCGGACGCGGACCATCCAGAGGACGCCGGGTGTTGGGCTTGAGTTGCTCCGTCGACTGGTGTGTAGAGCGTCCCCATGAGTTGCATGCTCGGCACTTGTGGTATATCATGCCGCGGCGAGGCGGCGTAGTCCGGGTGCGTCTGCTGGGGTAGACCGTAATCGCCCGGTAATTCCGATACAGCGGGGTTAGCCAGCATCGCCATTCCATGGAGCTCAGCCGGCTGGAATTGTATCATTGTTGAGCTCGAGTCTAGCTCGGCGATGGGGTGGGCATGGCCTGCCGGAGCAACGTCCCGGTATTTCATGTTCGACTCCGGGTCGGCTGCCTCGTATGTTGGTGTCAGTCCAGCATGATCGCCTTTCCAATCCCGCCACGTCTCCGAAACGGGAGGTAGGGTAGGACCACTCGACTTGTCGGGAGAGGGCATTTCAGCTGGCCGTTCAATTTGTATTGAGCTCACTCTGCTTGGTGGCTTGGAGTCTTTGTCATATCTATTCATGTAGATGATCTCCTGTAGGCCAGCTCGGAGTTTGCCGAACTTAAAGCCGACACCCACTTTCTTCAAAGGCACCATCTGGTCAATCTGGTCGTGTACATTCTCCTGTAGAAGGATTGGCGTCCCGTCTAGCTTCTTAGTCATCGCCGTCGTGTAATACGCCGCGGCGTCTTCGAGCTGCTTCACCGAGACGTACTTCCCTTGGTACCGAAAGGACCTCTCGAGGATGAGAATCATATCGCAGGCGCACTTGAGGAGCATTCGCGCTGTCGGGGGCGTAGAGAGGATGCATCCGATGACGCCCGCGATGATGCCAATGCCGGCCGACGGTACCGCCGCTCCTATTGCGATCGCACTGATGGATCCGAACTGCGTGAGCGATACCCGCATAAAGCTCTTGAGGTTCTTCATGACGACCTTCGACATGATCTCTTCGACGGCCTCGGGTGTGGCTTTCGGAAACCCGAAACACTGGATGACGTGCTCGCAGAGGATTCGGGAAACCGTGGGAGTACCGATTAGACCTGACGCCGGAAGAGGGACCATGGCGGTGCGGATCGCGTGGGTGCCGAGCCGCATGACCTCTGTTATGGACTGGTCAATCTTCTGCTCCACGTCGACCACTTGGGCTGCTACACAAAAAACACGCACGCGTTCGTCGGCAATAAGCTCCAAGGTGTTACCGATGAGCTTGCGGATGCCTTCACTATCATCTAGTAAAGAAAGGTCAGCACTGGGACAGTAGCGACGTTCCCTCCCTTGATCAAGAAACCCTACCTTTCGACACGCACGAATACCCGTCCGCTTTATAGTGCTCGAGGTTCGACAGCTGATCTCGCAGTTTTAGAAACTGTTCCTCTGCATACTCGTTGGCTTGCTCGGTAGCCAAGCGGCTTGCTTCTTTATAGTCTCCGGTCTTCTCCATGAGGGTTTCCAGGAGTTCCATCTTGCGAAACGCGACCAGCCGGTCTTTCTTGGTCCCAACCACAAACACAGGGACGTCGCTCGAATACTGGGATATGATCTCGAACGTCCGCCTATCCGCCTCTTCGATACGGCTAACATCTGAGTTTACGCAGAACCTGTAGGGTAGCTTGTTAGCAACGAGGCTGGAGGGAATAGACGTGTGGAAACTCCTCCTTACCATATTACGTGTAGAGCTTCGGCCGGATTTTTCTGGAACGCGCGATAACGCAGAAACTTGGCGATCTCTTCGAGCTCTGCGTCACTCCCGGCTTGCCAGCCCCGGGAATCGTGGATGAGCAAACCAGGGTGATTCGGACTCTCGAAAGCCTTGTTGATGTCATGCACACCTTGGCTATACGTCGTCGATTCCTCTGTCATCTCAACGCCAAACACCTTGTTGATCAGCGTGGATTTTCCGACTCCAGTCTTTCCACAAACCAAGATCCTGAAAGCGTTTACCCCAGTTTCCTGTAAAGCGAACCCCTCGAGCCACGGCTGGGGTAAACCCTGGTCATCTATGCATTCTAGGAAGTTAGAAAGATCTCTTTTCCTCGCCTTGAAAATTCCTTGGTCGTAGTACCGCGCGTTCCGATCTAGCATCGCGAACATCGATGGGTGGATGATGCTTCCACACGAGCTCGTCGGCGCCCACCCTATGAGGCCCTTGTCGCCACCGAAGACTTTGCGCTGACTCTTGCCATTTCCGGGCTTGATTCGTATAGAATGATCGGGTCCGGATTTCGAGTCGACTTGTACACTCTGCAGATCAAACATAGTAGTCTTAATACCGTTGGAATACTTGACGCGCCAGTGGGCCTTCTCCTCGACCTCCAAGTCAGGCATACCGCCGGCGAACTGTGGAAACACAAGTAACATAGTGGAAGTGGTAGTCCTATCCGACCTCAAGACAAGGCCGGCCCTGATGCTCTCCAGGAGCATCCACTGGAGCGGAAATAACGCCAGCCCGTCGTGCTCAGCGCCACCGCACACATCCTGGTGGCTGCCTATAAACCAGGCTTGGACGAACGACCGATCCTGGATCTGCTGGTCAGTAGGTGTATCCCACACGTATGGTGTCGTTTGAGTGTCGTTGAAAGCGAGCGCGTGGCGGAAATTCCGCACAGAGCCGACGAACGACGATTCGTATTCCTGCTTCTCGACGTCTGCCCGCAGGCTATCGAAGGCGCCCAAGAACTGAATCCTCGGGGGGTCGTAGCAGCGCGCCTTGAGATACGCCGCCAGCTTACCACCGTTCAGGGCGTCATTCCGCCTACGCGCGCTTTCGAGCGCCAGCACAGTCTGATACAATTGGTCGAAGTCGCCCATCGACTTTGGAGTTCCCATCAAGTGCAGCAGCGACGCGACGACCTGGACGATGTAGGCGCCCCGGCCCGCCCCGTACAGGAAGAGCTCAGCCTGCGGCCCGCCGACGCGACATATGTCTTCGACGATGTACTTGATCTGCTGGTCTAGGGAGCCGGCTGCGCGGCCCTGGAGACGCGCGAATGTGCCGGTTTCTTTGACGGCCTGGTGGTATCGCACCGTTTGGCTCACGTAGCAGCCCTGGCGGCCAACTAGGGTGGTCCCCGTAGCAGCCAAGCTTTGCAGCCGAAAAACATTGCTTGTATTGCCGTGGCCTTTTCGCGTTAGTGCGTTTTAAGCTCCGTGATACAGTAGGCATGAAGAGTGGACGTGAACTCACCCAGTGTCCCGTCCTCAGCGTAATCGGACTCGTCCACGCACACAATTAGGCGAGTCACGGCCGTTTGGGCCATGATGGGGGACTTGGGGCGCTAGGGATGGAGTTTCGGCGCCCGCAATCTATGTCTCACATTTGAGATCGAGAACTTGGTGAAGCGGCGGACGAGAGCGTGATGGTGGACGAGGGGAAGCTTGGGCGTTTGTCATCCACGAAATGAGCTGACATGGATACCTACCTCGTCGAAGGATTGCCAATCTATATTTAGGTCCGACGATCATCAGTTTCGGTATTACCTAATATTCGCTACGGCTTGGTTTGGCCTGTAAATTATTGCCGATTGTGGTTCTGGGCGTTCTGCTGGGCAGACACAGCCCGGCTTCGGTCAACGCTACCTGCGCTCTAGCTCTCTCTCCACTAATCAAGACCCCAGCTTCTGCCCAGCTTCTACCCGGCCGATGACGCGCGGACTAGGGGCAGCTAGGGGGTGACGCAGTTCACTGGTGCAGTAGGCTAGCGATTACAATGGCCCCCAAGCCCTTCTACTTAGCCCTAAGAAAGATGTACAGGCCAAAACCGAAGCTCGTGCGATGGGGGCCAAACGTTGCAAGTCAGGTTAAGATGCGAAATTTGGGTGATTAATTAAGGGATCTCTCATTCGTTCCGGTTTCGTATACCGGGTACACCGCTTTGCGATTCGGGATACCAGAGAAAATCTCAATTACCTTACCGGCCGTCGCCAGGTCATCAGCCACATCGGCCTCTATGAGCGCCGCATCAAGCCATGCGACCGCTAGTTCAAAGGCCTCCTAACAAATATAAGCAGTGCAACGGGTAACCGAGGCGGATGAATGTTTCATGCGGTCAACAGCCCCCACTTCAAGACCTATTGTCAAGCCCGTGTTACCGGGAGTAGCACAATACCCGTCTCTCATTTCCCAACACGGCTTATGGGTCGTCCCAGTTGGTATCTTTGTAGTAGTAGTAGGTTAGTACACTCGCAAGATAAACCCAGAACGAAGACTAGTTCCACTCTTTTTATCCGGGCCCCGGATGGCTGCACGCCTATCTCGGCGATTCGGGTTCAGTGGGCTTCGGTGTCGGTGATGTGGCCCGGGCCCAGTACATGATAGGCCTAAACAAGTTGTGCGAGGACACAACACCGCTTGCCGATACAAACAAAAAGTAGCAGGCGAATAGCTCGTCGGCTCTGGTGACACCCGGCCGGAATCATGGACGGGATCTTGTAGTACGGTTTGCTCATTATGATAAGGAGTATACGTGATGCCGCGTTGGAACACCCGGACTAGCTGTGTTCTACATCATATCAAAAGTCGTAATAATCAGAGTTGCTAATCAATAGGAATATGGACGATGTTAGCTCCAATGATGATAGACACGATACAGCAGTTCCCCAGGGGCGTATTGTTGGCTGCTTCACGCAGCTGAGCTACTATTACACTCTCTACATCCAGAACAAAGGAGTGTCGTGTATATAGCAGGAAACCCTGGAATAGTTAGTGTGTGCTATTTGCACAACGACGAGTGCTCATCACACTCCTATACCAAAAGCCCTGGCAGCTAATGGTATGACGTGGTCTCAGTTAACCAACCAAGCCCCCGAAACCCGCTTCAACCGTCAAATCGTCTCACATACTTACCTACTCCCCCTATGTGTCTCCGAATAACTCGTCTTTCTCCATTTTCATCTATATTCTACCTCTAAAAATATTAGTAGCTGATGATAACAATAGATATTGCATGCTAAACGAAGGCGTACATATTGTCTTCTAGCCCCTGGCCATGACTCTCATCACAATCACCAACTTGTTTTTTGGTCCGGTCCTAGGTTACGTGATCTGGACCGTTACTACATGGCAGCTCAATGTTCGCAAGGCTCGTCAGCTTAACGTTCCCTACATCTGTATCCCTGTTGATGGGAATAACCCGTTGTGGGCGACCTTCCAGCCTTGCATTTGGAGTATACTTGATCGGCTACCGTTTAAATGGTCTTCATATCCTAAATTCGTTCGATATTCTCGTCGAGGTTGGGAGTATACCGATAGATCCGACACGCACGTTCACTTAGGACCCGTTTGGGCCCTTATCACTCCCGTCGCGGTTTACCTACAATTCGCAGACCCAGGTGCTATCAACGAAATATTCACGAGGCGAAGCGACTTTGTTCGGCCCGCCGAAGAGTACAGTAATGAGTACACTCGCCATTCTTTAAAGCTACCCCTGCTAATCGCCAATAGAGCTCTTGGAAGTTTATGGCCCCTGTATCTCGACAGCTGGCGATGACTGGCCTCGTCATCGTAGAGTTATCGCTGCGCCTTTTAACGAGAGTATCATGGAGTTTGTCTGGAATGAGTCCTTGCGCCAAGCAAGAAGCATGCTCTGCTGCTGGTCATCAGCGGGCGAGCCGGGGATTCCTAGCATGCAAAGAGATACCAGAACGCTCTCTCTTAATGTACTCGCATCTATAGCATTTTGCAAGTCGTATGAGTTTCACGGCTCTACCGACACTCAAATAGACGAGGCGAGCAGCTACCGTGACTCATTACAAACCGTTCTCGACAATATCGTCCCTCTGATGCTGATTCCTTATCGTTTTCTCACTGGCCCCATTATCCCAAAGCGCTGGGCTAGGGTAGGGGACGCGGCGGTATCCTTCAAAAGGCACATGGCAGAGATGCTCGAAAAAGAGACGGCGGCACTAGAGGAAGGAAGGCCAGGCTCGGGCGGCATCATGACGCCCTTTGCGCATGCACTCAAACAATACGGCGGGGGGACGAATCCTGAACGAAACATGGATAATTTCAAACGAGGCCTTTCTGTTGACGAGATTTTTGGCAACGTCTTCGTGATCAACTTCGCCGGCCACGACACGACGGCCATCACTCTGGCATTCAGCATGATACTCTTGGCAGCGAATCCACCTGTTCAAGACTGGATATCGGACGAGATCTCAACTGTAACCAAAGATGTACCCATGGAAGAATGGGATTACAAAACTCTCTTCCCGGCCCTGAATCGCTGCCGCGCCATTCTCTTTGAGACCCTACGACTCTACCCTCCCATCATGGGTCTGCCCAAATGGGCCTCTCGAAGTGCACAGACGGTCAAAGTAGGCGACCGGACGCTTACAATCCCCCCTGGTGTCAATGCAACCGTATGCTTAAAAGCCATTCAATCACATCCGGATTATTGGCCTGATCCGTACACCTGGAAGCCTTCTCGCTGGATATCCCAGGCGACGCCGGCGCCTACGCCATCGCTTGAAAATTGCCTCAATGAGCAGCTACTGGTGCCAAAACCCAACACGTTTTTCCCCTGGTCGGATGGACTTCAAAAGTGCCCCGGAAGAAAAGTTGCCGAGGTCGAGGCAGTGGCTGTCTTTGCTTGCCTGTTCAAAGAGCACCGCGTTTCTATCAAGAAAAGGGCATATGAAAGCGATGAAGCCGCGCACCAGCGAGCTATAGCGTGTACTAACCGTGTCCGCCTAGATGCACTACTGAAAATGGCCGACGCCGACCAGGTCACTCTCGTTTGCAAGAAGGTCTAGCCGAAGTTAGATGATCTCCGGTATAGTTTTCAGTGTTGGTGGTTCTAGTATTGGATTTGGTTGCCATTGCCTAAGAGTAGACGTTATATCCGTACGGGCAGGAATTGAATGGGCTATGCATCTAGACTCGGGCTAGTCCCACACCTTCATTCTTTCTCCCTCTATCCTCGCGCTTCCTCCATTTCTATATTTCTTTCCATTGATCAATTCATTATACGTGTATCATAGAGACACTCATGGTAGCCGAGGCAGATTGACACTGTGCAAATAAGCAGAGATGGCCACATTGATCAACGAGGCAGTATTGTGTTAGGGAGTTTAATTTTAAATTACGCCACGAATATTCATTCTGTCGACTCGGCGACTCCAAAGCTCATTATTAGTGACCGCAACTATCTCCCCGTTTTGGGTACCCATTTCACTCCCGAGTATTCCATACCTTCAGATTAGTATAGCCGAAATATCACCCCTGTCTATTCAACCTTTGGATCATCCGCGAGATCTTCCGCTGTCAAACTCAGAGTTGCCTCCGACTTGGAAGTCCGCAAATCCCATACCCCGTCGTTGTAAAATTGTCTCGGGGTGAACCGGACCTCTACATCATGGGTCGCTGACATGATAGAACTAGGCATATTCGACTTATCAGTAGCTGGCTGGTCCCAAGATCCAGAAGTTGGCTCGATATCGAAGCGCATAACTAGCATGCTAATCCAAATCATGATCTGATTTGTGGCGAGATGCCTCCCTGGGCACAGTGATGCTCCGCCACCAAAGCTCCGAAGTGCGGCTGGAGAGACTTTCTTTCTCTGGGTAGCGCTCACCTTGGTAGGTAGGAAGCGATCGTGGATGAACGAGAGAACATCGGGGCCCCATATCCTCGAGTCGGTGTGAATAGAGGTACTCGGAATGACGATCATAGCGCCCTTTTTGAGATAGTAAGTGTTGTCTAGAACCGTATCCTTGCACACTTGGCGAAGGCTGATATCAGCGCTGTGTAGCCGGAGGGTCTCTTTGAAAGTTGAAACAAGAAAAGGACAATGGGAGTTCACTTTGGTTATGTCAAGGGTATGTCGAAACGTCTGACTGTCACGCGTTTTATTCATGCTCGTGGTGGTTATGCCAGAGACCTCTTTTCGAATTCTTCGCAATGCTGTTGGACTCGAAAACACGTGAAAGGTCAACCAGAACACCGCAGCGTAAGTATTTGACAGACTGGCAAACGCATTTCCGACTTCAAGGAATGAACGGTCAGACGGCGAGAAGCCGTATGGACATTCGATTGTGTAGAGATCTTTGACCAATGCCGAGGCGTATTCATGATGGCCATTCAGGAAATAGCGCTGAAAAGCGTCGGCTACAACTTTCCGATTACGGATGCCTCGGGCCGAAAACCACTGCGGGAGAAGAACGAGGCTAGGAACCGCCCGTTCGAATGACCTGCGCACATTAGTGGTAAGCTAGTCATCCTAGAACAGTAGCTGGAATAAGTATTATTTACCAGAATGCGCTCTCCACCTCTATCTCCCGGAATGGGTTGTAGGGTCCGTAGGTAGTATCTGTTACGGCAAGTGTAATCTGGTGCTTCACCCATTCATTCAATTTTATGCTGGTCCCGGACTCTATACCGCGAATATAGTCACACAAGCGGTCAACAAATACGGTATTCATCTCGTTCAAACGATCGCCAGGGCTTAGCACGCCATGCATGACACTATAGATAGGCCCATATTGGCCGTGTTCTTGCTGCATGTCTCTCTGTAAAATTCTGTAGGCTTCTTCGCTAACACCGCATATCGTCGTCGAGAGCCAGGCCTGGATAGGCTGAAAAGCAAATGCTTCATTCTGCCTCTGGATGGATTGGATGGTTGGGATCGAGAACACTGCATAGACCGTCGATCTAACAAGTGGCAGCGTAATGATTGGGAGTTGAGACTGGTCTCTATGCAGGCTACTTTAGCTTTGCCTAAACAAGTGACCGAATGAGTGAGCCCTCACCTGAGATATTGGAAATAGCTTTTTCTATACCGAAACATGCAGACGATATGGCCAAAAATAGGGACCCTAGTGCGGACCGTCGGCGGTTCTGGTAGTCTCTGGCTTCTTCGCCCAGGTGATGCGCGATAATATATTAGCGCAACCAATGCCAACAGCGTCATTGAAATAGACGCGAAAATCATCTTGAGGACGTAGATTAGGTGACTGGATATTGCCGCCTTAGAGAGTAGAGGAACCCTTGTATTCTTAATACGGATAAATAAAGCCATGTATATCTGGCAGGTGAGGAAAATCGGGATTTCGACTGCATATG
Source organism: Xylaria grammica (assembly GCA_004353285.2). NCBI lineage: Eukaryota > Fungi > Ascomycota > Sordariomycetes > Xylariales > Xylariaceae > Xylaria > Xylaria grammica. Next base: position 1,733,457 of record NGZP02000010.1, on the reverse strand, counting down.
CTGATAAACCTTTGAGTACTATGATTAGTAGTACTACCTAAACCATGTCACCGTCTCCAGCCTTCGACGAAAGCACCTAAAACCCGTATTAGTTCACATAAACTAAGGCCACATCCATCATCTTCCGTAGATAGTAATACCTGGCTTGTCGCATCATCAGCGCTAGCTGGCCTCGTACATGGTGTGAGGGCAAACTCCAATACGGGTGTTTGTTCTGTCATGTCAAACTTGTAGGCGAAGGACTCTACTACGTAACGCAGTATTACCCAACTATGTATCCATCCCCCTCAAATTGCCCCCTTCCCCCTAACAAAATGGAGGGAACCCTCAGGTCCTTTAATCACTGCTAGCATGTAGGTTATCTCGGCTAGTAGTATGTGGCTATATTGTATGTTTTGAACGTCCATGCTTCTCAACACACTCGTAGCGTATACAGCGTCCCGTTACTTTGTCCCAGACCGTATTTTGGTGCTAGTCACACTACACGGTAGCCGGCCCTTGCGCACCTGGGGTCTGCGTATGACGTAAGTTGATTTGGCGAATCATATCGCCGTCATATTGTTTTACAGGTTCATCCACGGTGATACCTAAATGTCTGAACAACTATCGGCGGTCGAATCACTCAACCTAATTCTATATATTTGCTTCCAAGAGTAGTGCGGTGACATGGTGCCGCAGTGCTATTTCTGCAAGAGTTACGAGTAACAATCAATAGTGGCCTGCGTCCTGTTGGAACATGACGCCCGGGTATATTGAAGGTGGGAAAATTAGGCTTAGGATAGATTCATCTCCATTTTCGGACCAAAGAGTGTAGCAGACATGACAATTGTTAGTAAAAGTGATAAAAGTGCACACTTCTAGCACGTTTGGCTGGAGAAGCACAGAGCATGTTATATAGTTCGACATGGACACCAAAAGCTATGTAAACTGCAACTTGTGGAAACCATTAGTTAATACATTAACCACTTGTAAAATATTTATCGAAAAAGTAGAGATTGAAAATCAGGTAGTTGAGTCTAGGGCTCAAGGCGGCCACCGCCGTTTACCACACTCATCTTGCACCCAATAACGGACAGAACCGGGGCGCGCTAATATTCCCTGGCAGCAACTACGAGACAGACACATGCTCAAGCGGCGAACGTGGCAACTATCACACCCCGTACAAATATAACTGGAAAAAAAAAAGGAACACTGTATAGGCCACTGATGGGAAATGCGAGGGTACACGTCACAATATGTAGGATTGTTTGGAGACGGAGACGCCCCGGCTCCTCTAGCTTCTGTGCGGCCAACGACCCGATTGGTTGTGCACCCTCCAATGCCAACGGTTACACTGCCTTATCTCAGCATTGGATATAGGGATGGAAAACAACACGTGCCGCCGCCACAAGTATCATGCACGCCTTGCTTCAAGGACCTCTTGCTGTATATCCTGCTTCTCCCCAGGAAATATTCTCTTGATCAATCCGCCATTCTTCTCTCTTTTATCACCTGGTAAAAACCAACATCAGAACCACACGACGTGGAGTTTGGCTGTGGCGATCGGAATATTTAGCAATAGCGACGGCGTTTGCAAAGCAATATTCCCCCTTCATTGATCCTTAGCCACCGTTTGTGAATTTTTCTCGTCGAATACTTGATCATCTTGAAGATGCTCGTATACACAGATTCATGGGGCACGGGGAGCAACGACCAAACAGGTGTCCATCTCACCGTCGATGGCAGTGGCGATGATCTCCCCTCTGGCACTGAAGAAACTCGCTCTACAAGCAGTGGAACGCTCTCTGCGGGCAGTGAAACTCTCTCCATAGCCAGCGACGACGGTATCTCCGTAGCCGGCGATGATGGTATCTCGATGAACAGCATCGACTACGATGACAGCTACAACACCTCCAACAACAGTACGGTCGGCAGCCCCCCGAGAACCCCAATTCCATCGCATCTCCCTGAGGCCTATCACGGGCCCTGGCAGTCAGGGGAGGACAGGAAAACGTTACTTGACATGTATTATCTCAAGACGAGGAGGGTAGAGAAAGAGCAGGGGACGAATATGATGATGAGCGGCGGGGCGGGCGAGAAGGTCAAGCGCCAGTCCAAGGAGAAAGATAAGCAGGAACGGCCACCGGCCACCCCAGTGCACGTCGGTGGGAATAGGTCTTGCACGGTTAATGGTGGGAACGTAGCTGTCAGTGGGAATGCCTCGGTGACGGTGAACGGTGGCGGACGGGTGGCAGCGAGCGGGAACGCCAAGGTGACCGTGTACGGCGACAGCAATGTGAGGGTTAGTGGAAATGCGAATGTGTATGTGTATGGCAACGGCGAGGCCGTGGTTAGTGGAAATGGCAACGCAAGGTTCTCGGGCGCGGCCACAGGAACGGCCACTGGAAACGGTTCTCTGTACTCATTCGTATAATAGCTGCGCACCATCGGCTTTGGGTTCCATTCGACGTTGTTTACTACAATATCGGAGTTGTAAGAAGCCGCATCTGATCTTACCAATATAATTCGGGGTGATTACCACAGCTACAAGGCATTGGCCACTTCATAAACGTGAACGTTGCTGTTGGTACAATAAAAGGTTGGTAGTATAGGTAATGAGACCTACCTACTTAATCAAAACGAAGGACGTATGACAGAAACTCAGGGAATATTCCAATTAAACTTTTATTAAATATTCCGGCTGTGAATACATATAACGGCGACGATACGCTCGTATCCTCACGCACGCGCACAGAAAGCGAGAGTTAAATACCCCTGAGTCCCGAATCCTACCCTGAACCCGCCAAGGAATCTACAGTACAGATTACAGTATGTTGTAAACTCACACACATGGTAATCTTACTTGCCTTCCTCTTAGGTCTTAACCTTCACATGAAGATCTTAAAAGAGTCGGTGATGGATCATTCTGCTCATAAGATTATCACAGTCAATTCATTCAACTCTTTTCACAATACCTTTAACACTACTTACTTACTTACCATCCCGACTACTTAGGTAGTCGCCGCCTGCTCCATAAGCGAATAATGGCGTCCTCAACGCGACCGGTCCTAGACCGGGTCTACCTGGTCTATTTCCTGATCCACATCCCCGTCATGTTCTGTAAGTTGCTGTGTTTTTCAGTTGCGTTCAAGTTACCGCAAACAATGCGACCCGGCGCTAGCCTGGGCCTGAGGTCTCCGCCGTGTATTCCGGCCGGCTCCAATGGCGTGGTTTACCGCCTGAATGCTGAGACGCGCACGTCTGTCTCACGCGGGGATGCGGGGAGTGTGGTCGCGAAGAGATGAGATGAGATGAGATGAGATGAAAGCTATGTGTGAAAACAATCAGTCTATACACACATTCCATCACTTCTGGGACCTCTTCTCACGCCGTATCCACTCCCTAACATCCTCCCCATAATTGCAGCCCGCGGCATTGCTCTCGGCATCACAGCCACCCAGCCACCCACTGCACCGAGACAAACAGCGATCTAACACCTCGCAGTGGTGGACCTAGTACCGCTCTACCCGGCCTCGCTCTGGGTGCCGGCGGACGCGCCGCTGCACGCGCTGTGGCACCTGCGGCAGTACTACATCGAGAACTACAACGACCAGTTCTTCCTGCCGCCGCCGGCCGAGATCCCGAGCTTCTTCCCGCTGTTCGCCTTCTTCGAGCTCGTCTTCCACCTGCCCGTCTCGCTGTGGGCCGCGCGCGCCCTCTGGCGCGCTATCGGCCCCCGCGGCCTCTCCGGCGCCGCCGAGCTCCTGCTCCTCGTCTACGGCCTCCAGACGGCTATCACTACTCTCACGTGCATGTACGAGGCCGCGCTGTGGGACCCCGCCGTCGTCTCGTTCGAGCAGAAGACGGTCCTCGTGGGCGGGCTTTATGGAGGGTATTTCGCTCTCGGTGAGTCGCTTTTTTCTTCTTTTTCTTTCCCTTTCCCTCCCCCTTCCCTTCGTTTCTCGCATTCTCATCTCGTTTTTCGGTTCGGCATTGTCTAGCACACTTTTTGACAATTTGGCTGACATGATATGATGGTCTAGCTGTCCTCCTAACTGCTGACATGTACTCGCGCGTCCTGAAACGCGTCAATGCCACCGACGCGGTGAAGAAAACGCAGTAATACGCTACTGGGCTTTTTAGGCCAAGATGGAAGAAGTACGTGTATGTATGTCATGTCACATTATATAGATGAGAGTAGTAGTATGATAGCAACCAAGTTTCCAAGACAGAGCCGGTCGATCCCGCAGGTATTTTTGAATTCGAGCCCCAGTGCCGTAAACTCCTATTGCTACAGCCGAAAAATATGACTCCCATCATACAGCCAACATGGTTCCCTCGTAATCTATTAGCTATGTACAAGAACAGGGTCCACTCCGTATTCCCTCTCCCTACTTCATCAAACGTAAGTAGGTTGAAAAGCCCTAGTCGATGCGCTTCGAGTAGCCCCATCCGTTCCCTACACCCTTGCCGTTCAATCCATAACCGAGGGGCGTGGCGCCGCCGAGCCCCCTTCCACGTAGCCTCTTGGGCAGTATGACGCCGAAGAAGTATGCGCCGGATCCCAGGACGCCGGCTATGAAGGACACGAGGGCGTAGAAGACGGTGCTCGCGTAGATGTGCCCGCCCATGCCCTGCCACTCGACCTTGCCCTCGGTCTTGGGCAGGGCGGGGGTGGGGAACCAGCGGACGCTGAAGCTCAGGGGTAAGGGGTCACCGATGACGAGACGGCGGGTGTGGCTGCCGGCCATGTGACTCAGGGGGCTGGTGCTGTAGGCGGCGCCGCTGTCGAGCACGCCGCTGTCGTGGGGGTGGATATGGTGTTTCGGAGTACTATGCAGCAGCACATTGAGGTGGGTGCTGATGTGCATGTGACTAAGCTGGAGGGTGCCGGCAAGGGCGAAGACGAGAGGAATGAACTCGGGCTCGGGGGTTTTCTCGCCGATGAGCTCGACGTGGGCGGGGGGCCTCGAGGGCAGACGGCAGGCGAGGGGCGCGTCGCTGTGGACGTAGAACTCGAGCAGGTGGAAGAAGGGGTCGTCAATGATGGGGATGGTGCAGTTGAGCTCGGTCTCGACGCCGTAGTGGAACTCGAGAGGCTTGCCGGTCTCGTTGCAGATAGGGAATGGGATCCACTGAATCTCATCCCTCGAGTCTTGGATATGTTCTCCCGTCTCTCTATACGATGGCGGACATTTCCCAGGTTAGTGAACAAACACAGACGAAAAAAACGAAGGCAAGGCGGAAACATGAAAAGCACTCACATGCTGCGGTTCATGCACTCGACGGGGATAGAAGCGCCATAGTGATAAGAGGGGAGGATTCCTTCTTCTAGGCTCGACTTGGCAAGGGCAGACTGGCACAGACACAGCAATGCGACGACGCCGAAGATAAGGCGCTCGATGGGCGGAGGCATGATTCGAGTCTTGGGTATTGCACCGGGATTCGAATGGTGTACGGTATAGGAGGTGGTGGTATGTACATTGGCCGAGGTACCTGCGCCGGAAATAGCTATGCCGCAAATGAAGGGGGAGAGTCAGTCGAGTGGATGATGATCGGGGACTATGGCGGCAGTTTGGGCATGTCGCCTTCGTCGCGCATTCGAGTGTCCCCGTTCGAAAGAAGAGCCGGAGGAGGCAGAGGTGAGGCTGATGGCGATACCGACCTCCTAAGGTAAAGGTAGGTAGTGAGTGTTGTCGTCGGTATAATGCGATACGAATTAATTAATTTCCTATTTCCTTATTTCCTTATCCCCTTATCGACACTTGTCAAAAGCAAAGCAGCTGCACCCTGAAACACAACCTCACCGTGGGACTTCGGCCTATGGTGATACTGTACAATAAGCACTGTGCGCGCTGTACGATATTAGTACCTAGGTAAGGGGGTGCCCTGCTGAGATGGGCAGAAGATGGGATCTCTTGCAGCTCTAGGTGGGGGGGAATATCGGGGTAGAAGTGGAACAAGGCCGCCTAGATAGATAAGTATGCAGAAGATCCACAAGTACCCTGGACACTGTCTGCAGAAGTTCCCTGGATTCTGCCTGGAATAGGCGCCTTCGGTTAGGTACCTGAGGCCCCCCCGACTAACCCCCTCTAGGTCTACTAGGTACCTGTATAGTATCATCGCCTTCATGAATCATATAAGACTTTTAATCCTGTTCCTATACCCAAACTACCCAAGGCACTTACGGTGACTGCGCCGGTCATAGTATTCTTACTCTTCCCTCAATAGGTAGGTACCAAATATACACCCTGCGATGATTTATCAACAGTTGCCTGGCTTGCGGCAAGTCGCCAGAACCAGCGTCCATTTCAGATCCCAGCCCTGCCCACCATGCTTCTCGGTAAGATGTCGCACGATATGCTCGTCGAGCATAGCGCTTGCTTTCTCCTTGCTCTCCTCGCTCCAGTACGTCCGCATCACCCAATCTTTGATCATCCCGAAGCTGCCCAGATAGTCCGCCGCACTGTCCACTCGCATCATGTGCTCCGCCGTCTGCACCTGGACGTCTTCGAATCCATGGGCCCGCAGCTGCTCCGGGATGAGCTCGGGGTCGATGAATTCTGTTTTCCCGTTGGGTGCGATCAGTAGCGCGCCTGGCATCGGCGCCTCGAACGGCAGCGTCGAGAAGCTCGACTGCATGTCTGGCACCCACCCGGCGCCACCCTTGTGCCACACCGTGAAGGCCAGTGTACCGCCTGGCTTCAACACACGCATGGCGTCTACTCGACTCGTTAGCCATCATGCTCCTATCTACCACGTACTCCTCCATTCACCGGTACATAAGGTACATGGAGGGGCGTACCTTGCAAAACGGCTCCTGGGTCTGGGATGATATGCATAGCGAAGTTTAGCGTGACGTGCGAGAAGGACTGATCCGGGAGTCCCGATTTCTAAAGCCATAATGAGTCTCATTTCCGCCATCTATGTGGGATGCGATACGCCATACCTGCGCGTCGAGAATGGCAGTCTCAACATTGACCCATTTGTGCTTCTGGGAACGTCTCTTCAGCGCATCAATCAGGCTGCCACTAGTGTCCGAGCAAACCATCTTGCTGCGCGATAGCACTTGTCCGTCCACGATATCCTGCAAGTGCGCTGCGATAGGGCCGGTTCCACAAGCGTGGTCTAGAAGCTGGAAGGGCTGGCTCGTCGATGTGTCGAAGCCTGCCTGCGCGAGGAGTAGTCCCGCCGGCCGTCTCATAATCCTGTCTGAATCCGCGATGAACTTGTCTAGTCGCGCATCGTCGAACCCGGCCGAGAACGTCTGGAACATCTTCCCCAGCTCATCTTGCGCTTTCGCCATTGTCGATGTTGGGGGGGAGCACAGCCGATGTCGAGATTGGACAACTAGAGAAGGAATATGGTGTAGCCAGCGGTTCCCCATCCTCCCTGCGAGAAGTAGGAATCGATCTCACCCGTTAAATATATTGATCTCGCCAACATTTAAAGTTCCCGGCTGAGTACTGAACTCTCCGGAAAGTCTCCGGTCCACAACCTCCGCAGGAGGATTGGTGATTGAACTAGGCAACTGGTTCATGAAGCTCTCCACGCAGAGAGAACTACCGTCATTGCCTTTTTTTTTCTTCTCTCGGTGGGCTGCGTTGGGATATATACAATGAATTGTATCCGAATGCACCTTAGTACGGGGCAGATGGATCGATCTACACGGTTTAGAATCACAACTATATAGTCATTTCTCCCTGCGACGCCACACCCGGAGAGTTCCGGGTCTCAACACTCGCGTCGACTTGCCTGAGCTTACTACCGATGTTCTCTTCTCATCCCAATCGCCACAATTCTCCGGGTTCTTGGCTGTAAGTAAGCCTCGGGCGGCCGGGTCTGGATGCCTCTGCTGTGTCACTGTTCTAACCATGAGCACATATAAGCAAGTGCCAGGGGCCAATCACCGGGCCCAGCAACGCCCTTACTCTTCCTAGTAGTACGATCTGTACCTCTGTTAGGTCGCCTGCTGTGCGTACCGTGTAAACAATATTCCGCGGTCTCAATGATGGCAACCGTCATCACGAGACAGCAGTAAAGTTTCACAGGTATCAAGCGGAGAGAGCGAGACATGCGTGGTATTGCGTACTGAGTAACCTGAGGCAATGTAGGCTCACTACGTATATAAGTAGAATAGGAAGGTCACTAGTGGCTTTGGAACGCGCGATCGAATTCGAAATGAATTATTACATGTCGTTATTACAGGCACCGTCGGTCTATCGGCACGCCACATCTTCAGGCAATGTCGTACAGTAGCTAGCCAGGTAACCTGGTCAACGTAGAGTCTTACTCGGACAGGAGCTCGCGATCACGTCAAAGTCCAAACGGCCCGATAGAGTGCGCCAGGATTCAGCCTGCTTGTATAGCATACGACCGTATCATGCCGACCCATTGTAAAATACGACCTCAGGCCATTCCGCCGACGGCCCGTCCAAAATCGGCGAACCCTGGCCGAGCAGGGCGAAATCCAGAAAGGCCTTGACATACGCGTTCGTGATGGCGACTTGGCGATCGCCGTCGATCGGGCCCGTAGTCGGATCGGTAGGCTCGATCGTCTTCCAGAACGTGTCATCACAGAAGTCGTGGTGGGTGGTCCCGTTGATGGTGAATTTCCCGAAATACGCCGTCTGCCACGGCGGAAACGTGCCCCACGTGATATCGTGTATGGCGTCCTCGCCTGTGTGGACCTCGTTCCCGAGGAAAAGCACTGGCTTCTTGGTGTCCGCGCTCGAGTTGTTTAGATTTGCTCGTGGGCCGTATAGCCCGCCGTCTAGATTTAAGCCGGACACGAGCCGGTCGTCGCCGTAGAGCGAACCGACGGCTGCGGCGCCGCCTAGGGAATATCCGAATGATCCGATGTGTGTTGTGCTGAAGGGTGCCCCTAGCTTCTCGACTAGCTTAGGGAAATAGTCCAAGAACGCTTTTGTATCTGCTAGCCGGGTATTATAGATGCCTTGCAGGAGCTCGGCGTCGGTGTAGTCAATCTCGACGCCTTCGACGCCGGTTCCATTCGGGTATCGAAGGAAGGGCTGCTCGAACGGATGGTCCAAGCCCACCACTGTATAGCCATGCGATACCAGCTCCGAGATCAAGATAGTGTTGCCCGACACCGGAGGCCCGCCCCCGCCTGGCCCGAATAAAAGGGTCGGGAACCTGGACTCTCCAGCCGGGCCTTCCAGGAAGGGTGCATCGTACTGGAGAGTTGAAGTCACGGTAGAGAGGAACCCAGAGGTGTAATTCCACTCGGCCTCTATGATGGCCGCCAGCTCGGGCTCCAAGTACGGCTGCGGATCAGACCCTGGTTTCTGGAGCGTGGGATAGTATATGGTGGCTATAAAGGCGGTGCTAATGTTATTCGGCGCCAGGACGTCGTGCGGGTTGTAATGCTCGATGGTGTGCTTGCTGACGCCGACATGGTACTCCCCCGTAGGCGGGGGGAGAGAAACCGCATGTGCGAGGGCCCCCTGCAGAACCGCGAATGCTGTTATGCCGAGCATATTGCCCTGGAAGGGCACTTTCGAGCTACACCATTTCATCTTCGCGCTTGGTATGAAAAGAGCGAAGGGTATCAAAAGAGTAGCAAGAGAAAGTAGCGGTCGACATGTTGCTTTATAAGACATGCAGATGAATATAGCTAACCTAGGAGGCAGCCAGCCTTCCTAGGCTAGTATAGTCGATATGTAGGTCTTTTATGCAGATCTACGTCCTACTCCGCGTGTCAGCACGTCATCTCACGCAAGGCGGCTATTATTAGTATCTACTATACGAGAACCGTAGAGATAGGGTTTACCGGACAGTAACCGGATGCACAATGTGACGTACCTAACCCGGTAACTGGGATTCAGTCTTGGATACTTTCAATTCCTAGACTGCTAATAGTGTTCCTGTAATATCCATCTAGGGCTTACACTAACCAAGCTGGAGGCATATCCTGGGGGTAAGCTCCTGCAGGACCTCCTCCTGCACCCCAGATTTCTCTACTCGCATAGTTCCTATCCCATGCTCTTTATTGACCTCGAGCTACTAAGTATATTGACACTTCGGCAACCCCATATATTTACTTACCCTCCTAAATCCGCACCATCGAGCTTATCCTCGCCGCTTAAAGGCTACGCAGCGCAGCACAGACCGCAAAACCGAGCGAGGACACCAAGGCCGCTATCCTCAGGCTTGGCGATCCCAAATCTCAACGGCCCCCCTGTACCCCTCCTTGACCTCCACCTCCCGCAGAACCGTCTCCGTCCTCGCCCACGGGACCCCAAATTTCCCCGAATTGATCATGCACATGCGCAGACTCCCCACGCTCCGACCGCTATCCTCAGCGTCCTTAAGCCGCTCTAGTAGATCCTCCACCGCGAGCCGCGTGTTCTTGAGAATCTCACCCGGCGCATCCCTCCCGCGGCCGTACCTGGCGCTCGTAAACAGACACGCAATCCAGTGTTTCGGGGTCGTCCCCGCTTCACAGGGCTCGATGAGCAGACACGTGCCGGTCTGAACGGGTCCTGTGCCGGAGAGGCAGTGTGCGCGGTAGGCCGCGAAGGCATTGGGATAGGCGCTTTTGAAGGCGGCGGCGATCCCGGCGCCCCATTTGCCCTGCGTATTGCAAGCGTGGATCAGGACGGTGTGATCTGGGGCGGCGAAGATGTTCCCGCGGTGCTTGGTGAGGGCGAGCATCTGCGGTGCTGGTCGGAAGATAGTATCGTGGACGTGAAAAATGACTGGGAGATTGATACTCTGGCTTACCTTGCGTATGCGGGGCTGGCTACCTTGTAAAATGGACTTAGAAGCTTGGCATATAGCACCAAAGGAGGTTAAATTGTTTTTGGAAACCGCGATTCGGTATCGTGACTTGTCCCGATTTGAGTCCATAGACGTCGTAAACTTCAGAACCCGAGACTTTCTCTTCCGGTCTGCTTTCAGCGTTGGGGTATATTATTCAACATAATATGCCCGGGCTTCGTGAGGACTTTGGTGCTCGATCACTGAGCGAGCTGTACGTCGATGGTGACAAATTGATGGTGGCTGGGGTGGCCAGAGAGACCTCTCAGCTGAATTAACAAGTCTCCAGAGTTGGCACGTCATTTTTGAAATGAGGCCCCGTATACGGAGGTACTCATATCTCACTCTGTCGCGATTCAATAGGGAGAGCGTACCCCTTATCCTGTCAAAGCAAGGGGTGGCGATTGAGGGGGTTGAGGCTAATTGCGCATATATTCAGTAAGGTCTATACTATCGCAGAGCATATACGTAGCCAACTTGTATACCTTAACGCCGACAAAGCCCCGTCCTTGTACCTTATGCCTATGGATTACATAGGCATCTACAATTAACATAGTCAAGTAGGCATACGACGGCGTCGCCCTGTCGTGTTCTGGTTTAGCTACCACTCCATGAAGCGCCCCTCGTACGTAATAGCGCAGCGCAGCGTCAGCGCGATCTACCACGCCAGACCTCGCAGCGGCTCCAAGAAAAGCGCCGCCATGGCAAGGATCGCCGCCATGGCCGCGAGTGCGTACTGCCCGATGCCGGTGCCGCCCTGGACATCGCTTTTCAGCGCGCTCCAGGGCAGCACGCCGCCGTATTAGAAACACCCGCCGCCGATGGGGTAGTGGGACTAGATATCGAGGTAGATGCCTGTCCTGTAGAAGTTCCGCTTGCTGTTCCCGAGACCGTAACGGGGTCTGCCGATCCAGAAGCTGCTTGCGCATATGCCACGGCTGCTTCCCTTTCTCCAGGCTGAACATCGATATACAAAGGCTGTCCGCATCTCTTTGTGTCGCTTTGTTAGCAATTGGGTTGCTGGGGGTAACTAGACGTTGTGGACTTACGCAAATCCAGCTGACTCTTATCAAGCCTTGCGGCAAGTCCGGCCAAAACCATCGACGCAATCCAGCGAAAGCTCTGTGTGCATAAAACCGGGTGAGGGACGTCGCCATGCTGAATACGGTTCGTCGTCTTGTTTCTTCTCTCTTTCCCTTTAAGCGTAGATACTTCCTGGAATTGCAAGTCGGACTTATTGGGACTATGCTGCACGATCTGCTCGCTCTCGGTCGACTGCGGCTTTCTGCAGGACCATACGTTATTTTTGGCTTCTTGCCAACGCTATTTGCTGTCGTGTCGGTCGGCGTTCGGTGTCTAACCCCGGGTGCGTTATTTCGGTATGAGGGAGATGGTAATGAATCGTTATACGCGGGGACTGTGTAAGGCTTGGAGTTTAAAGAATTTGATGAGTCACTCTGCCGATAGGTGAAGGGTTGGATCTCGCTTCCGACCGTGGGGGCCACCGGATTGGGTGAGTGATTATGTTTCTCCGAGCCTGTGACGTGAATCTCGTTTGCCACGTTGCGTGTCCGGATGTAAGCTATAGAAAATATGAGCTTAGCAACCGAATATAGCGAAGACTAGCCAAAGTTCCTTGACCAACTACTTTGAGGGCTTCTGAGATGATGCTCGCGCCAGACTATATACACCATGCAACGACTATTTTTGTTTGCCTAATACTGCCTCAATCGTTTCATTTCTCGGACTGCAGGTAAGGGGCTAGGTCGGCGAAACGGGGTCTCAGTCTCCCTTGGTTGTACAACGAAGACCAGCGAATTTCGCATGACGCTGAAGGCAATGGAAAGGGGCGATTAATTTCTTAGTATTACCTTTACTATGACCTCTCCCGTAGGTTTTCGGCCGGGGGGCAAACGGTGGCCTAGTCTTGGTTGTTGGACAAGGGTTAAGCACATACGTCTTTTGGATATTTTTAGTTCCGCTCTTTTCTCGGTCGGTCTTTATGACACAGCGCCGCGAGCGTGGCCGCCGCCTCGTCCGTTCTTTCGTGGCTTCGTATGTGATGATCGCGTTGGAAACCCCATCAGGTCGTTCATCCTCTGGTGGTGTGAAATCGAACGGGCGGACGTGACCGGGCCTGTGAATCTCTGAATACCTTTGAGTAGAGTTATACGTGAGTTCAGATATTAGTAAATTCCTATTTGCGTGGTCGATGAGATGGTAATCCGGTCGGATATCATGTACTGTAAACCCGTCCTCAAGTATGTGGTCGCGTATATGCCACATCCTAGACTCAAAGTTCATCATTCGGTCATGGCAGCGATCACTATCGAAATCAAAGTCGTCGCAAAACCAGCAGACACATTTAGCGGGCACCTTTCCGCCAAGATGGTCGACCACGATATGCTCGATCCAGTTATCGACGTCCATGGGGTGAAAGACGCGGTCGCATAAGCCCAACCCCACGAACTCGCACGGCAGCGTTTGGCCAGGGCTTAAAGGTACCGTTGGAGTCGTATGGAATGCGTCGTCATCATCTCCATCTGTGGACCTATTTTTGGCAGGAACACTGGAGAATATACTGGTCTGGTAAGTGCCGTCAGAAGATGACTCAAGAGTTGAGGGAAGATCCCCGTGCCATCCACCCCTGATAGCTTTCCTGGATTCTTCTGCCTTCAGCCAAGCCTGGAAGTTCTGCCGAAGATATGTCGTAGAGCACTCAACATGTCCACTACCATCAATTTTCCCCGGCGTTGCGTGGTCTATGCTGTCATGATCTCTACCATAGGTCGGGTAGTAGGTTGGGCGTGGCGCGTCGGGTTCGTAGCCTCTACTGTTCCAATTATATACTATGTTAGATGAATGATGAACTCCCCTCTCGGTGCAATTGCCACTATGGTCGCCTGCGGTATTTTGATCAATTCGGTGGTGGTGGGGGTTCTCTAGAACTATGCTTACGAGAGAATGGATCCCGAAAGGTTTTGTGAATAGTCACATCGCTAACGATGGACGGAGGGGGCTCTGACATAAAGGCCCTAGCTTTGGAGGGTTCGATATCGCCCAACTCTGGTAAGCTAGCCGCCATCTAGAACGGGAAGCAATAGGCGACTGAAAATAAGACGGTAAGGGGGTAAGTGTAGGGAAATGCAGCAAAAGAACGGAGAGCTATCCCACGCAAAGCAAGATTCAGCGGCCCAAGTTAAAAGCCATACGCTCAGTACTTATCGAGCGGGAAAACAATATGTCTCTTCAGAACGCGGGGTAAGCATCTGTAGGATTAAGCCAGCAAGATAGAAACGCCGATATCCTCCAGCTGATGCGGCCCAATCATTTCAAGGGAGGTACCCTACCTTCCCTACGCAAGCCGACATCGTAGGCAAGAAAGCCATCCACGCGCCCTCGTTCGACATTCTGGGGAAGAAACGCCTAATCTTGCCGGCGTTCAATAGTACGAAAAGAGCGTATGCTGGCCCATGGAGGGACCTAGGGGTCTGGCCACGGGCGATAAGAAGTATCCGAATGCGGCGAGGCAACAGCCTTCACAATGTAGATGAACTCGCTGGGCGGTGGAGTAAAAGCTGTTGTGTCACGTCACGTCACATCATGCACGCATGAGATTCGGTTATAGGATAGATCGAAGGGAGCACCGGGGCCCGGGCCAGAAGGGGGGAGCATCGCGGGTTCACACTGCGTAGCGAGGCCTTCTGTGAGGGCCAAAAATTAGTGAAGAAGGCAAGGAGTGATGCTTATGTTGACGTATCACGCCGAGAAGGTGTGTAAATTAGCAGAACCTCGGCCTGTAGCTAACGGAAGCAATATTATAGAACATTTCTTTGTTCTGGGTGTGTGATAGGTAGGTAATACACCGCCAGAGCCGTGAACTCGGGTATACCATAGCGTCATACAACCACAACACAAAAACTACCTATCCCCTTTCCCCTCAAGATACTCACCCCTGCCAGCCCTCTCACACAGCCCAACCAAGATCTCCGCAGCGCCAACAAAGTCCGCGACCTCAACATACACCATGCCGCTAAGCCGCCACCAGAAGACGTCGCGGTAGACGCAGATCTGGGCGTAGCAGGCGCTCTCGGCGACGCCGACCTCACGGATCCACTGGATGACGGCATCGGCGTCGGCGCGGGGGATGCTCCCGTTGCTGTGTTCTCGTTCCGAGGCGATCTCGAGCGGCAGCGCGACGTTGGCGAAGTAGCAGTCGCGCAGGCACGAGTCGGGACAGTCCATGACGCGCGTGCCGAGGACCCGGGCGGCGGCGGCAGCGCCCTGCTGCGCTACGCTGCGGCAGTAGGCGCTGATGGCGGGCTCACCGCCACAGACTGTGGTGCGGAAGGCGAGGGCCGCTGGTTGTGGATAGTTGGTTAGTCAGTTGGATATATAGATAGATGGGGAGTGAGTATGAGGCGAGTGGTAGTTTTGTGAAGGGTTTTGATCGTGTATATATATATATATATCGTGGTGAGATGGGCGGGAATGCCAGTGGAAAAGAAAGGGAGAAAGAAGTTCCTACCTTTGACCATGAGGAAATTCGTCATGTCGAGGGTCGCTAGTGAGTCGATTCGCGTTAGCGCCCAACCCGGCCCAACTTAACTTAACCAGGGCACGAAGCAGCAGGCACGACTCACCGACGAAATCAAACATCTCAACAAAGGAATTTCCGGCACCCGCGCCAGCATCACCCGCACGCCTGCGGTAGCGCGCGCTCGTGGGGACAGTCGAGCGGATGAGCGCCTGATTGCGCGCGGGCACGTACAGCGCGGAGACGCCGCGGGGGACGAAGAGCCACTTGTTGAGGCTCGTGACGAGGAAGTCGGGGCGTAGGGCTTCGAGGTCGATGCGGACGTGGCCGATGCCGTGGGCGGCGTCGACGAGGACGAGGGCGCCCTCGGCCTGGAGCGCGGGGACGAGGGCCTCGAAGGGGATGCGGACGCCAGGGGTGCTAATAATAGTGTCGAGGACGGCCAAGCGGACGCGGGCGGTACCAGTCGCGTTGATGCGCTTCGCGGCGTCGACGAAGGCCGCAACGATCTCGGCATCCGGACGCGGCAGGTCGAGCGGGACGACCTCGACGCGCACGCCGAGGGTGTCCTCAAGCCAGCGGAGGCCCTCGCGCGCGGCGTTGTAGACGAGGTCGTACACGAGGACGACGTCGCCGGGGCGCCAGCGCAGGTTCTTGAAGACGGTGTCGGAGGCCGTCGTGGCGTTGGGCGTGAAGACGAGCTCGTCGGTGGCGCAGCGCAGCATGCGGGCGACGGCGGCACGGGACGCCCGCAGCCGCGCGGGCCACTCGATGACGATGAAGCGGTCGGGCGCGCCCTCCACCTCGGCGCGGAGAGCCGCGTGCGCCTCGCGCACCGCCAGCGGGTACGCGCCGTACGACCCGTGGTTGATCGGCATGTACGCAGGGTCGAAGCCGAAGTGCGCGTCCCGCATGGCCCGCCCGAAAGTCACGACGGGGCCCGCCGGCGCGGGGTCTAGCGATACCAGCGTCATGGCCGCTGGCTTGTCTGGCGAGATGCTATGAGGAGTCCCCGCTCGTGTACCGGGCGAGGGTGAAACGGGTCTACTGGGCGCAGTCTACAGATATACGTCTCAGACGTCTAGTGGAAGCAATGGTTGGCAAAGCAAAACTCTAGGATGCCCTTTTGTTTTTATTTAAAAAGAAAAAAAAAGGAAGGGGTGGGGGCGGGGGATAGGGAGGAACCAGTATCGGAGTTACGGTTGAAGATTTCCAGGACGGATTAGGCCTATGGAGAGAGAGACAGAGATGTGGTTCTGTTCCGTCCTGTTATTCGGCTCTCGGAGTCCCAGACATTGGGGTCACGGTCGATTATCACGAGCCCTTTACTTTTTAGCCTTTTGCCTACCTCTCTTAGCATGCATATACTATACCATGTAGATACGGGGAAGGAGGTGATTAGTGCTTTGGTAGCGGGAGATCCTATTTCTACCCACAGCTGATACTTACCTAGTTAGGTAGGTCGCATATCTCCATATCTCCACTCCGCCCGTTCCCGGAGCCGGAGGGGAAAGAAGCTGGACATCTCTCTTCCGACTTCCGATTCACCGATCACATTGGCACGAACCCGCCGCGGAGCGCGGAAAAATTTATCTGATTTATCAGGTTACACTGGACGCAGCCTGGAGATACATCATTTGGCTGCTGATGCAAATCATAATAAAAATGCTTCTTGGTGGGGAGTAATGGTCATAAAAATGAGGGTGTACTGGGGCTCCGATATAGAGAACCTCCGTGTCTTTCATATTTTTCTTCGTCTTTTAACCCGGGTTGCGCTCGTTCGTAAGTCGTTATTATGAGCTAAGATTAGCTAAGCGAAAAAGAAAAAAGGTATCCTAATCGCACCCAAGATAGAGCCGAGTACCGCACAAACGCCTTTCGAATGCTAAACTGACTCATATGAATACTGGTCATGCTCCTGCTAATAATGCTGCATGTCGCCTCTCCCTTTTCCCCGAATTGATATGTTGAGCATCTTTTACATGATATGATTAGACACGGCTGCCGGTAAGCGTACCCTTACTGAGCACGAATATTGGATCGGATTGAATTGGATTGGATTGAATTGGATTGGATTGGATCGTGTTGAATTTTTGAATAGGTTGCTGTTCACCATCACCAGTCGACGGCCCAGCCGTTATGTTCCAGAAACTCTTCACAAGCCTGTTTGAGCCCCAAATTGGGGCGCAATTCACTGGGACGGAGGGGTTCTCTGGTGAGCGGGTCCATCGGATGTCGCCGTAGAGCCTCCAAGATGGAAGCTCTTTCGTACGACTTGCCGGTTTTGGTCTGTTGCGTAGGTTAGCCCGTCAGCCTGTTTTGTGCGACTATACCCAGGGGGGGCCAGAACGACGTACAATAACAGGATCGACCATGATGCCGAAGCTAATGTCGTCGATGGCCCAGTCGGGCACCTCCCGCTTCTTCTCGCTGGCGATTCGAGCGGCCTCGAAAGTGGCTTGAAGAATATCGATCTTCCGATCATACTCTTCCGTGACCTCGTCCCGCTCGATATCACTGCTGCATAGGGCGACATTCTCAATGCGCTCGCGTTCCATGAGGGAAATGAGCTGGCCCTCGAGTTCCTGCGACTCGCGAGTCCGCCTCTTCTCCCGTTCTTCCCAGCGTTCTTTCTTGCATCGCAGTACCTGGTTGGTCAAGGACGCCAGCGATCGGTCCGCCGTCTCGCTACCCAGGCGTTGAGCTAGTAGGGCGTTGTCGAGGGCGCCGTCGAAGTCGCGCATGGCCAATAGACATTGGGAGAGGATGAAATAAGCCTTCATATTAGGGCCGCTCATCTTGAGGCAGGCGTTACAGTCCGAACTGGCCGAGTCGTACATCTCGAGCTTTATCCTCGCCATAGCGCGGTTCGTATAGAGGGAAGGGTTGCTGTCGTCGGCTATGATGCTGGCGGAGAGAAAAAAGACAAGGTCAGCTACCCACGGCTAGATGACGGCAGTCCGACTGCTAGAGGTGGGTGGACGGTGGATTATAGATAGACAAATAATGACACGGGACGCAGCAGGGTCACGGAAGACACACTGACGCTTTAGAATATAAGCCTTCGGCAGCAAGAAAATTCCCCGACGTAAAGAAATGGTTGCCCTCTTCCTTCAGCCTGGCCGACCTTACGGGATCTCGGTTTGCCATCGTGACGGTGGTGATGGGAGGGTCGGCCCGATCGCTGGCGGCGATGGCGGGATTGACGGAAACAAGGAAGAAAGAGAGAAGGAGAGAGAAGGAGGGAGGGGTAAGGAGATGATGTGTTGTGGTTGGTTCGCCGAATTCGGGACAATCGAGGCCGGGTTGGTGGGGTTCGTCACGGTCGCAATAGCCGGAATGGCTGACGAGGTAAATCAATCACACACGTCTGGATGTAGTTGTCGAAGGGCGAAGGGCGATGAACAGTGTCGACGGGGGAAGAGTCGGTGTCGGCGACGGCGTTCTCTTTTAGCGAATATGGAAGAAGGGTCGGCTTGAATGCAATGGAAGGTGTTCATCAATGGCTCTTGTTGGGTACTTGTGGCCGTGTGGCGCTGCGGGCGATGCGGGCGATGCGGGCGATCTTGTGATAGCGAACAAAGAGTTCAAACGAGGCTGTCTAAGGTCTAGAGTGTCGGGTCACGCAAGTCAACCAGCTAAATCAATCAGCCAAGCCAACGTAATCAATTGGTCCAACAGTCAAGATGTCACTGCTGTTATGTCTCGATGTAGGGGTTCTCTACCAACGGCCGCTGCAGATCACGGGCACGCATAACCAGAAAGACAAACGGGGAAGAGAGAGAGAGAGAGAGAGATAAAAGAGCTGGAGCAAATAAAGTACGTATTTCGCGTTAAAGAAAGCGTAAAGTCTGTCAGCCTCGCAGGCCTGACGCTGATGATGGCGATGTTTGAATAAAAGGCTGTTGGTGGATGGTAACAACGAGAAGTGATAATGTGTACGTACGGTACCTAGCCTACCCTACCCTATACCACTCCTCGTGGGTACCTAGGTAGGTAAACCTCTCGCGCCTGCCTACCTTATTACTAGGGCTACTTGAGTGGTTGCTTACCACGGTTTTGGGGCGGCCATGCTTTCCGGTCGCGTGCGTTTGGTGCATTTGATGCATTTGTAAACGAGGCGAAACTTCGAGAAGTTCACGGACGGGGAGAGCAGATACAAGGCTGATTCCTGATTGGCCTGATTGGTGTAGGTATTGGACCCTAGATTTGACGGCCCCACGTACCTACTTCCACACATAGCTAAAGCTACCTAGGTTCCTACTTAGGTAAATATGTAGCGAGTGCTAGGTGATTCATCCAATCAATCCTGTTTCCGAACGGCCTAGGTACTAGTAGTAGAGACGACAATACATTAGATACCCGGTAGCGACGCCGAATGATCCCAGCTAGAAAACGTTCGGAGATTATCGCCACATAAGTAATTATCGTAAAACAAATAATCGTTAAATAGGTAGGCCAACACTCGGCTGGATATACAATACCTACCTAGGTAGGTAGGTAGCAGTAGCATTATAGGACCTCAATAGTAGGTATGAAACCTGCCACGCGATACTCGGTGTGTAGGTAAGTGGAAATACCTGCCCCATCCGTACCTGTCTGGCAATAGTGCACTACATACCGAGGCTATACTTAGGTAGTTCTATGACTAAGTACCTCCTGGGTAGGTACCTAGGTAGCTAGTATGTACATGTGGCAGTTCAAACAAACACCTTTCTCATCTCACCACCAATCACACCATGAAGGAATCCCTCATCCATGGTCAAATCGTGAAACACGGTGTTTGATTCCCTCATCCGGGCCTTCTTTTTTTTTTTTTTTTCCCTCATGATTTGTTTCTGCTAGCATACCAAAACATCACCCCATGACACAAACTGGTCCATGTCCACTCCCAACCCCCACCCCCCTGCCCCCGGGAGCCTTACAGTTAGGTAGTTCCTCAGATCTCTACTACCTGCATAGTGTGTGCATATTGACGGCTCAAGCCGAGTCGCTCAAAACCATCGAGAAAAGTGTTGCTTTTCTCTATACACACCGTAGTAGAGTGAGCATATAGCCTAAATCGGATTTTTTTTAAGGTTTCCATGTTTATATATGTATCAGCGTGGCTGAAGTGCATGTGCATGTACAGGGATAGTCAAATATCTACAAGATCCCGACTCGGCGAACCCCTCCTTACCTTTCCTTAGCCTATTTAAAAAAAAGGAGAGGAACATTTCCAGCGCACGGGTGAAAACGGAAAATGGACACAAAGACCCAACACCAGGTAGGTTTGATCTGCGCATTAATGCAATAAAGAAGTTCGTTCTCTTTCTTTTTTTTTTGCCCTTCCTTCTTTCTCTCATGTTTCCCATCAATCTCGTCGCTGCTGCTGCCATGACCAGACGACATAGCGTAGCGTAGCATAACGTAACGTGGCGTCTACTACTTCCTTATAGGAGGTAGGCGACACCGCAGGCGAGCAGCATACCGGCGAGACCAGCGCCCACACCCGCCTGTGCACCGAGAGAGCCTGCACCAGCCGCCGGCGACGAGGTGGCGGGGGGCGCATCTCCCGAGTCCGACGTTGTGGTGGGAGGCTCCGTGGTGCTGCCGACCGAGGTGGTGAAGCTGGACGAGCCCGTTGGCTCGGCCGTGGTGCTGGGATGCTCGCTCGATGACGATGTGGCGCCTTCCGATGTGGAACCCGTGGATCCAGGGTAGCTGGAAGAAGGAACATCGGTGGGAGTAGTAGTCTCCGTAGGGGTCTCGGTGGGAGTCTCAGTGGGAGTCTCAGTAGGCGTCTCGGTAGGGCTCTCCGTCGGTGTCTCCGTAGGAGTATCCGTGGGCGTCTCCGTGGGAGATTCCGTGGGAGTGTCTGTGGGATAGTTAGTAGGAGTCTCAGACGGGCTCTCCGTGGTGGTCGTAGTGGGAGAAGAGGTCGGAGAATCCTGACTGGAGGTGGTTGTGGTGGTCGTCGTCGGCGGGCTGCTTGTCGTGGTGGTCGAGCCGCCTCCGCCATTCTCGACGGCATCACAGAAATCGTCGATACCCGTCTGGACGCTGCCTGCTCGTTTGTCAGTCTATTATTCAGACCTGCCGGGTGGGGGTGCACATACCGTAGTCAGCTGCGTTACAGGCGTCGCGCAGGCAGACCTCGCCGTCTCGTCGAACGGTGTAGATCAACGAGCAGATGCAGGCGTTGTCGTCGGCGGCACAGGTGGTGTGCTGGGCGACCGAATCGTTGATGCACGGCGGGCCGCAAGACGGCACGAACTCGCTGATGCTGAGAGCGGCAGCCATGGCGGCGAAGGCCGGGAGCGCGAGGACTCGAATAGGTGCCATTGTGAATGGGGTAGGTGTTTTTGATTGAGCTTGGTAACGAACGTGGCGGGGAACAGAAACAACGCGACAGGCTCGAGGCGTCGTCAAATGTTCATCCAAGGTTGCGTGAATGGGAGGGCAATCCTTTTATAGGTAGAGAGAGGGAGAGAGAGGGTGGACGATGGATGGATAGATGGATAGATGGATGGATGCGTCGATCCAAATATCGATCTGTCAATAGTCTTAATTTACGGACGTATAGGCCTGGGGGGGATTGGTGTACCGGGCTGGGAACCAGGGACCCTTTTCTAGCAGGTGATGGGGACGATGCTCCGTATCTATATGAAGTATTCTCGGGCAGGTAGGTGCTGTTATATACTATAAGTAGTTGTAGACTATTTTCGGGGATCGGCAGTGAGCAGTGATTTCTGGGGCCGTCATCTACCATAGTACGTAGGTACCTACTTATATACTTATGTACTTAGTATGCCACTACCTCACCGCATATAAGTAAGTACCTACGTAGTACCTAGGTAGGTAGTGCCAGGTTGCTAGGTAACACTAGGTAGGTAAGGATACACTACATGCTCTTCCCCGTTCCGACGGACACTAACTAGTGGACTGTAGAGAGGGTAGTGTAATGCCGTGCGCGGTCAGGAACCCGGCACAGCATCATCATCATCATCATGGCTGACCCAGTAGCGCAGGGTACGGGTGGGTGATATAAAGCGATTTACATAACAAAAATAAAATACTACCTGGGTACCCAGGTAGTAAAAAAGAGGCCGAGGTTACAGCGCACTTTGGGCCGTAGTTGGCAGCTGTTAGGCATTGCCGTTGGCTCGGCTTGGCTTTGCTGCGCAGTGCCGTCATCATCATCCCCCAGTGGCTACTAGGACTACTTAGGTACCCAGCATCCCCCATAATCCGCCATCTGCTCTAGGGGGGAAGCCGACTAGGGGCATGTTTCGGCTTGGGCCAATCACACGCCGCATTGGGCCGTGTTAGGGGTTGTTTGGTTACCGGATTAGGCAGGAGGGGTCTCTGAAACGAAGGAGCGGTGCTTAGTCCGACATGCTGGCTCGACCCGGCGCGACCTAGTCTGTACAGTACAGTTACCGCCTGGTGTCAGTTCCTGATCGAGCTACGACGCATCGAGCTACTGATCGAGGCTTAACTTGTATAAGATGGGCACGAGATGGACTCAGGATGGGCACAAAAAGGTAACGTGCCATTGATTGTTGGCCACTCTCCGTCAGTCCCTCACTGGCCCTCACACCCTTCTTCAACCCTCCGTCTGACGGTCAACCCTCCTCTCACTTTGCCTCGTCATACCCTCGTTCCCCCCCAGCAGTCTGCCCCAGGCCCTGCCCATTCCCGCCCAGGTTTGCCCGGCATATTTGGCCCTTGGCAATCACTTGGCATCACCACCATTCTCCCTCGTGTCGGCACTACTAGTACGCTGCAGATCCTCCACCACCACCACACTCAACCAGAATTCCCATTTCCGTAGCCACAGCACGGCCATGATTGGACATTGTCTGGTCAAGCTTGCCTTGCCGGTAATCTAGCTTGGGGCCCTGCATTTCGTGTTGTTGAGTCTGCATGTCGTCTGCATGTCTACTGTGTACATGTCTGCAGGTCTGCATCGCGGCCCACGTGAGAGAGAGGTGTCATCACATGGGCCGTCACACGGCTGCGCCCGTATTGCATTGCGGTAAAGTGTTTGAGTGTTTGTAGCGTAGTAGTGTCGCGCATCGTGTTCCCGTTTGTGGTCTACGTGTATCCGTATCCACGACACCAAAAGGCCAGGGTTTCATTCTCGTCTTAGACTCCAGTCCCTCGACGCATAGTCTATACTAGTAGAGAGACGGACCGAAGTGACGGAGCAAAGCCAACAACTGTTGCAGGATACGATGTGGCACAGTTGGGTTGGGTCACCAGTCGCCATTTGTCGTCCCGTGCGGCCAGGCTTCTCACTCGGCTCTTCCATAGTCCAATCCATAATTAGAAAATCGTTGGTTATAGCGGTATACAGTGTTCTCTCCATTTCCTGAAGTCCTAATACCTTACATACCTTAGACCGATATTTACAACTCTACCCATTAGGTATTCGACCCGACTCTGCTCCTCCTCTCAGGCCTAAATTATCGATACATTGTTTGGCTCACACCGCGACGGCACAGCTACACGCTCGCTGGGCCTGAACGCAGTTTCAAGCATCTCTTTCAATTGCTCCTCCCACGTACTCACTCTCTACGTAGTCCTCTGAGATGGGATTCCGGGGATCGGTTCCCTGCCGCCGAAAGTAGAGGTGCTCTTGTTAACGTCTTGTTAATGCCTCAACCCCACTAACTTACCTACCTAACCTACCTAGGTAGGTAGGTAGGTAGGTAGGCACCCATCTAGGTAATCATTTACCAGCCGCAGTCACCATATACCCGTCATCGCCGCCCGGTCGAGCGAGCTTTATTTATCCCAAGCTGCTCACTTCGTATTCACCCTTGGGGTCCGTCTCAATCCACGGGTTGGCACTCGGCATATCGCCGTGCATCTATAGAATGGACAGCTCCGGCGAACCGGCATAGGGATTGCAGCGGGCTTGTGAATCTCTATTTTCATATAGATATATCGACGTTCTTAAGCCGCTCCTTGCCATAGCTGGATGCTGCTACGGACAGCAGCCCGCATGTTCCGTATATGTGTTAAGCTAACTTTGGGACGGCTCTTTATACTAGAGAAGTAGCCATACCCCCTCTATCAGCCGCCCACCCACTTCATCCGGCGGCCCTGTTGGTGTGGAACAGGAATGCAGGGCCTCAGGCGCCCAGAAGGTTAAAGAGGGAGTGCAGAGCATCACTATTTCCATAATTAAATGGAATCCTACCACCGTATTCGCCTCGGATGGCCCAGAAACGTTTGGTCGCATGGTCGCGTTAATCGCGCCGTCTCCTTATATCGGAGGACGTCAATATCGGAGTCGGCATCTGATGGCCGGAAGCTAATCACGTCATTGAACGGTCCGGCCATGGATGGACACGAAGCCTCTGGCCCCCTGTCCTACCGGGATACGGCCATAGTCTTATCACAGCCAGACTCGATCTCCCCTACACGGAAACCACCGTTATGCTGGCTATGGCCTGGTACATTCCATCTCGGCTCTGCCGCGTTAACATGTTCGTAGTTGCGGAAATCACCGTGGGGTGCCCATGACTGGATACCCCATCATCCTACCGCTCATCTCCGACATTTCTCAGCCACTGCTGCTCACTAACCCAGATTCCATCATCCCCATCCGTATCTGCCTTCCTCCGCCATACCCCAAACACAAATGTAGCAACTGTATGAGAGAACATGCCAGGGTAACGACTAGATGGCGATTAAGTGAGTACAACTCTCCGGCATCGGATCCTAAAAAGCCCATAGGGGAGAGCAAGAGGCGAACTCGGATTCAAAGACTTGGGTTCCTCCCCATTCGCCACGACACGAGCTTTCTGGTCTCCCGACTGATACCCATAAAGGGGGCTGGTGCAGCGGATTAAAAGACGCCTTCGTTGGAGCTCGTCACCAATTCGCGCAAACACGGATTCGGCTAGCCCTTTGATGGGTGTATTCGACAGCGATGGGTCTAAGAATAATAGGTACTCTGAGTGGCGAATATCAGGAGACATTGTATTGACGAGTGTTTGCTCGTGTAGGAGGAATCCCGAAAGGGAGCTCGTCGCATCCCAACCCCGGGCGCGTCCTAGCGAGTCTCAACCAGGAGGTTTCGAGAGACCCAGTGCCACACCCTTCTGAAGGAAAAAGGACCCGTAGTGTATACCATTAGCAGACATCACCGGCGTATTTCTAGACTGTTCGCGTACCAACGCATACTCAGGATATGATGCCGATAACTCGGTTTCGAGCATGCAATGCATTTTTCGCCACGAGAATGCACGAGAAGATGAAACGATCGATTGCATGGGCCGGCCAATCTACCTCAAACACATGGATTACAATGTTTGCGTAAGCATAAATGTATGTGTCCCTTGTTTGTGCAGTATTCTTCGAATTACTGACCGATTTCAGTAGCCTATATGATAATATTGAAAAGGGACGCGTGAGGAGATTCCGAGACACTGCGATATATAACCAAGTACGGCAAGTTCTCCGAACTCTGGGCCATCGTTCATGGCCCCTATGGGCGTGAAGCACCACGGCGTCGACGGGCGATGGGTGCCGACCGCCGGAAACGGGGAAATGTCCTAGATATACGGTCAAATCTCGGGCCGAATTGTAGTGGATGCAGTATCGCGTGGTCAAAACACTATGGCGGTGCGCTGTAGACGCACGTTGCAACAAGAGCGTATTGGTTGATTGTGTGCTACCGATAATGCAGGCATAAGCCTGTCTTAGCACGGTGCGCTGTTGTTCGTTGGATTTTAGCCTCCTTGCGCGCGAAAGTAAGGGTAACAAAAGTCATGAGGATGGCCTTGGACTTTTGGTTGGCGGCGCTTGCAAACCCGCCATCAGTCTTCACTGTTCAGCATGTTGCTATCCCCGTGGGCATGGGTTGGGAATGAACTATTATATAAGTGTAAAAACTACTTCAGTAGGGCTAATTCGTGTGATTCTTCATCAATCCTTAAAAGCTAGTTTACCCTCTAAGCCGACCCGAAACCTCCTAATTTTAATCCCGGACCCTGTCATTGCCCTCTGTCACTTAGGTCGTTGTTGCCGGACTGCTTGTCGAGCCTCAACTATGAATGGCGCTTACCTCACCCATACCTCAGGCGCGGACCATCGCGAGAGGCCGGGTTACCAGCGTATGTATGGACTCCATCACTTCTCTATAGCTACATTGATACGCGAAGCAGAATACCATCCTCTACCCCCCGACACAGAGGCGTTCTCATCCGTAAGTCTACGCAGCACGCTTGTAACAAGGTCTCTTGTCTTGCTGGCGCTAACCTCTACGGAAGCTGGCCATAGCCATCCATCTCGGCCTCGAGACGCTAGAGACGCCATCTGGTAGACGGGCTCTACATGACCTCGGCCACATCTTCATAGCCGAGCGGGAAGAACGTCCGCAGAGGATGATCTTCGCCGGTAGCGCGGCGAGGATGAACAGATACGTCAGTCATTTCCTGGACAGAGTGAGGAACTACTTTCCCCTGGTGGCCGTCCAGAAAGAAAACGACGCTGTCATAGCCAGTATAAGTCCTGGGGCAGGAGACACGACCCTAGAGGACTTCTACCCGGAAGATGTTGGGATGCTTACTTACAATAGAGACGTGAGTAGACATAATCTCTTATTCTTGCGGGGATCGACCGCTCGCTTAACGTCCGGCTGCGTATCGTCGCCGCAAGCAGAGCGGCGGTCGATGTTCCGCCGTAATCCTCTTCACGATCACTGACGCCACCACTATTAGTGGGTCCACGCTATGGTCAAGACCCACGAGGACTGCCTAAGAGAGACAGGGCCGCAAGAACGGCAAGATCTACTAGAGAAATGGCAGCACTTCCTCTTCATCTTCGCCTGCGCCACACTACACCAATTGGCACACCTCTTCACTTCGTACTTGTCCCTAGGGCAGAGCTCTTTCCCACCACTCGGGAGCAACGAGGCCGTGACAGGAGGCCGTTGGCTTGAAGAAAGGCTCTACGGGGGGTTTTTGGGGATTTATGCAGACGCGGACCAGGTGCGGGACCCGGTGTGTTATCCCCGCGCAATGACTTACCCCCTTTCCGCCACGATCCCCGCTGCCGGGCAGCCCGGCATGTTGTTCCTGATGGACGAAGACGCGGTAGCACATCGCATCAACCCGCGAGCCATAGCACAGTTCGTGAACGACCCGCGACGTAAGCCCCCATTCCCTCCCTCTCTCCCTCCCTCCCGGCGCGTGCCAGGCTTATCTACCTACCGCTGACGATGTATTGCAGAGTTCAAGCTGCCGTTCCCGTGCGTCGGGCCGGGCATGACCTTGGCGGAAAGGAAGGCGCTCGGAATCAGACGCATAGGGTCGACCTCGACCCGAGGAGTGGCCCTGCCGCACAATGCTCGCGCCATGCGGGAGTTGATCGCCGCGCCCGAGCTGCCGCGGTATTCTGTCACCGGGACGGCCCTGCGCACGCGGGCCACCCGTGCTGTACAGGGCCTGTGGATTATCAAAGAGGACCGACAGACTAGGCTGGGAGCGGTACGCTGTGGCGGGGTGGAGCTGTGAGGATAGCGGGGACTTGAAAGCTTGCGGTCTTCGCCTTCATACGCGATCGCCTGCGGTTTAGACGTTTTAATATCTATCAGGACTTTGTACGGTGGGTAGAGTATTGGAGGGCTTGAGATTGGTCTCGACACTGGCTAGCCGACGAGACGTGATAGAATGGAATAAACAAAACTGTACGACTGATAGTATATATAGATGTAATAAGGCGAATGTACCTGGTTCTAGGTAAATAGTAACTTTGGCTGAGTGATGGCAAGGCTATGACTATCAGCGATCTCCTGGTTTGGGGAGGCCATATTATCCTATCTACAGCACACTTCAGGGCGATTTAGTTGGTAGTAATAGCGCATATGTTAGGGGAGCGTAAGCGTTTTAGGCCTTTCTGCTAGTCGTATATAGCGCGCAGAAAGATCTAATACTGCCCAAAATAAAGTAAAAACAAATACCTATCTATAACTAAATATTAATGTAAAAAGAAACGGTAGGAGGGGAAAATTGCTATTATACGCGTCGAAATTGCCTCGAAAAGTGTGATGTAGGATGGTAGGTTGTGTGGTAGGTCCCTGTAGGCCTGTAGAATCACTTATAAAGGAAACTATCGCGCTGTAGATGAACCATTCTATATCTAGACAATAACTAATTAGCATGTAGTGAAATGGCAGGTACTGAATCGCTAACATATGGTATAATAAACAGTACACGTTAAAAGTTCAAATTAGGTGGTGTGGCCTGCTCCCTCCCTCTCAGCATCGCTCCTCACGTCCTCTGTTCACCAGACATCAGCGCCTGGAAAGTATCGAACACCTTTCCAGCGATTGCGTCAAAGCTGTCACCTTTCATGGCAAAGAAGCCGGCCTCCTCAAATCTCCTCTCCGTAATGGTGTTTCTAGTTCGACTTCTGACAGTAGAGCGGATGCTTTTATAGATCCCTAAGGCCGGGTATGCTGCAATTCCTACGGCGGCTTGTATAGAGTTAGTGATATAGATCAAGGGATAGGGAGAATATGACGGATGTAGGAATTAAAGAAAGCTCACCGGATGACGTCTTGGTTGCAAAGCTCAGCAGACCCTTCCCCACGCCAGCCAGCCCTCCAACCACTCCACTCTGCTTCCCCCCTTCATACGGCTTGACAACCAGGTCCGCCATGCCTTCCCCGAGACCCAGCGTGAGGTTTTTGCCCGAAACGACCAGGCCTGACTTCCAGTCTTTCACAGTGCCATAATCGGCAACCTCGTCACCATAAAGCCTGGGCACTGCCCGAGACCCCTCTGCAAAGGCCACCGGAATGTCGACGAAAATGCCCTTCGTGTAGTGCTTGAAGAAACCGCCTACGCCGGATGCAGATGCGATAGCCATCGAGCCAGCGGCATTGCTACGTTCGGGGGGTTTGGTGCCATGGCTTGGGCCGGGCTGCCGACTCTCGGGCGAAGTTACGTCGGTGCTACTTGCATTAGCATCCTTAAAATTCTTGGAATTATCTAGAAACTGGGGCATCGGTGGGTTGAAATCCGCGCCCTTGGACTGGAGCTCCAAGTTACTTCGCGCGCGTTGGATCCGGATTGGGTTGACGAAGATTCCGGCACTCGACTGGGCCATGCCGGAAAATGTGGAAATCGCCGCAGACAAGGTGCCGGTGACTGGATCCCACCGACGATTCTCGATAATGATTTCATTAGGCACGTGCCTTACGGATTAAGTTAGTGGTTCGTCCTACTGTTATTCGCTGTAGAGTGGGTGAAATTATAGACTTACAGTTTGAGCGCGCGACGATCGATTTGGGCATGGCGGACGAGGAGTTCGGCAGCAACTCCCGAAAACTTGTATCGTCTGCCTTTGCGTCGATATTCCCACACCGCCGGCCGATCCTTTAACAAGTCGCAGAAGAGGTTGTGAACGGGCAAGTTGGCGTAAAATGAATTGATGGCTTGTTGAAGCCCGTCCTCGCGACTCATGTTCATAGCTATGCAGCGAGCTGCCGTCGCCACTTCCTCGCGGAGACAGAATTTCAGGGCTTCGGCAAGGTTGGAGCGCGAGAGTGATTCGTAGGGGATGGGTTTCGGGCCGACGCCCGTTGCCGCTACCATGTCACCCCAGAATGGCTGGCTGGGAGATGTCAGGTATAACGATAACACACAGCGGGAGAATGCAGGCATGAGTTCAAGCTACTTACTCGCCAAAAAAGGGAATGATAGTGGTGGGACACCCATAGCGAAGCCCGCAGGCAGTCGTACCCGCACCACCGTGGTGGACGACGGCGGAAACGTGTTGGAACAGCCACTCATGCGGGCAGTCGTCGAGGTACATGATATGGTCGTGAGTGTACCCCGTATTCCCGAGGCCGCTCCAACCTCTAGAAATCAAGGCGCGGACTCCCATTGCTTTTGTTGTGTCTATAAGGAGCTGGGTCGCTTCATCGGGGTTGTCGATAACGATGCTGCCGAAGCCTATATAAATCGGGGGAGGCCCCTTTTCCAAGAAATCTCTGAGTTCGTTGGGGGGACTGTACTGGGGTGGTTCGCGAAAGATGAAGCCACAGACATCTTTAATATTCGACACACAACATCAGCACCGCCCTCTCACTTATCGCCGACAAGGGGACTCACCTATATACTCGGGCCAGTCAAACGGCTTGGAAATCAGCGAGGGCGACCAACAATACGTGAACGGTATTTTCAGCGTTTCGGCTAGATTCGGCCCTTCGGTCAATGGCACGGGCTCGAGATCAATCGAGTTCCTCCAATCATTGATGATGTCTCCAAGACTAATTATCAAAAATATTAGCCCCGATGGAATATTGGTAGAAGAGAATGTGCGTGAGTCGGGACGCTGACTTACCCCTGCCAAGTCATCCATTCCACGATAGAGAAGGAGACGAAGTTGGCCGTTCCTTGGTTACCCGTCTTCCTCTTCATATTCGCCAGCGGGTGAGGGAATGCGCGGGTGCTACTCCACGGCATGGTGAACATCAGATGCAGCGGGACACCCAAAGCTTGGGCGCAATGAATGTGGGCAAAGCTGGGGGGATTGGCGATGATGGCGTTCGCCACGAAGGGGGTGCCAGTCTGGGGGTCGGGGGCCAGGCACGACTGCCAGCAGCCGTCCAGCATCCGCGCGACCATCCTCCTCTTCTTCTGTATCTCTCCGGCGCGGAGGCTTGCCATGCTAGGAATTAAGCCAGGGTTCTTTACCATGTACGCCATGAGCTCACTGGGGTCGCCGCCGATGGGGTAGAATTCCAGTCCCGAGTCTAGAACCCATTTCTGAAATGTGTTGTGTGTAGCCAAGCGCACTCGATGCCCATCTTTCTGCAATTCACAGCCTAGCGCCACGAACGGTTGGATGTCGCCGCGACTGCCTACGACCTGGATGACAATGTTGAGCTGTCCCAGACGAGATTTCCTCTCGGCGTATTTTGGAACTGAAGGAGACGCATGCACGGTTGGGTGGGCAGAAGATTCCGGCTTTGGGTCCTGACTATGTACTTTTAGATCAGGCACAAACTTGGACAGTGTCTTGAAGAATCGGGACTCAGGATCGACATCGACACGGCCATCATCTATAGAGAGTTAAAATGAGCGACACCAACGGCAAAGACGCATACCGGGATATAATACCTGTGATGCGGGTAGTGCCCTGGAAAAAGTCTGGGCCAATGCTCGACTCGTAGGAGGGGGGTGGTTCGTCAATGTCGAAATCGCTGCCGAGAAACGACGCTGAAGAGCTCGTTGCCATAACTAGCCCAGAGAATTGTTGAAAAGAATAGAGGTGTAGTTAGCGTGCGCCCGGAGATAATCACACCGGCCGTATAAGTGGGAAATGAGAGGATGTGGTGAGTTCCATTGGTAAAGAAGCGACGGTGTTGGACATGGTATATATTCTCGCTGTAGAACACTGCATTGGACTGGTTATGGTACTTCGTGATTCAGGACATCGAATTAACCTTGGGGGCAGTGCTTAAGAAGACCAGTGGCGCAAGACACCGCTGCGACGCTGTCAGAAATTTCAACTATTGACTCGCATAGACATCTAACCCGCGATTAAAAATTAAAAATTAAAAATTAAAAAAAAAAAAGCGCCCGAAACTAGCCTAACGGATACTATTTACATTAAGAGGGCCTAGGCAGCAGGAATAAGCTACTTGGGGTTGTATCGCCGCCGGCTCTCTTGACTTTCCAACATGATGCATCCTGGACGATTGAATGAATCTAGGCTTGGCGGCCCCGCCTTTCCTGTATCGTTCTATTCTAGCGCGTGCTGAATACGCGGGATGGGAGCTTGATTTACGCGGAACTCCATTTTTAACTAGGATACGCGGAACCCAGAGAGGTGGAGTGGAACATGGGGGCATGAATTACGTGTCTGTGATACGCTAGGAGTGGGCTGGTAGGGCTTGGACGGGGGTCTCTAGTGTACCGGATCTGCCTCGTTAACGTGTTCCGCTAATTATGCTAGAAGCTTGGATACTACTACCTGTATGTAGGCGCACTATGCGCCCCAAGTACCGGCATGGGGGGTATGGGCCCGGTAACGAGTAGTGGGATGATCGTGGGGGTTTGGTTGCATTAATACTAGAGAGCACGTCGCGGAGCGCCTTATATATCTCTCGTCCCTATGCGGGAGGAACAGCTCCGTTTTCCGGCGATGGAAAAGTACCGTTCGAACGGTTCTGTCCCAGGCTACATAAGAATGTGCAGAGGGCCGATTATCAAGACGGCAATATTATCGAGTGGCACACCAAGGGAGCGATGTGCGCAGGCAGAATACCCGTCAGCTCCATCTCATAGTCAGCGAGTGGTGGTGCATCAGATTGGGCGGAAGTTCTCTCGATAGTATACCTGCACGAGTACTACAGACAGTTTTGCTTACGTTCCCAGGGGCGGCTCCTCGAGAACGTTTGTACGGTGGATGAATGTATAACAAGGGGTGGCGAAAGGGCTTAGGATAACTTCAAATTAATGGTAATCTTCTAAGGCGCTAAAGGTCCTTGGCCGAATAAGGAATTCTAAGATGGCGCCCGCGCCAGATTATACACACCGGTCGGCAACTATTCCGGCTCCTTTCGGGTTGTCTCAATAGCTTCATTCCCTAATTATTGTCTTGGTCTTCATGCAAGGCACTAAGTTAGCCGGAAGACGGTCTACGCTTCTCAGCCCATCCCGAGTACTACGTATCACAGAATGTTATAAAACCTTGGATGTTACGCTTGTTAATAGAAGAGAAGAGAAGCGCTAATCATCACGGGTCTTGGTGTTGGGCGCTGGTCTGTACTTTCTGTAGATTGAAAAAGGTTTACCTGTTGAGCACCTGGCATCTCACATCTCATAGGCACACAGGAATAACGACATTTCACTTCAGGCAAAGTAGTTATGGGTTCATGATGTCCTCGATTGGGCTATTAGGAGATGGCTTCAGCTGTGGTTCGGTTCTCTATCTATCATTACAGTGCAGGTTTTTTGGGGGGGTTTTTGTTCGGTTTTCTTGGTTGACGTCAATGTTGGTTTTGCCACTCCCATAGCCTGATCTCGTCAATGAGTATTTTGCTTCATCTCCCGGTTCATGCCTCAATCCTGACTCCGGTTGACGACCATGTCCGCATTTCGCTAACGAACAACATCCCTCTCCTAGTCGGAATCGTCGTATGCGGGATATTAGATCTCGGGATGCTCTCCCTGATCCTCGGTGGCTTCAACCTCACTGCCGGGGGCGTCGACCTCACTGCCGGGGGCGTTGGCCTCGCTGTTAGGAGCGTCGGTCTCGTTGTTAGGAACGTCGGCCTCGTTGTTAGGAGCTTCGGCCTCGCCGTCGTACATTTCGATGTCGGACATTTCTAGCATCTCCTCAAGCTCTTGGACCTCGCGTTGAGAGGCCTCGAGTTGAGCCCGGACGTCTTGGGTCTCACGTTGGGAAGCTAGTAACCGGGCCTCCAAAGCCGCCACTGTTTGGCCACGGATAAATTCAGGATCCAGTGTACGGAATTGGCCGACCTGCGCCTCTCGCGGCGCGGGAACGTTGAGTCGCATGCAGGTATAGGCGTACGCTCTGTCAATGTCGAAGCCAACAACAGGGGGTGTCCCATACGGGAAAGTCTTAGGGACTCGTGGGATGCCGAAAGAATAACAGATGACGTCTTGAGTGAATGGTTAGTCGTGGAGTCTTACTATATCAACGAAGGAAATGTCTGGAAATCAACTGAGAGGCGGTATTGGGGCGTGATCTATACATAACTAGTTGATAATACTTACCGCGCTGAATCCAGAGACGGAGACAAATCTGGTAATAGACGTACTCCGTAGAGGCACCACGGACGCCAGCATAGTACATCTCGCGGTGAGCAAGAGTCTCAGCCGTCCAAACTCTCTGGTAAACAGAGCCCTCGGCGAAATAGACAGACCAAGCCCGTTGGCCATAGTCCTTCATCTCAGCATTCAAAACCTCTAAGGTGTGCTTGACCATTGGGTGTTTCTGGCGATTAAGATACGGACCAAGCCAACTGGGAATCGGAAGGTGGAACGCCCCGCCTCTGATGAAGGCCCAATCGTTACCACCCGGGTTCTCACGGTTTTCAGCCATATTTGAGACTGGTTGTGGTTGACTGTGGGTTTGGGGATGGTGAACAGGGAGTGAGAGAAGGGAAGGGGATTTCTGGTGTTCGCAGAAAAAAAAAAAGTAGGAGGTGGGGGAGGGGGGGAGAGGAAGGGAGAAGAAGGAATTTGAAAACTTCAGGTCTATTTATATTCTTTTACAGCCACAGAGACAAGAGTGCATTGACCGCGCAGTTGTTGCCGCGGTAAAGAGTGAACTGTTAGGTACAATTTGGTAGTGTTCTACGGTTGTCATGCCATTGGCTATGAAGACAAGAATAGGAAGCCACGATGTCATAGGCAGGGCCTAATGGATGACCATTCAATCAGGGTTTCCGGGGCGCCCAATATATATCGAGGCAAGGACCCGATTTAAATGTACGGGGATGTGGGAGCTGTCAAGTCCATTATGAAAGAGCATGCTAAATCGACCAATACGAAGCCACGAGAATACGTTCACGAAGAATTATACCGCGGTGGAGGATCGATAAAAAAAGTATGAAAGCTAATTAAGTTTTATGACCCTGATACCTGTTGGTTCTGGATTTCCTCTGATATAGGAATCCAGAGGCAAGCTCGGTGTGTACCCACATCGAGATGAACACGGGTAAGGGAGCGTAAATTCTCTGTAGTTTTATCAAGCGTGGTTTTTAGTTTTGCACAACTACGTGAGAGAGGGTGCTTCGTAGTTATGAAGGCTTCACAATGTGCTCTATAACCAATAATCACAGACTTCTGATAGAAGGATAGACGAATCTGTTACGTACTCTCTTTTGTGATAGCCGGTTAGCAAAGTTGAGTGTATGAAGTGAAGAAGGTAAGGAATTCTTCATGATGAATATCCCCTAGAATCGTGAAATAGAACAAAGAAGATTGCTTCGGGGAACCTACACATTGTTGATCACACTCTTTGATGGCCGAACATATTCTCTTTGGCCCCTGAACATATAGCAAGTTCCACTACGGGATCTAGTAGTGTAAACCAATCATGTCGTACCGTTCCTAAATCTGTTAAACCATCACTTTCCTTCTATCTGATTCTTTTGCCACAGCTGAAAATACGATGTCGTATAGGCAACCTTTCTTGTTCTTTACTTGATTAAAGCTAGGTCCTTAGCCGTAGTATAGACCCAATGACTGCTACCTTTTTTTATCGTAGAGCAATATTTTGTTCTACGCGGTAAAAATCTTGGGTCGAAAGACCGCCTGTTTAAAATCACTAAAAGAAAGGTTAACAGGATATCTTATGAAAAGAAATTTTGGAAATGAACTTACTGGGATCGAAAACCGTAAGGGGATATATATCAAGTTCAGCCCGGGTATGTAAAACAAATTGTTTCTAACTACTTATATCTCCTAGGTAGTACGCCGTTTTTGACAAAGAGGAAACAAAGTTGAATATAGCTAGGTCCGGGACTTATCTTGTGTTTAGATGAGGCTGCCAACCTTTACGCATTACGGGGAACCAAGTATGAATGAGGGTTTAGGATGGTAGTGTGTGATTTTCGAGGAGAGTATCCACATTCGTATCCTCACGAGGCTATGTAGGTAGCAAGAGAGATTTGAGGTCGAGCAATCGACGATGGACGTCGTAGGTAGTGCCGCGTGGAGAGGTGGCTGGAGGCGTGGCTTGTCCTTGACGTCCGTGCGCTTGCTATCCTTTGGTGTACGTACACTACGTTGACAATAGTCTGTTTCTATTGTTGCAATAGGGACTTACCTTGAGCAGGTACGTACCTGATGATGCCGTGATTGTACCACCGTTGCGGTGCGACGGCATTCAGCTAGAATAGGGCGGGCAGCCACACGCTAACGAAGGCTTGTTGTGCCTTGTCATGTCACCATGTACCGGCTGTGGAGCTCATGAGGCTCCTACGCTAAATTAGTCTCGACAAGTCCTTGGACGGATTCGAGAATTGACGAGCGAGCGAATGAGAGACAACGGCGGGCCGCATATTTGACCGGGATGGCATAGACAGTATTATCCCTGCCACCATGCAACGACCCCACCGTGAAAATGCCCGAGTCAGTGGATAGAGATGGCTGCCTGTGTCTCCTTGTAGTGCTTCGAAATAGACGACGGGCCCAATCACATTCCTTCCCAAGCCGAACATCACTCAATACAGTTCGTTCTTAGTGGAGGCGATGTATTACGTCCAAACGGCTACCGGTAATAGACTGATGCTAAATAAAGTAGAGAGAGCAATGTGGATGCTTGGCAGTGGGTGAGAACTAATTATGAATCTTTGTCGAACGAGCCAATCACGATGAGAAGCATCACATACCTCTCTCCAGGGCCAATGTCTACGTATTATATACAACGAGTCTTTCACTAGAGCGTATATCTAGAAGAAAAGATTATATATTTACCATATCCTCTAACATACATCATGCCTTTCGTACTATCCGTCACCTCTTGAGTCTTTAGTTTTATATTTAACTTTTTTTCCCCCTATCAAAAAGCACGCTGCCGTTTTGGCCAAATAGTTCGTTCAGTACAGTTGGAGCTTTTGTTTCCTTGTACCTTGCCTTCGCCCACCATGAGGGCCGCACCGACTATCTCGCTGCTCGCCAGTATCGGTCCAATCTCCGCCACAGTGCTCCCCCTTACCCGTCGTCAACAAGCCAACCCAAAACCGATAGTCCTGACCGAGAACGGCGTGGTGTTCGAGGTCGAGGTGCAGGTGAACAACCAGACCTTCTACCTCATCCCAGACACCGGCAGCAGCGACCTCTGGGTTCCGGTGTCGGACTTCCAATGCGTCGATCCCGAGACCGCACAGGACATTCCCCAAGAAGAGTGCCACTTCGGTAGGACTTACACGGTGCCCCATTCCACCGAATACGTTGCGAATCAGACCTTTGGGGTGCAATACGGCGACGGCATCGCCGTCGGCAAAGTCGCCTACGCGGACGTGACGTTGAACGGGATCACGATGCCGCACCAAAAGATCGGGCTCGTCGAGCGCACCAACGACATCTTCGACGGGATCGGGAGCGGCATCTTAGGCCTAGGCTTCCGGCCGTTGACCTCGGCACATCCGGGCACCGAGCTAGACAACACGACGCTGCTGGTGAATCGCGCCCCCTATGACCCCGTTTTCGTCGCCATGTATAAGAAAGGGCTCGTGCAGCCGTGGTACAGTTTTGCGTTCGAACGGCCGCCCAACAACGCGACGAGCGGGCCCGGCGGGTGGCTCGGTCTCGGCGAGCTGCCGCCCGTGGCGTACGAAGACGACTGGGCGGTGAAGCCCATCGAGGTCACCGAGGGGCTGCCGGACGAGTTGACGGATGGCAAGAGGGAGATCACGCTGATGACGCTGACCGTCAACGGGATCAGCTGGGGCTCGGTGTCAAACGGAACCCGCACGACGAACTCGACGCCTTTCCAAGCCGTTGTGGACACCGGCAACCATCTAAATCTCGTCCCGGTAGAGATTGCTCAGGCCGTCAACGCCGCATTTGACCCACCAGGCGTCTTCAGCGAAGACCTCGCCGCCTACGTCGTCGATTGCAACGTCTCGACCCCCGCGTTTGGCGTCACGCTGGATGGACACTCCTTTTGGCACCAGCGCCGGGAGGACCTCGTTTACCGTGATGTCGAAGAAGGCTTCTGCTACTCGAGCGTTGCGCCCACAGGAGAGGGCAGCGGGCTGTCTCTGAACTTCCTAGGCGATGCCTTTCTGAGGAACGTGGTGTCCGTATATGATTTTGGGAAGAATGAGATGCGGTTTGCTACCAGGCTCAGTGACGGGCAGGCTGGGCCCAACCCGAGTGTCCCTGTCTCTGGGGCCGATGTTTCTTTCATGCATCCGTGGTTATCGATTATATCTGCCGGGGCTCTTGCTTATTTCTTGTAGGGACCTTGTGTAATAGTAAATAAATTCGGCTTGGCGGGCAATACATTACTTCCATTGAATGACATTGTCGGCTAATCTGTTCATACCACCCTGTGAACTGTCAATCTCGTTTGCAAAGCAATATTCAATTGACTTGCTGACTGATCGTTCCTTTCCATGGCTTTTATCCTGGCGCATTACCGTCCTGAACCGGTTCACAACCGTCGCCATCATTTGCCCATCGTATAAGCCCTCCCGCCTCCGTGATGAGACGAGCAGCTCAGTCGCTTTATTGCAGACAGACTCATCAGAGCACTTCATCGCCAGCAGAAACAACGGTGCGATGATCCCTGTGTCGAAGGAGAAGTTGCGGCGGGGGTTCTTTGCTGCGATAGATGCCTTGTTTAGTTCCTCGGTGAGTTGAAGTATCGTAGTGGCGCGATCTATAACGTCATTGGCTGCAGGGTTTGGAGATGCGCCAAATACGCTCTCGTCGGTCGGGAAATTGGAGAACAGAAGCATACGCGAGGTCTGCCAATGAATGAGAAGAATATGGTTGCCCAATGCAGCGTAGTTGGCGGGCTGTGCTCGGTGTTCAAGGGTACTGAACCTCGCCCTCCACGTATCGAACTGCTTTATCATGCAATTCTTCTCTTTTAAGATCAGTGGGGGTAACGACTCCTTAGTGGGGGATTTGAAAGTACTGTTCCGGGCGAGGAAATGAAAGAGCCGGTTTTGCAACTTAATGAGGGTGTCAGAGGCATCCTCAAGTTGCGAGAAGCGTTCTTCTTCACGTCCGACATTTTCGGCTGATTGACAGTCATCTTTCTCTGACGTCAGCACCAGATATGGAACGCGCGCATCATCAAACATGGTTGCTTGCAAGTCTAGCCGCTCAAACACACCCAACAGTAATGTTAAATCTCGAGTACTTTCGCGTCGGTAGTTTTGAAGATGATGTGATAATATATTCAATCCGTTAGTAAGGTGATGCATCGCGGCCTCGAGATCACCCAGGGTACTCTCGAAGCAATAAAACAGGATACAGCAGACGAGTGCTGCTCTCGTGATGGCACACGTCGGCGTCTCGATGCGCTTCTTCAGCGCCCGCATTGCCTTACTATAGAGGGCAAGTGCCTCGGCCCGCTGTGACCCATCTTCCAGTGTGTCGGCAGTGGCGTAGTTGAGATGGAGCGAACTGAGCGCCACGAGAGCCTGGCGTACGACCGGCTCCTGGTGGCTCTGTTGGAGGACTGCGTTGGACCAGAATTCCGAGTGAATATAACCGGCGATATCGTCGGAGCCTTGCACACAGAAGTAATGCAACATCTGTCGGTCTTTCTGAGCGCCTGGGATCCTAAAGGGGATTGCGTAGCTCGCGATAGACAGTTCTGGTCCCCCAGAACTTGCTTTGGCGACCGTAGCTTTGCCCCCAGCCTTTCTCGAGGGCCGGGGTTGTAGGCTTAGCGCGTAACCATCGCACTTCCACCCGGCCCGAGTACATTTGTCACATGATGGTCGTGTCTCGTCGCACTTGATGTGCCTCTTCCTATTGTCCCGTCAGCCAACCATACACATGCAACAGGAGCTGATCATGTCCCACCCAGGCAAAACTTACCGACAAGTCAGACAGCCTGTCCGCACCCTCGGAGTGCTGGACCTCATCACTTGTCTCTTTGAGAAGGCATCTAACACAGTTATAATGGTAAGACAAGTACAAACACAGCCAGTTTACGCGCAACGTGCAATAGCCCCGAGGCGGTTTTTGGGGAGTGATGACTCCGTACTTGGTACTAAATACTAGTAAACTAGATTGATTAGCCGGATTTGGCAAAGCCTCATTCATACCTCATTACTAATCTTAGCCGAACACGCTCAGCCTATAATACCAAGCTATGTATAGCTCCAATACCCCTGAACGCTGCCCCAACTCATCCCGTTGATGTATGAGAGTCACACTGCATTCTGTGTAGCGGAACCATAAGCCAATAGGGCACATGTCTCAGTCCGGGCCATATGTAAACTAGTTGGGAAGCGTCTGCTAGTCCAGATAGAGTTTCCTCCTGGCGCAGTATCATCAAGCTAATTCTGTATGTTAACATTTGGGGAATGGAAGACTAGATGCCTGATCCTAAGAACCGCGCCTCATGGACAATGCCTCGTAGCTTACTAGAGTCTACTGAGGGATAGCTACAATAATGCAGTCATCGACCTGCTCAGTGTATTTCCAGATGCGCTCGATCTTAAAGCCGGCCTTGTCGAGAAGAGCGACCCAGTCCGCATGTGAGCGCTCCATGGCGGCGAAACAAGTACTCATAGCAAGATCCAACTGGGCTGCCCTCCAAGGTGTACCTTTCTCGGGAAGCACCATTTCGTCAATCAAAACTCTGGACGCTTTGGTCATGGCAGGCTTGATGTTCTGGAGTATCTCAACACACTTATGGTCTGGCCAGTCGTGGAGAATATTGCGCAAATAATAAGCACGGGCACCTAGAATGCTTATGTTAATCCAACTTATGTTCGGTATTGCGGTTTTTAAAATGGATGTTTGTGTAAATACCTTTGAGCGGCTGTTGAGTGAAGAAGTTATATTCCTGAGCCTCAAGGCCTTCGAATCCAGGGAGGGGATTCGCTTTGACTCGTTCAATGACCTGTGGCAAGTCTTGAAGAATGATTCGGCCAGCCAGGTCTGGATATTTCTGCCGAACGGCAATAGACTGATGACCCATTGCCCCTCCAATATCTACGAAGACGATAGTGGAATCATCCGAGTTCTGCGCGAACTCTTTCACGAAGTCGACGACTTCGAGAAAGATAGGGAGACCATCACGCTGACTCGCCATCCAAGACATGAAATGTTGCACTGCAAAAGTAGGAGTCAGAAGTTGCTAAGCTAAAAGTGTTTAAAACAATGAATTGGCTCTGATGTTGCCTACTCATCTCGGGACGCTTTTGAACCCAATCAAAAGGCGCTTCATCTGTGCGGTGTCCGGGGAACCAAGGACAATTAGCTCCATCAGTAAGATTAGCGTACTTCGTATCACGTAGAAATTGAGGCAGAGCGTTGAACGCTGGAGTCAATGTTCCCAAACTATGAAAAGAATTAACTCGCCACTCATAAGGCTCTAATAACTACCATTATTATATTATTACTTACTAGAACGGAACACCAGCACGCCCTCCCAGTGTGATCATCGCTTCAGTGACGTTGTTCCCACGATACTGGTCATCTTCAGGCTGGTCAATCATGCCGAAAGCTTGGTAGTATCGAAGCAGTCGTTCTAATAGTCCCAACGTTAGTAGGTACTATAAACGAGAAATAATTGTTTCTCGACTTACTCATCAGGGCTGGATCGACCTCGGTCTTCTGCGCCAATCCCGCATTTGTATCGGCATCCTGCTTACGCGCCGCCAGGATCTCGAACAGGCGCGTCTCAACCCCAACTAGGGCGAGGGGTAGTTGCAATGGCTATGGTCCCGTGTCAGCGGGGTACTCACTGCTGCCACCCCGCGATAAAGATGAACTCACCGAATGAACAATCCGATGGACCGTATCTCCGGTAGACTCGGTGGCAAGACTAAGTTTCCGTGTAGCCTCGCTCAATCTACGGCGAACCGAGCCGTCAAGATGATCAAAGCCTGAGGTGGATCCTTTGAGAAATTCTTCGAGTTTTCCTACAAGTGATAGAGCATCATCGCTCGGAGTTTTGGCCGCCATTATTTTCCAATGTATGGAGGGTATGGAATGACTGAATAATGTGAAGTATGTCTAATTCGGGGCCGATGATGGTGAAATGAAAGAAGACAGAAATTATGTTACGATTATGAGCGCTGTTCGTATTCTGGTGAGTTTTATATTCATAGTGACGCCCATCAGAACAACATAAGTCATATGAGGCTGCCCCCTAGCAATCGCCGCAATCTAGAAGGGTCGGCTGTCTTACCAACAGTAGGCAACGCCTCGATCGGGCTCTGCATGAAATTCAGTGCTAACTATTACTAAGCGATAACATGCACTTTTATACTACCTTATCAAATGCTTCAGACCGGTTCTTCGTGCCAATAAACATGTCGTGTTAGGGCAAAGTGCCATTATGCTAGACCATATTGATGCGTGAGTAAGGCAAAGCATGAATATTAATGTAACCTTGTGCTAAAGTTTGCACAATAGCGTCACAACTCCGTTTTATGATTGCTCCCACGAGTGTTAACGTCCACGGTGATACTGCCTCTGTGCTGGATAGGGCAGGTGGGGGTAAAAAGGTTGGCGACCATATGTTGGTGGCTTGTTATCGGAGCGTACATTAGTCGAGTAGGCAACCAACATGCTTTGGGATACGAGGGCGGAGGGATGGAATGGCGCCTATATTATTGCATTTGATGCAACTACGCCGCTCCGTTTGCCTCGACGGCTACCTATACCGCCAATCCTCCTCGCCTCAAGAAAGCTCCTTCGGCGCAGCCACCAAATGAAAAGAAA
The DNA here is from genome assembly GCA_004353285.2 of Xylaria grammica. NCBI lineage: Eukaryota > Fungi > Ascomycota > Sordariomycetes > Xylariales > Xylariaceae > Xylaria > Xylaria grammica. The sequence continues at coordinate 1,690,746 of NGZP02000010.1, read as the reverse complement.
CCTCCGAAATGGGCCGGAAGGCGGGTTTAGAGCCCCTTTTGTTTTACCCCCTGCAATATCCCAGACTTGGCGGTTCAAGTATTTATGCAGTTAGCTGATTGTTATCTGCAGCCGGCAGCAACAGACATGTTCTAATGCCATTCATTGGAGACAGCTTAACATTACGGTTCGTGATGAGGATCAGTGGAATTACAGGGTGTGTAAACGGAGGGCCGAGCGTGGCCTACAAAGGAGGACGGTGATTGTCAAGCGTAGGCCTATGACCCGTAGGCCCAGGTATTAGCATCTCGCCGGCTTGAACTATGGGTAACTGGCAAACCGATTTCGTTACCTTCTGAGACCGGCTGCGATAATTAAGCGGCTCTCCAAAACTGCGTGGTCGGTCAAAGCTACGGCACATGTAACTTTCGTTATTGAATTTCCCGATCATTCATTAATCACACTTGATAGCCAGCCATCCAAACGCAATAGAAATGTCGAGCCCAACTGAACCGGATATTGATCGCGGTCCAACACTTATCGCGATATTTTCGGCAGAGTGCGCCGTGTCGCTGGCATTTTTGTCCTTGCGTCTCTGGGCGCGTACTAAGACATCTGCGATAGGCTTGGACGATTTTTTCATGACGATAACCTGGGTAAGTGGACTACAGTTAACAATCTGAGCCTGCGTTTGTTTACTTATGGGTAATAAGCTTCTCTTCGCCGCGGTCACTATCATTGTAGGCATCTTTGGAGCAAGCGGAGGCACTCGCCATACATATTATCTCAGTATTGAGCAAGCAATATATGTTACCAAGCTCAACTGGATTGCCCAGCCGTTTGGAATAATAGCCCTTGCCACTGGGAAAGTTGCGGTCGGCCTCTTGCTTCTTCGGCTTATTGCTTCAACCTCTCGATGGAGACGAATTACGATTTACGTTCTCATGGGACTTACTGCTATTTTCAACGTCGTTGCGGTCGTCTTTACTTTCGCTCAATGCCAAAATCCAGCAGCGTTGTGGGACCCTTCTGTTCACACCATGACATCTTGTTGGGATCCGAAGGTCCAGAGCAACTTTAGCACATTTACCGGAAGCCTGAACAGTGCCGTCGATATCATATTCTCACTGATCCCGATAACTCTCATCTGGAAATTACATCTGTCGATTAGGAAGCGCGTGGGTCTTGTGATTTTGCTTAGTGGTGGTATCTTCTCGGGCATTAGTGCTGCTATCAAGACAAACCAGCTTGTCACTTTGACCGCGCGTTCTGATCTGACGTGGGAGACCTTCGGTCTCTACCTCTGGACAGGGATTGAAATTTTTCTGATCCTTGTGTGCGGATGCATTCCAACGCTGCGACCATTGTGGGATCATGTCTTCGGGAAAAGGCTGAAAAGCAACCGGGGTAGCAGTTCCGGCCGGGTTGCGTCAAGTAGAGGGCTCAATAATCACGTCTCAGCTTCAAGAGATGATAGTGGAGGCTCTAGACCAAACCTAATGCAAGATGAGGAGCAGCTGATTCAAGTAACCCGGTCGTACAATGTAGATTATCATTAGTCTATAAGCTATTTTAAGTTATCTTATACAAAACATATATCACCGCTCTTTCAGCAGTGCTCCTTTAAAATGGGATGGCTAGGCTGCAAATCGATTATCTCAACCCCACCATCTTACACCATTCCACCGCCCTGCATCGACCGAGAATTCCTCCCAACACCCAGAGAGTATTATATGCATGTGTGTTTGTTTCTATGTATATCGCAGTCTGCCCATCTCCACAGAGAAACACGCATCAGGTTGTCCACACCACATATAGGGTTACATAGAAATTATGCACGCCGGGGGCAGTGAGGGGTAGGCAGGACGGAGCGAAAACCAGGTCTTGAAGCTGACAAAATTAAGACGCACTGTTATGAGTCTATAGGTGTATCGCCAAGAGCGCGGAGGGCTTCCGACACCCTCGGCTGCATAGAGGATGAAAGTCCCACGAGGCTCCAGGCGACTTAGTCCACGCGATATTAGCAACATCGATCGGCCCGCCCCTCGTACAAAGCTACATGGGCCGCTATACATGTCAACGACTAACATATATAAGTTCGCCGAGCAGACTCTTCTAGTACCGATAAATTTCCTTGTTTTGCATAGGCATGAATTGAGACTTGCAGCATTGCTAGCCGTAGGAGCTGTAATACTACCACCCAGATCACCCATTCCTAGAGAACCATGCCTTCTCCTTCGACGAAATCCCACTCACTTTCACATGGTGAGACGGCGCCAATATACCATCCACCCACTTCGGGGGCCCTTTCACTTGTCCCGCCTGTTTGGATTCCTTACTTGGAGCTGGCACGAGTAGACAGACCTACTGGAATTTATCATTTCTACTTCCCCCATCTCTTTGGTACCCTTTTCGCGGCCTGTATCAGGGGCGACATTACACTTCATGATACTGTCATTACGAATATAGTCCTCTTCGGCGGTACTATCTTTTTTCGAGCTGCCGCGTGCTCCTGGAACGATTTCGTGGATCAAGACTATGATCGACAAGTTTTGCGCTGCCGTCTCCGTCCCCTTGCCCGCGGTGCCTTGACCTCTTATCAAGGCCATTGTGTAACCATTGGCACAGCGCTGGTTGCTCTTGGTTTTCTTGCCACCCTCCCAGAGAAATGCTGGATGGTCAGCGTGCCCAGTATTCTACTTTCTATACTATACCCTTTCGCCAAGCGCTTTACGGACTTTCCGCAGGCCTTATTAGGCGTGCAACTCGCGATTGGGTTTTTCGTGGGAATCGGTGCCATTGTGAAGAGCACGAGCCCGGACTATTATAGACAACTCGATATCAATGAAATGGTCGGGTCGCAATACACCTTTGCTTCTTGCGCTTTCTATCTGTCGAATGTCTGTTGGACTATTGTCCATGACACGATTTACGCCCAGCAGGATGTTCGAGACGACGCAAAAGCCGGAATACACAGCATGGCAGTACACTTTCGCGGCCGAGTCAAACCGCTTATGCTAATCACAGCATGTCTTCAGGTCGCTTTTTTAGCGGCTTCGGGTATTTGGGCGGGATTCGGACGAGGTTACATGGCGGTATCGTGTGGCTTTACCATGGTTTCTCTTATCTACATGTTGCAGTCCATGGACCTGGATGACCCAGCCGAATGCGCCTGGTTTTTCAAGTCGGGCCAGTGGTTTGTTAACCTTGGTACAGCTGGAGGGCTCATACTCGAATACCTGATGATTGTGTAGATTAGAGGTATCGAGCCCAATGCTCTACGTCTCGCGGAGGTGTGGATAGATCAGGGCAGGAAGGGAGCCAGTGCTCTCACTAGGAGTGATCACCAGAAGTGTATTCAGATGCTCTAAAGTCTAAGTTCTAGCTCATGGGTAGAGGGGATAATTAGTGCTGTTTATACATGGGATCACTCGGGATGTTGTTCATCCCAGCCCAAGGCTCTGTTGTATACACTTATCAGTGACACTACGAAATTCTATCAGGTTGAATAACGCTTGTAATGCAATTCTCTACCCTGCTGTGACAGCCTCAGCGCTCAAAGGAGCCAATACGCATGAGCATATAAGCTACCTCCGTCACACTATACATCTCCAGAACAATGTAGTATTCCGTATTCACAAGGAGCCCTATAATGCTCAGTGGAAGCCATTATTCATTAATATGTTCCTATACTGAAGATTATGATACCCTCCAATCTCTTCAGAATATCAAGCCTATTGCCGAATGTGAATATGCCGCCTGCTTGTTCTGCGCTTTCTGTCAAAGCCTTTATTATACAATACGTTGTATAAGAAGGGGTCGCATCATAGGGGGTAGTTCAATGAATGAATAGTTGACAAGTAAAGAAATACTAGCTGAGGCGACTCTCCTGAGTGTTGCTATAATAACCATTCTTATAACACCGTCTTTATACCGTTGTCGGTCGAAGTTAGCTTGACCCTTGGCCCATTTAGGGTTTGCTTTGCTACTATATGATAGTTAGATCATGAAGTAAATTTTATACATGTAACTGGAAGCGAGTGAGGGGAATGGCATATATATAGCTTCCTCTTAGTAGAAAAGGAAGAACAACAAAAAAGGAAAGGAAAGCAAAATATCTTTAATTACCTCTCTCCTGCGCGGAAGTCAAGCAAACGTATAAAATACTGGTAAGGAAATTAGAAAAGCTTAATTAAAAAAAAAAACAAAAAAAACCTAAACTCTTTATATCAATCAATAGAGCAAAGAGACGTTCCGTTATTAGTAATAACACCTAGCATAGGGAGTCTCTGCGCAACAACAAGCGTTCATTACACCCCTATCCTAGATATTATGACACAGTAATTGATCAATTCTCCTTGAGATATCACACACAAGTCATACAGAACTGTAGGGTTTAGCATATCTCTGCGTGCGTGGATATTGTCTAGCGCCCCTTATTGGAGCTAGATATTCCACTTCAATAGTTCAACAAACACAAGTCCTTGCTTGAGGTCACTGAGATACCTAGCTCAAGACCAACTAGCCGCCCTTGATGGCGACTATAAGCAGAACGTTACAAGCTAAGTCAGGCCTAGCCCTTTAGGTTAGACTGACTAAGGGCTTAGCCAGTCAACTAGCGTATATATAGCCGGAGGGTTGCCGCTACCTTCATGCTTCCCTTCTTCTTTTCATCCGTACGTAGTTTTATTAACAGCCTGTTACATGACTACTTGGCTGCCCGTCACACAGAAGGCTTCTAATCCAACATTTACACAATAGAGATTTTGGATTTCGCAAAACTGATTTTGTCTCTGTATGAACACCTTTGGTGTGACAAGGGCTTGTATACAGCGGCTTAAAACTTGATAATTCAGCCAATGGTCGTCATTTAGTTTCAAGATCCGCGGTTTTCATTCTTGAGCTTAGAGTTTAGAGGTCTGCCCAAAAGGCCTTGGCCACATAATTATCTTGCGGGAGTGTAGATTTTGATTAGTTAGAGGGAAGTGAGCCAATCCCCTCCCCAGTCGCGATCACTAGAAGCGTATAATACTCCAAGGTCTCAGTTCTAGTCGAAATGTAAGGGGGGAAATAGTTGTATTTATGCAAGGGAGCACTCAGCCTGTTATTAAGCCAAGCGCAAGGATCTACTTCCTTGTATAGAGGGCTGATTCTCACGATCCCCACATCCAACTGCGCCCGAAGCCCTAGGCGCGGGCGTGCGGCACAGTCGCGACTAACCTACCGCGGACATTGTCGTATTCTCGCTTTTAATCTCGTAGCTAGTTTGGTTAGCTAGAGAGCGGGTGACAGCGTATTATGTATTGACAATGCGGCTTATATAAGCCCTAGCCCCATATGGATGAAGATCTGCGGAGTGTCCCCAATATCGTTAAAACGTCCAAAATTACTTGGCGGGATCCAGTCCTCGACCGGCATTAGGCAGCGATATTCTCACCACTTCCCCTTAAGGCATTGATAGTGCCAGGGCTGAGTTCACGATAAATCCCATAAGCTTATCGTCCGCTTACCATTGTGTGGCAGGTCCACTCCTATTGGGGGGCTATACGGCGTATTGTCTGTAAGCTGAGACATGTACATGGCCCAATGAAATCTCTGACGACCAATCTTTCTTTGTCACCGTCGTGGTGTCGCGGCGCTCCTGTCCCCTGTGCCGCGCTATCTGATCGTTACCGGAATGTGTAGGGCTAAAATACATCAACTTTTACCTGTAATGCAATCTTCTGGTTGGGACCGTTTCTCTCCCGTTCCTGTTGCGTGATAAGGAGAAAATGGCGTTAACAATCTCTCCCCGGGCGAGGAGAGTGCTTAAAATTCTCATAATCTTAATCATTTTCTCTCTACTCTTAGATTTTATTCGTCGCCTTTATAACTTTTCAAACCTATTTGGCTTCTTCAAGGGGCACTCTGGCGTTGTTCTCACTCAACAGGATATCCTCGATGACTACAATGCTCGGCAGGGGCAGAACGACACCGGCGCGGTGCCCGTGATTCCCAAGATCCTCCATCAAGTCTTCCACAACTGGACCGACCCGGAAAACCCTGTGATCGCCTTACCCGAGGACTGGGAGCGCGCACGGCAATCATGTATCGCTCTGAACCCCGACTGGGAATACAAGCTCTGGACGGCCAAAAACTCCCGTGACTTCATCAAAGAAGAGTTCTCTTGGTTTCTAGAGACGTACGACAACTACAAATTCCCTATCCAGCGCGTTGACGTAATTCGGTACTTCGCTCTGCGCCATTTCGGCGGTATCTATATCGACCTTGACAATGTAAGCGCAACCCCAGAGGTATCACCTCCATAAACGGCTAACCTGTCTGGTATAGGGATGCAAGGAGAGCCTCGAGCCGATCACGTACTTCCCGGCCTTTACAACCGATGGCGGACACGGCACCTTGAGCAATAACATTATAGGGGGGCAGCCGGGCCACCCTTTCTTCCACCTCCTCACCGAGTCCCTGATGGCCTGGAACTGGAACTGGATCCTTCCCTACGTCATTGTTAGCTACACGAGCGGTCAATGGTTCGTAACGGCTATGTGGGAGAAGTACCACGCACTCCTATCCAACGGCAGCGTGCGAGGATTTGACGGCGTCGGCTGGAAGCCGCTTCACCACATCCTCATGGATACGCGACCCGACCAACCCGACCCGTTTGTTTTCTGGAACCAGGAGCACGGCGGGTCGTGGGACAATTGGGACAGCCCATGGTTTGGCTGGATTGGTAGCCATATCGGCCTCGTCATCAAATGGGTGGTGGGAGTAATCGTCCTAGTGGTGCTACTGATCACGAGCTGTGTCTGGTGTTGCAGATGCTGGGCAGCGAGGCGCCGGCGGAAGAACGGCTATAAGAAGGTAGAAACGAACGACGTAATAGTATAGGAGGGACGCTCTGTAATAGAAATTGCTGTTCAGGGGTTCGAACGACACAATAGCCAACCCGTCATACAGTATTAGAACTCATTGATCAATCCTAATTTTATACATGATAACCACTCTATACAAACGTCTCTAATAATTCTTGTTATAAAGTCATGAATAGCCGTCTAGTTCCCTTTATCATCTCCGCTAAATTTTATGCCATTCAACCGTATAAAGTGTGCTTATTAACTCGCATATTCCGCCTTGTTCGCACACCATGTCGGACAGGGCGTAGTCGGATACGCTCGTACCCGGCGCCATCGCTATCATCAACCTCAAAACCAATAGGCGGACACTTTTCCAGCTTCTTTCTTAGTTCATCTTCAGCATACGCACCAGTGTCCGTGCCTATGCTCAAATCAATAGCCCCGGCGATATCGAGGACGCTCCTTATGACGCCAGCCCCCGGTCTATGCAGTTTGACTAGTTGACTCTTTGCCAATACAGCGCACCACATCAGGGAACATAGCAGTAACCAAGCCGCTTCGAGAGCTAGGGCGAGCAGCAGCACGGTGCCCGAGAACCCCCATATGTACCCTGTATCGTTTAAGCAGATCTGGTCAGAGGCTCGGAAATCTTTCGAGATGACTTTTCCGTCCAGACAGAGGCACAAGCCCAGACTACCCTTGAACCATTTGCAATCGGTCCCGAAATCTAAGAAAGGTGCGTTTAATGGAATCCGGGTACCGTTCCACCATATTGTTGAGTTGTAAGGAACCAGATGTTCTTCCGCTATGATTTCGGTGTCAAGCAGGAAGCTGGTATTGTATGGGACATAATTGGAGTTGTTCGGTTCGGCACGAGACTCGTCTTTCGGATTTTCCTCGTCTCTCGTATCCGGCGATAGGTTCTCCTTTTCCTTTTGCCCAAGGCCGGCGTACTGCCAGCCATGTACCGAGGTATATAGCTGCTTGCTTTTGCATTCCCCCGTAAAGTTGTAGCCGGTTCCTGTTTCGATGCCATTGTTATAACAATTATTATCGTACCACGTGTCGGCGCCCGAAGTTTGGTTCAACTGTGTCAACTCTCTTTCGCTATCTCTGTCGTGGCGACGGAAAAAGGTCTCCTTGGCAATCGCATCTGTATCGAATTAGTCGCAAGGCCTTCCCACAAAACTTGAGATGATATGCTTACAGGCGTAGAGATTCGTAAAAGCTTCAGAAGTCTCCACCGCAGGGCTTACGGTCCGCATTTTCAATCGTTGGAACTCTTTCTTATCGCCTATATTTTCCCAACTCCCATAGGCTTGACTAAATTTTGGCCCGAGAATGGGGTTGTTAAGGCCCGGGCCGACTCTATTTAGGTCCGACACAGACCAACATGTTTTGAGTCTATCGGAATCTTTTGGCACGAATGCCCCAATGCCTAGTATATCATATGCTGGGACCACATCCGCTTCGTATCCAGTAGCAGCACTCCAGATCGTAGGGAAGGCTAAAACGTAACCAATAGCCAAGAATAGACCGGCGACTAGAATAGAGGTACGAACGGGGGCTCTTGAGTAAAGAATCCGGATACAGCACCAAAGGGATTCGATGGAAACAGTAGAGAACTTGACCCCTAAAAAGAACGAAAAAGGTAAAGCCGAACGCTCGAGCAGCAGCGTCAATGCCCTGGAGACAAGCTGGTGCAGAATAAGACCGTGTACGAAACGCCCTCCTTGCCCAATGGCCGTATCCCAGAGAAGGTCAATGAATTTAGCTCTCACGAACGTTAGCCCGTTTATTACGACTAGGTTGATGCGAAACAAATCTTCTGCTTCGGAACCGTCTATGGCGGTGCAGCCTTTCTGGACTGCTGCCCCGCCATTGTGAACCAAGGTCGCAGTCAATATAGTACCCACGATGGCGAGGATAGAAAATACCAGCCACGGCTCAACATGTCTTTTCCTTAACTGCCTGGTAGTGTATGGATTGAGGCCCTTAGGAGACAGAGGCTTCGGACCGCTTGGGACTTCTTCCAGCTTTTCTCCCGCGAGTGAGTGCGGCTCGTTCGTGGACTCGACGTCGTCGCCATGACCGCTCGATGGCCTAGCGCACTCCTCTGGATTCATCGTCCCTCTTGGGAAATATTGGCTTCCGGTTTTGATGGTTGACGAATCACCCAGCTCGATGTGATTTATATCCGGAACAGACATCCCAAAAGAGCGAAGTGACTCTGTGGCCACCAGATACGCCCCTAGATTTTCCACATAGACTTTTCTCCATGAAGGCCGAGCCGAAAAGAATTAAGTCAACTTTTTTGATCCAAGACAAGCGCAGTTTTATGAGTATTTTTGTTTATAAACAATTTTATATGACATTAGAGAATGAGAATAGTCGTTGGGTTTTTGTATCTCCTACCCTTACTAGGCATCCTCCCGCGGCTCTCGGAGATGTAACCCTCTTCTTACTACGATAATCGGCCCGTGCATATGATCCTCAGGGCTTGCTTCCGTAAGCCGATCCCGCCCCAAGTCAGCCGGCCCCCAACGTCTAGTGTCGGGCCCCAATCATATCATACGGTCACCTACCGATTTGTCAAATTGTGACACCTTTTAAAAAGTGTCACATATACAGCAGAGACCCCTATTCATTACGCCCTTATACTAAAGCCGTGGCACTATTTGCGATAGCGGGGCAACGTACATAACGCTATGTTTCGATACACGTACGTCTATAATATATATCACTAACCGGTCCATAAATAACACACATTAAGCAAATATGCCAGTGCTCTAGAGCTGCTCATCTTTATACCGCAATCTACTAACGCCCGAACATCAATTGAGTAGGTATTATTCAATCCGTTTCCGTCGAGTGCTACTAATTAAATATCCCAGTAACAACCGCAACTGATAGAAAGTCCATGCAAGCTAGTGACAGTACTTAACCATTTCAACCTTCGTATGAGAGAAGAAACGCCGTCAGACAAGCAGGAGAGCCCGGCGTTAATGGAGTCGAGTCTATTCTAATCTAGGCGCCCGCCAGCGGCATCCCACGTCCGGAGATCCGGGAACGATTCGCGAAGCCGGGGGTCTCGAGAGTATTATGCAGATCCCTCCGCGCCAACTATTAACTATGATTACTACCGCATAACCATTCCTTAAAAAAATACTGCTAATCGTACAAATCGCGATCACGCCCCCCGCTAATCAGAACCGCGCATGCGATTAACCCCTGACTCCTAAACGCCAAGATATGCATATTTTCCCACCCCGTCTACCTCAAATACCCCACTGCCCCTTTTCCGGTATGGGCAAGTCGGTTCCAGAAACCCATTCGCGAGGTACGATCTGAATGTATTGAGGTGGCGCCTAGACGGAATCGACAACATCAGACCCGCCACACCCGTTCTCCTGGACATTAAGGTGCCCATAGATGACGCCGACCACAGCGACACGTCTGCGCCGCGGCTCCCAGCAGGCAGTAGCACGGGCCGTCGCAGGGCTGTCCTCGGCAGTGTATTTCCCGCCCATGGGTTTCCCAGCAGCCTGTGCGCTTCCCTCCGCCCGCCGCACAGGGGGGAAGGGGTCCGGATCCCGGGGATTCGCGACAGGCAGGATACCGACGGCATCATCCTCGCGCGGGGTGCGCGCGTGGTCGGCGCAGGCGAGGTAGGCGCCGCGGGCGAGCAGCGGGACCATGCAGACGAAGTAGAAGGCGAAGAGGGACAGCGCGAGCGCGAGCCCGACGGCGAAGCTCGCGTAGCCGTCCCTGAGCCACCAGCTCGGGCGCGAGCGGGCGCGGGCGCAGGCGAAGTACTCTGATAGCTTTTCGACGGTGAGGTAGAGGACGGGGAGCGTGTAGAGGGTCACGAGGAGGGTGACTGTTAGGGCGATGTCTTCGTCTAGCATTGTGATGGTGGTAGATTTAATCTCGGGGACCGCTGGTAAGAATAGATGAGATGGCCTGGTGAGCTGCTAAGTAGATGGATGGATGACGTGATACATTGAAGGTGCCTGTGACTGAATCTTGTTTGTGTGAATCGGTAGGTGCTAGGAAGAGTATTTGTTGATCGCAGAGTGATATTATCGAGCAGATAGAACGGCGGAGAGCGTAGATGATATTAGTCCGTGGTTTTTATCAACATAGTGGTTTGTTTACTTCTAGATAATTTGAAACTACACCCGTCATGTGCCATCTGATCTTATAGTTCCGGCAGCCTTGAATTAAAGTTACCTTGACAGAAGACATCATGGCATAAACCTACCCTACTCGGGTTGTGTTGCGCCTTCTAACACAAAAAACAAAAAAATAGTGAGACCCTGACCTACCACTATTATTAGCCGGAAAGCTTGAGCGTTCAGATAGGTTGAGAAAATCGGCGGACATATGTTGTTACTTTGCTAGCGGATACTCTAAACCGCACAACTCGTGACGTTTAACTATAATTCTCCTCATCTGAACCTCGAGAGTATAAAAAATGCCCTAGAAACGGCCAAAGTAAACAAACAAACAAATGGGTATCTCAAAACAAGTAAACAGCCAGACGAAGCATCCTAAGCGCAGCCACCGCAAAAACCAACCCATCAACGCAAAAGCCCATCATCCTCATCCTCGTCCACATCCACATCTTAATCCTTAACCACCCCATCCCCCACAGGCAACCAAATCTCATCCCTAGTATCCCTCCGCTCACCGCGGCCGAGATCAAAGACCTCACGTATCTTCTCGCACGCAACGTCAGTACAGATGGTAAACAACGTGAGAAGCAGGGAGAAGGGCATACCGATGGCGAGGCGGAACCAGCGGGGCACCTTGTCGTAGAGCGCGCGGAGGGTCTTCTTGACGCACCGCGCGCGGTGCTTCGCGTGCAGCTTGAGGTAGTGCAGCTCGATGTCCAGCGTGCTGGCGCGCGAGAGCCGCGGCAGCTCGCTGATGGAGACGCGGCGGCGCGGTGTCGCGGGCCGCTCTTGACTACGGCGGGGTATGGGCATTGCGGTAGTGCCGGTATTTTGTTAGTGTTGTTGGTGTTGTTGTTGTTCTCTAGATAGTGGCTGGTGAGGCTTTGGGGGAACAAGGGAATACGAGTGGTATTGATTGTGATCTCGAACCCCGAGGAAGTTCCCTGGATTTCCAGAGTAGAAAATTGCAAATATCGTGGGTCTCGATCGCAATTTATATGCGTGTAATGAGAAAATATGTTATCGAACTGGGTTGGTGATCGAGTTCAGGGGGGATGTTGGGATGACAGTCTAGATTGAATTTGCACCCGCCATGGGGGGTGTTGAAATACGCTTTGTCTGTTCAAATAACACCGATTGAATTCAGCTAGAAGCTAGGCGAACTATAATAGCTCTTAAGAGGGTGTATCGTACAACCACTATGTTAGGTCCCGAGAACAATCCCTTTCAGCCTCGCATCCACTCTCTTTGTTTCGTACCGAAATCCACCGGCCCATTCAGCCCCAGTCTAATAGCCCTCCTCCCAAAGCTCCTTCCGATACGCCTCGGTGAGGCGTTCATCAGGGCCATATTCCTCCTGCCAGCCAACAAAGCCGCGATCAAGGACAAGCACCTTCTGCGCTTTCGTCCCCGTCCCCGCCCCCGTGGCCTCCCTCTCTCGCAGGTACTGCAAGGCGGCCCCGGGCCCGCGCTGCTGGCTCAGCGCGCAGTGGAAGACGACCGTGTCCTTGTCCGCGAGCTTGCGCAGCAGCGTCGACATCGTCGCGTCGAGGCTGCGGCTGGGGAAGTGCAGCGAGTTGCGGATGTGGCCGCCGATGTGATCTAGATGGCAGCGGCCGAACAAACGGACTTGTAAGCTTACGGACGGACTATACTCTATACTATACTCATTTTTTTGTGTCTGAATCCGCGATGCCCGGTGGGCTGGGAAGGGGGCTCGGAAAGGGGTAGAGGGAATATGCCAGAGGACGAATTAGGTAGAGTTAGGGATAGAAATGAGAAAAATAGGAGAAGGGGAAGTATGTGGAAGTGAGTATAAGAAACGCAGCAAAACCCACCATCGTCCCGGACGTCCACAACAGCAATATTACTCGTGGCGTCGGGTGCATTGGTGGTGCCCGCGGCGAGGAGCATCTCAGCCAGCTTAGGCGCCGTGATGCGCTCCAAGCTCGCGAGCGTGATGAGAGACATGTCGGCCGGTTTTGCGCCTCCCTCAGCTATAAAAAATTTCCAGCCTCCTTAATTCAATTTTTCGATTTTGTCAGTTTTCGTCTCTCGTGACACCTGAGACTAAGCTAAACTCCCGTCGTAGTCCGGATGAAGTTGACGAATGAGTGAGTGAATGCGGGGATGAGGGTAGGTATAACGATGACGGTATGGGAAGAACCGAGACAATTTCTCATATATGAATGAACAAAAAGACCGAATTTTTGGACCAAAGTAGAAATATATGAGAGCTCGGCCGTTATCACTCAATTACGAGAACTCGGAAGATGAGGAAAATGAGGTATGAGGTAAGAGAAAAGTGAGTAAGTAACAAAGCTTCCGGGTCCGAGCGAACGAAACGAGACCCGCCCCCGCGCATCTGCGCTAGATGCATAGTTCGCGATAGCCGATATCCGTACGCTGCCCACCTACCTCTATTCCAAGTTCTCCATCCTACTCAGGTATCACAGGCATAATAATATAGACGGGCCACTCTACGTCAAAGATATACGTATACTAAAAAAAAATAAAAAATCAGAAGCTCAAACAAACTCTTTGGAAGGATCACGGTGGAAAAAAAAAAAAAAAAATCTCATTCAGTCTCTAACCATGCTAGCTATAGGCTTTTGTAGACTCTAATGGTATAAGTGATACTACCTAGCATCGAATACCGTGGATTAATTATGCTATGCCGGAGCGCCTCCATCCCAGACCGCGCGTTTCAAGGCCACATGCCATCCCACAAGAATAGCCAGCCTCCCCAGTACCGTTCGAATTTCCCCACGATATGCGATAGCCCGTCTCCTTCCGTGCCCGTCTTGTACGGCCGCGTGTACAAGCCCCCCGTCTTGAGGTGGCGCTTCATGGCGATATGGACCGAGAAGCTACTGGGCTGCACGCCGACGAAGAACTCGCTGGCGAGCAGGACCACGTAGTCGATGAGACCCTGCTGGTCCCAGCTGAGCGATTCGAGCTCGTCTAGCTCCTCATCCGATAGGAGATCCATCTTGGTCACGACCTTCATTTGCGCCATCTCTACTGCTGCATCGACGAATTTGTCTGCCTCCGTCAAATTGCCCGTCGCGAGGTAGGCAGTTTGGTACCCTCGTTGTTGGGCCTGTTTGAGGTACGCTTCCGACTGCGTGTCGTAGTGCGGCCAGAACCCCAGGGCGTCGCTCTCGGTGCGCAGGTGGATGCCGAGGAAAGCGCCGTTCTTGGCCCCATCGGCACGCGCAAACGCACGCATCTTCTCCACCGTCTTCCTGCCGAGCCGCAAGAACTGGTCGTCGAGTTTGAGGATACCGCCGAAGGTGGCGGCCATCTCGGGCCCATCACGATAGATCGGCCAGTCGAAGAGCACGCCCCAGTTGAAACGGATGAGGCGCGGGTGTTCCTTGGTCGGCGGGTGGCCGTGCTTCTCGTTCTTGAGCCATCGGCGGAAACTCTGGCCGAAGCGGTCGGTATGCCGGTTCGGGTCGCCGGGGTCACAGCCGTCGCGGTTCCCGAGGTCCTTGGGGGTGATATTGTTGATCTTGGGAGACTCACCCGCGCCAGGAATGTCCTTGACGTCGTCGTACAGGGTGATCTGGGGACAGTTGTTGTTAAAGGCGTCGCGAAAGTGTTGCTCGTCAAACATGTAGGAGAAGGGGAGGAATTCGGTGAAGAGATCGGCGAGGTCCTTCTCGCTGCGCTTGCGGATCTTGGGGATGGTGAGTCCCGTAGCACCGGCCTCGAGGGCGTAGCGTATGCATGTCTGGATGTAGTTCCTTATGTTCCCAATGCCGCCCGAGTTGTTGTCGCAAATGTAAACGAGGCCCTCGACCCAGGTGGCCTCGTCGCAAACGCGCTTCAAGGGCCAGCCGACAAAAGGTGCATCAGGCCGGGACAAGTCGACATCATTGCCGGGGATGGCACGCAGATCGGGTGGCGCGGACGAGGACTTTTGGTCTGGCGAGCCGGCCGTCTTGGACGCAGAGGAAGAGGACGACGAGGAGGATTTGGGATCGAACCAGTCGACAGAGGGGTAAGGATAGGAACGGTTAGGTAGCCTCCAGGTCCATACTGCAATGAGGAGGACGATACAGAGCGTCGGGAGAAAGATGTTGCGTCGAGGCATGAAGCCTAGGAGGAAGTTCAGATGGCCATTATGTGCCATCATAAGAGAAGAAGAGGAAAGCCGGCGGATATAAAAAGGCTGCCACTAATAGGATCGGGAGGGTGGGCTAGAGGGTGGGCTAGCTGGCGTGGCGCTGGCGCCAACGCTTCGATTTGGGTTTAGTTTGGAGATAGCTACCTACCTAGGTAGGTAACCTATAGCTTGGGTGTACTGGCTTGGGGACCCTGTCCGGGCGCAGACCAACAGCGCCCGCGCTCACTGACAGCAGGGCTTCCGCAGCACCTAAGGTTCGCTGCAATCCGATCCCCAGTGAGAACCCCTGTTGATCGTCATTAGTGCTCTACTACTAGTAATGCTCCCTCTTTACTGCTACTAGTATAATATGAATAGTAGATAGTAGATAGTACACTAAAAGTGCAATGGAGTAGGTATACCGTGTACGCGATTAGATAGGAGGCAAATAGATAGCATGAATGAAAAAGAAAGATGAGGGAGGGTTTGAAAAGGCAGAATGGAAAGGATCAGGTAGCAGGTGGCACTTATGTATGTATATATAGGATCATGGTGATACCATATAGGTGTCAGTATTGTAGAGGCAAGGCAGGTACCATGGTATCCGTTCTCCCTTCCGAGCCAAGCCTATAATTCCCATCTATCTCTCTCTCTATCGTCTATCTCCCTTTTATTTTGAACCCCCTTCTGTGCCCTCATGCGAAAAAGCTTGATCGGTACACCGAGTCGATCGCTCTCTCTCTAATGTACACTACCTCCTAGGTACCTAAGGTATTCTCATATTATTTTTTTATTTAATTTTTAATTTACTACATGTATGTGTCCATCATCAATATCACATCACCCCCCCCATGTGCCGGCCGGGTGTCCAGCGTCGGAATCATGAATACCTACACGCACCCAGATGCTACGCTGAGATGCACGAGACAAGAGGCCAGCCACACCCCAGACAACGGCACTCCACCTGTCTGCCGTGCATGGCGTAAGCCGCATCGGTAGGTAAGTTGAAGGCCCTAACCTACCTAGTAGACTAATTTCATACCTGTATCTTCTATCTCCGTCTACATATACATAGATAGATAGTACGTACCATTGCGTTAACATTCCGCTACCACACTCACTTTATTCACTTTCAAATCCCATAAACTTACAATACGTACAGGTAGGTAGGTAGTACCCATATGAAGCACTTAAGTACTCATTTCATCTAAACCTATCTATCGAACCCAACCGTCGCAAAGAGGTAGAGTAGGTACCCACCTACCTTAGGTAGTAGAAGACTATCTGCAGATGCCGCGGACCGGGGTAAAACATGGCGTAGCGTAGACCCGCTGTATTGGGACTCGCCCACACATCGTGCTCCCCTTCCCTTGCGCACAAGTGCTACCTGAACGATGCCTCCCCGGGCCACCGACTATGGAATGTCTAATTGCTGTACCTCAGGTACGGCCCCTTTCGTGCCACATCGGCGTCTACGGGCTATCGAGATACGGCCGGCTCGGTATACCTAGATCTGTACCTGTTCGTAGTCACGCGAGTTTAATCACAACACCATTACATTACACAAATGTCCAATAGCGGGTAGGCAGGCATAGGAGAGCCTAGATGCATATTGAGCCTGTCGTGAGCGTAATCGTTCATCTTTTCTTTCATACGTCATGAGTACACACTGTCCACGTTCTTCATATCTAGTACCGTAGCATGGCGTGGCAGGTTATGCGCAGATCGCACGCATTAAAAAAAGGGCTATATAGACTGTACACAGCATCTTATTCCAACAGCAACGCTCGACGCAAATTTCGACGACAATCATCCTCTCTACCATGACCCGAACCGGGTTCGCTGACCTTACGCCTTGGCGATCCAGCCCGAGTTGATGAAGAAATCAAATATCCTGCCCCCCTTCTGGGAGTCTAACCGACATATCTCTTTGACCTGCTTCTTCTTGAGGCTGCCATTGCCCTTGAGCGCCTCCTTGAGCACCTGCTCCTTGATCATGAGGTATGGCTTGGGCTGGAGCCGCGATACCTTGCATAGCTCCACCTCTTCCGGCGTCAATAGGTGCAAGTCGGGTGCATTGTCCTCGCTGAGACTAAGCGGCTGCACTCCCGAAATGGGCTGCGACATAAATCGGGGTCGGGCCTGCGTGGATATCCCGTTGGTGACGACACCGTTAGTGGGTGCCTCGTGGACATGGCCATCGGTGGGTGGCTTCGACTCGCCGTTCGTAGCGGCATCGGGTGGCCCTGGACTGGGCACTACGACACCGTTCGTCCCCGGACGGAATGGAAGCTCTGGCGCCACGAGGAGAGCTGCTCCGCTCGGTGGCTCTGGCTGCACGGCTTGCTTGTTGCGTTGTGCCGAGGCCAGTCTTTCGCGGTCCATGGAACCCATGGGTATGGCCTTCTGGATGCGCTGTGCCTTCTCCTGCTCGTACTTCTCGCCGCTACGGAGATCACCAATCTTCAGGTTTCTCCACTCCTGTAGCTGGCTGATGGCTTGACGTAAATTAAACTCATCCAGTAGCCCTTGGCATAATGACTCAAAGTCATCATGGTTCATCATGCGCGCGAACGGCTTGGCCTTGTTGAGAAGGTCCCGTTCTTCCTTGGTCCTCCTCTTCTCCAGCCTCGTGTTTTCTCTGTAGTCGAGCAGGTTGTGCTCAAAGATGACCTTTTTCCGGTCAACGCGTTGGGTTAACCGGCAGTTATAAATGTCCATAACGGTCAGTTTCAATTCCATCTCGGGCTCCAGTTCACCGGTTCGGGGGTTGATTCCGTCGCCGGGATCGAACTGCATCAACTGGACGGCTTCCTCAGCCTCGTTGGCGTATTCAGTCTCAAACTCCAGACGGCCGGGCATATATCCTTGAATTTCGTGACAAGAAGGTACACTGGCGGTAGGTTTGGTCTTGGGTGGCAGGGGAGGGGCGTTCTTTTGCGCTTCCCGCCGTTCTTCGATCCTGCGCTTTTTGCGTGCTTGGAACTGGTCACGGGATATTTCCTGGGCTAGTTCCATATCGTCTGGCCGACAGCGTTTCGGCAGTGGAAAGCATGGCGACTCTACATAGACTTTGAGGTAGTGGTCACGGACCTCATCTTTGTGACGGTAGCCACCGATGTGATCCGCTATGTCAGCCCACGAACCTAAGCCATAAATTTCGCAACCTTCGAGCAGGAGTAGTTCCTCATCCGCGCCCCAATCGTGGTCGAATATGGGGATGGAATTTTGTTCTATTACTCGATAAGGGTGGGTGGCCGGTTGGTGAGAGCCGCTCGAGGCACCGCTTGCAAAGCATTGTACGCATAGGTCGTACTCGTTACAGGCACTGTGGGCGCATCTTATACGAACCTAATGACGGGTGAGTTCTACTACACCATATAACGTAGTGGGGGCTTAGGTTGGTGGGCCGAAGTAAGGTGACGGGCCTCTTTTCATGTGCGCGCGCGCATGTGCGGGTGTGGGTGTGGGTGTGGGTGAGGACGGGCGCGCGGGGAGCAAGTAGAGTATCACCGTAGGCAGCAGGACAGGACGGGGCAGGACGGGGCAGGACGTACAGTAGATGTGATATCGGCGGAACACACGTCGCAAACATATTTGACACCACCCTCACCGCCCCTCGTAGCGGTTTTCTTGCGAATGACGCCCATGGCTTCGTCCAGGGTGACGGATTGTGGTGACGGGCTGCCGCGAGCTCTCTCGAGGGAATGGATCAAGGGAGGCTGAAAGCGTCGCTAGAAAGCCGGACAACGTCTCAATATTCATGCATTAGGCTAACCGTATAGCGTGGCACGAGCGATATGGTGTTTCTTGTGATGAAATATAGCTTGTAGGGGGGATTATTCGATGGATTGGTAATATGGAAATGCGAAGACGTGATGAGTTGACGTCGGGTGTTTCGTTGCTAGTTAGATGTTGGTTGCGCGCGCCGTGATGCACGCTCGCTGGGGGGAAAAAGTGTGGAGACCGGGGAGTAAATGGGGTTTAGCGTTGGACTAGAATTGCTGTTTCCTTCCTTTGTCTGCCTTGTCAGATGGGCCCCTTGTATCCTTTCCCGCCAGGCAGAAAGTACCTAGACAGTAAATGAACTGTATCGTGTAGAGGACTGCCCAAGCTTTCCGTCTAGCCCGGTACTCCACTAGGTTACCGGTTCAGCTAGATTCTACGTACAGTGCTCAAATTGTTCAGCACGCACGCAGTACCTACTACCACATGCGTATCATCTACTATACATGAGTAGACAACCTGCATAAGGCTGTGCTTGGGTTGGGGCAGTCTTGGTTGGGGGGGGCTTTGGGCGCAATGGCCCACAGTTTCTGTTACGGTTTAGTACCGGTTCTCAGCAATTACTAGAATTGGCGTAGCTTGATCAAACCATGTGCTTTGGCTTTGGGTAGTCAAGCATTTGGGTTCGGAGGTCTGCCGGGGCAACCCGCTATTCTCCTTTACCTACCTAATTGGACAATTCACCGGTATGTTCGTTTCTGTGTATACCAGGTATGTACTTAGATAGAGATAAATATATATTCATAGAGGTTATACAAAGCTCATAGAGATGGGCTTCGCCGTACACATACTCAGTATCTAGCTACCTACCTACCTAGGTAAGTTAGTAGGCAAGTGGAGGAAATGAGCCTCGACTCCGCGAGTGGAATCGGCGTTGCAGGGTAGTGCGAAGTTTGTGGCAGTATTCTCTCTTTTAATTGGCGCGCCTGTTTTTTTTTTTTTTTGTTAACGGCCTGCCTGCTTCACTTAGTGACCTCTACTATGAGGTAATCTACTAGGTAATCTACTAGGTAAATCTACCTCCCTAATCGCAGCAAACAGGAGACGCGGGGTTCTGGAGTTTGTGGAGGGGCACCTGACCCTTTATTATCTTCGTATTAAAACTACTCCGAGTATAACGCCGAATGACAACGTAAAAGCAAAATAGCATTTGGGCCAGAGAGCTTGAGGGATAAAATTCTTTTTGTCCTTCTACGTCATATGACTGCGGGCAGTTGTAGCACCATCTTCTAAAGCTTCTACCTTCCATATCTTCCCGTCAAAGTAGACCTGCGTGTAAGCGCAAACTTTAAAAAAAACCACTCGCATCCTCTACCTAATATTGCTCTGGCATTTATCCCCCGAGATGCCAGACAAAATCCTTGACGATATTTCTCATAGGCGCTATAATCCCCTCAGAGGGTCATGGCTGCTCGTGTCGCCTCATCGAACGAAACGGCCTTGGCAGTGAGTTTCTTATAGAGCGCGCCCCTAAGACAAGCACCGACCTTGCCGTATCTGACACTGCCTCGTACAGAGGCCAGCAGGAGGGCCCCGGAATCAACAAGTTACCAGAATATGATCCCAAAGTACGCTTCATTCGTCGCTGAACACGATTGCGCTCCTATGGTCAGCTAAATATCACTAGTGTTACCTGTGTCCCCGGAACCCGCGCGCCCAGGGCGACAGTAACCCAGACTACAAAGAGACTTTCGTCTTCGTCAATGACTACAGCGCCGTTAAGGAGGTGCAGCAGGATTACGAACCTGAACCCGACGCCTCGAGTGACGGTGAAGTCCCCTTCCTAAACGATAGACGCCATGCGACAAACCATTGTTCTGACTATGGGCAGATCTCTCTTCGTTGCTGCTCCGCGCCGAAGGGGTCAGAGGCAAATGCTTCGTCCTCACCTTTTCCCCTAAGCATCACCTGACGCTCGCCGATATGCCCGCCGAAGAAATCGTGCCCGTCGTCGACACGTGGACGCGCATCTACGCCACCCACCTCGCGCCAACCAACCCGCTCGCGGAGATCGCGGCTAAGCTGGACCTGATGCGCACCGAGGCGCCGCCCGAGAGCCTGATCCCCGCGCCGACACAACAGCTACGGTACATGCAAATCTTCGAGAACAAGGGCGCGGCCATGGGCTGCTCGAATCCCCACCCGCACGGCCAGATCTGGACCACCACCACGCTGCCCGAAGAGCCGGCCGCCGAGCTCGTGCAGATGGCCCAGTACCGCGCCAAGCACGGCGGCCGCCATCTCCTACAAGACTACGTGAAGCTAGAGATGGAGAAGAAAGAGCGCATCGTGTTCCAGAACGCCTTCTTCCTCGTAGTGTGCCCTTGGTGGGCAGTGTGGCCGTTCGAGGTCATGATTCTCGCCAAGCGGCACGTCCGGTCCCTCGTTGACTTGACGGCGCAGGAACGGTTCTACTTCGCGGAGGCGATCCAGGAGGTCACGCGGCGCTACGACAACCTCTTCGAGACGAGCTTCCCATACAGCTCGGGGATCCATCAGGCGCCGCTCGAGGGGACGGCCGAGGAGATCGAGAGCAGCTACTTCCACATGCATTTCTACCCGCCGCTGCTGCGCTCGGCGACGGTGCGCAAATTCCTCGTCGGTTATGAGTTGATGGCGGAGCCTCAGCGGGACATCACGCCCGAGCAGGCCGCCGCCCGGCTCAGGGACTGTGGGGGAGAGCTATATAGAAAAAAGCTACAGTAAGCCTGGCCGGCTTACGGGACTACGGATTGGGGTATAAAGCGTAGGGTCATGTATAACATCTGGTATTCCGCACATAGACGAATCATATACTCGGGCCGTATCTATACCCATACCCGTATTCTACATCCGTAGCTACATCTATATCCCACCTAACGATTCAAACCTCACGCTTGCACGTAGAAGCCGTACTGGGAAGTCATCCAGACGATGCCGACGGTGGCGAAGAAGAAGGGGAACAGGATCGGGGGGCCGAGGTACGCGGAGCGGTAGACGGCCCATTCGGAGCCGAAGTGGAACAGCGCGATGACGTAGGTCCAGATGGTGATGTGGTAGACGGGGGCCAGGTGCAGATGGTAGCTGGCGTAGAGGCGCACGACGGCGGCGAGGAAGGTGTACGTGCCGAAGAGGCGCGCGGCCAGCGGCGTGACCTGGTCGGTGGCGCGGCCGTCCTTGGGGTTGGATGATGATGCGGGCGCCAACTTCTGCGTCGAGTCCTCCGGGTCGAAGCTCGCGGTGCGCGGCGGCAGCGACGCGTTCGGCACGAATTGCCCGTTGTACAGCCGCCGCGAGTAGTGCAGCGTCAGGTAGTTCTGCAGCGAGTTGCCGACGGAGATGACGGAGAGCTGCGGGAGGGATACCGGGGTTAGTGGGAAGCTTGTTCAACGGCGTGATGGATGGGTGGAAGGGGAGTAGAGCGTACGCCGAACATGTAGTAGGGTAGGTAGCCCGGGCCGGATGGCAGGTAGGCTTTTAGGGCGTCTATAGCGGCATCCATTTTTTGGGGGGGGGTTGAGGAGATTCGACGGCGAGGAATGGGATCTCGAAAAGCAAAGAACAGGGTGCTTGGAGATAGATTGGTTGAGTTACTGGACTGATACCTGTGTAGATAGATGGATGGGTTTTACGAGGATCATGGATGGGGGTAGCTAGCTTACCCAAACGGGATGCTCCTAGCCCGAGCTGAGCTTAGCCCTGAGATAGGTCCCCGGGCCACCCGCAATTTTGCACAAGCTGTTTGCATAACTTTGCGTCTTACACCGTCGGTACCATTTATATCTTCTCATGATCAGAGCCGGCGGCCACAATATGGCCGGTAGGAGTCAAGCCGGCATCGCGTTCAGTAGATAAGAGCCTTGTCTGTGAGCCGAATGTAAGGTCTCCCTATCCGCCTATGCTTCCTGGATCGCAAGAGAAGGCCTGTATAACTGGCGGTTTGCATCACGCTCTCGACGTCAAGTTGCCCAACGTACACATAGTATATAGGAAGTAGGTCTCAGGAGAACCCCACATTCCTCTTCCCAATGTTGAGATATGGCAGATTGGACGGCTGGCCATCTCGGATAGCCCTTACTACTACTATATTACCTCAAGCGTTAGGCCTTTGGCGTTTTGGCTAAGAGATTTATATCGTCCGGAGCTTAAAAAAAAAAAGAAGATTTAGAAGACCCTTGCGACTATCGCGTCTAGTTGACCTGGCCAATCACCTTGTCAAAATTGGTAAATAAATGCTGAAACGACAGTCTACACTACCGCCTTGCCTCACCGTGTACAGGCGGAGACCTACGGTGTCGGTATCCCTTGGAAATAGAGTTCTCGGTTGGGTTGGGGGCGAAGGGAGCATCTTTTAATAAATAGTTGAATGCCTGGTGAATGTCAACGGTGCTTCTAGTCGGGCCAAGGGAGAAGAATTGATTTTATAAGTTGGTAAATGCTAGGCCTAGAATACGTCTTATTGGCGACCCTAGCCCTGGTTAGGCTATTCAGCCCCTAAAACAATACATGGCATTTCTAAAAGAACCGGCATTGATAGGTACCTCCTAGGTACCTAATGTAGGGCTTGTCATTAGTATAGATCTATATACATGTACCTAACCTAGAACATGTTATCATGCTTAGCTTAGCTATATCTTCTTACAACGTATATATTTTGCACAATAACTACTGCTAAAACTGAGACAAACGTACCCGGTCTCAAGGCCCTCACTCATAGGACAGTCTTTCTAAAATGTTTTGAGGATTCATTGTGGAATTACTAGACAGCGTAGAAGAGGTTGGTTAAATAATTTATTTATTTTTATACTCACGGCTTGCACAAATGCTCGAAATTGTCGATCGCGCTAAGCTTGACTACCGGTGCGTCGGGGGTTTTGGCTTATCGATAAAATATAACAGCCGTCATTTAGATTGGTACGTACCTGCAAATCATGCAGCTTGGAAGTTTCTCGGGTTGGGACACATACTTAGTAGGTAGAAAGAAGGTAGGTAGGCAGACTTTGTTGGGACCTTAATTCGATCCAATGACTTCACCGAACGAGCTCTAAATCAGCGGCGACTAGCTGTATCTGTATTAGTCCCAGTAAAGCCCACAGCATTCCACTATTCAACATATATCGCCCGACTGGTACTGCCCAGGGACCCCCGCCGGACCTTGGAGGGCACAATTGGCAAACACTCCCGAGGTCGTGTCGAAACTCTTACCTGCCTACTACTACTACTACTACTGTACCATCTATCTACTGTAATCTGTCGTCTGGTCTGGTCTGGCGGTTTCATCGGTCGCGTCATAACAGCGCACCTTACGGAAAACAACCATGGACGCCATTCACGATGTCATTGCCGCCGTGCCACGGGCCGCCCAGCTTGCCCTCGCGGGTCTGGGTGCTCTGTGGGTGGCTTCCAAGGCCCTAAGCATCCTCCAGCTACTCTTGAGCATATATGTACTCAGCGGCACTGACGTGAGTCTACACTGGGGACGAGCACGCGACCGGTATCTCCCCTCTCCCCCATCCAACCAGTACTAACGTCACGTCTACACTTGTAGCTGCGAAAATATGGCGGGAAAGGTACGTGGGCCGTCGTCACCGGTGCATCTGATGGCCTCGGCAAAGAGTTTGCTACCCAGCTCGCCGCCAAAGGCTTCAATCTTCTTCTCGTGTCTCGAACCCAGTCCAAGCTCGAAGCCTTCCAAGCCGAACTCCAAGCCAAATATCCGGGTCTACAGACAGACATTCTCGCCATGGACTTTGCCGCCGTGGACAACGATGCCGACTACGCCCGCCTCGCCAAGCGCGTCGATAGTCTCGACGTTGGCATCCTGATCAATAACGTGGGCCAGAGCCATAGCATCCCCGTTCCCTTCACGCTCACCGATGAAAGCGAAATGGAGAACATCATCAACATCAACTGCAGGGGAACCTTGAAAGTCACCCGAATCGTGGCTCCGGGCATGCAGAGCCGCCGGCGCGGCCTCATCCTCACCATGGGTAGCTTTGGCGGCTGGATGCCCACACCGCTGCTGGCCACGTACTCGGGCAGCAAGGCCTTTCTCCAATTCTGGTCGACGGCACTCGCCTCGGAGCTTAAGCCTGATAACGTAGATGTGGAGCTGGTTCTGAGCTACCTTGTCACGACGGCGATGAGCAAGGTGCGCCGTCCTAGCCTGCTCATCCCGAGCCCGAAGCCATTCGTTCGCGCGGCGTTGGGCAAGGTGGGCGTCGGCGACTGGCAGAGCATGGCCTCTACATACACGCCGCACTGGAGCCACGCACTCATGGCCTGGTTCATCGAGAACACAATCGGCATCGGTAACCCCATTGGCGTGGGGGTCAACCGATCAATGCACATCGACATCCGCAATCGGGCCCTCAGAAAGGCAGCCCGGGAGGCCAAGAAGAACTGAAGAGTGAATTGGCATGCCTAGACGAAAGCCATAAGGTGGCATATCAGGAAGGACATCTATCGAAAGCGCGCCGAGGTTTGAAGGTATACGTCGCCGCTATTGGCCGAAGTTGCTGTGAGCTCCGAAAGAGTCTATCCCAGTACTGATATATTTTAACTCGAAGGGTATAATCCGAAGGTGCGCGCTTGGAAATCGGAACCCCTATCAAGTGATGGGAACTCGATTATATATATGCTATATAGACTAATTTGCCGAGTTTTCCTCGGATTGGTGATGCGATCGTGGTCGGGGGTTAATTCTTGACCTGCAGTGGGGAGTTTGTGCTATACTAAAATATATATATTAGTGATTGGATAGAGTTCCCTAATGGGTATTCACGAAGTGATATAATAAAAAAATAAGTCAGTCTAGTTATCATGCCGGTGAATGTTTACAGAATCGGCCTAGATATGTCTCATCGTTAACTACCTAGGTATTCAAACTTGTATCCGTGTGCTGTGAGCGTGGTTTGAAGGTTCCATATACCTTACCTAGGTACTTAGCCTAAGCACAACTCTCGGTCTGTCCCCTAGATAATACCTACATGTAGGTAGTCGCTAGAATAAGAGTACTCCTAGAATAATGGGGTAGGTACCTACCTGTCTGAGGTAAGGTACTTTATTCTTACGGACTTAATCGGGTCTGCCAACGGTTAGTTACTGTGAACGATTGAGCATGTTCCATCCAATCAAACTAGCCCAATCAAGCCAATCAATCCACCTGGACACCCTCCAGGCATTCTAGCGCTATTCCGTATTAGGCTAGAGAAAGTGCCATCCCGATATCGTTAACCTACCTGGTAACTAGTGTAGGTGGGCCAGGTAGGTTAGGTACTGTACACCTTAGGTAGCTACCAGGTAGCTCCCTTTAGCAGCAATGCTCCAATCAGGTACCGTACCCAGGAAGCTCCAGTAGCAGCCCGGAGACACCACCTAGGTCAGAGGTAGCAGGTAGCTGGAGGTTGTAGCATCAAAAAAAATCCAGCCTCTTCGCATCCACCCGGGTCCTGGTTGTTGACATTGGGAAACGCACAACAGAAACCGACTCACCCCTACACAACCTGCCTTGCGCAACACCACAAAGCTCTTGCAACCCGCGCAGCTTCTACCAATTAATTATTCATCCCTTTTTCCGCATTCGCATTTTTCCCCCTCTTCTCACAGCCGTTTACGATTATAACTCCATATCTCCCGACGCGTCTCCTGCTGCTTGACTGGTTCATCCATCTTTCCCGCATTCCCCCGTCACCTCTCGACCTAGCTTTCCTTCTTCTACTACCACCACCAAAGTGCCGGCTTTCTCTCTCGCCATTGATGATCCGATAGCATCATTATCAAGCTCGGCTGCCGCTCTGGCTTGCTTGTCCCTCGATTCTCCGATATCGACCCGACTATTTCTTCCGCTTCGCCTCCCGCTTCCTCCTCTTCCTTTCCTTGGCTACCCTCACGACCATAGGTAGCCATTGATGCATTAGACTTCGCACGGCTTTGATTCTAGCCCTGGTCTATCGCTGCTACCATCGCCGACCCCGATCCCGACTACTCGCCGCGCGCCATGTCCTACTCCCAAACGCCAGGGCACGCTTTACCGGGCGCCTACCTCAATACTCCCGCTATCGCATCACGCTTCGGCGCCAACACCCAACAACAGGATCCGGTGCGCCGTCGTCTCTTCTCCCAACCCCCAACGACCAGTTCCAGTTCTACCGACGATTTCTCCCATTCCGTTGTCTCAAGCAGTCGCCCCAGTGGTGCCCCCAACCTCAGCTTCAACCTCGGCCCCAACGTCAGCTCCCACGCTAGCAACGATGAGACCTTAGCCCGAAATCCACAGCCGCCTGCATCCCCTCAGCCTCCACTGGCAAAGGCCGCCGGATTCATCAACAACGCCCTGGTGAGAGACGAGCGCTACCCTGAGCTGGACAGCTACTGCAGGCGTGAGTCCCACCATAAACAGATAAATCCCGGCTCTGTTTATCTTGGTACATACCGAGAGCATATACTGACTTGATCTTAGAAATATCCTCCGAATACGATGTGACGCATATAGACTCGGCGTGGGCGCCATTCCAGCAAACACACATTTTTCCGATTCCCCAGAGTGTCTTCGAACACTTTGAGCACGCCGAAGTTTCCACTACCATGGGACTATTTGCTGAGCTCAACCACGCCTGGGTAGCCATCGACAACTGTTTATACCTATGGGACTATACACACCCCAATCCCGAGCTCGTCGCCTACGAGGACAGCCAACACAGCATTACTGCAGTAAAGCTTGTTCCACCGAAGCCCAGCGTATTTAACAGTGTGATTAGCCATATCCTCGTAGTAGCCACAACCAATGAGATGGTCTTGCTCGGCCTTGCTGCTAAGGAAACCGCCACGGGTTCCTCGAGTATAGAGCTTTATGGAACTAGGATGTCGCTGCCACTGCGGGGGGAGGCCCACCTCATCGCAGGCTCGGCAAGCGGTCGTATCTTCTTCACAGGCCAGTCAGACAACGACATATACGAGTTACACTATCAACCAGAGGAAAAATGGTTCTCCAGTCGGACTATGAGGCTTAACCATACGTATCCAGGTTGGAGTTCCGTAATGCCTAATCCCACGCAGATGCTCTGGGGCAAGAATGCCGCCGAACATGTCGTGGATCTTGTCATAGACGATAGCAGAAATCTGCTCTATTCGCTTTCCAATACGTCGACAGTACGGACGTATCACATGGAGCCGCCTAATAAGTTGACCAAGGTTATTGAGAAAACCAAGAACGATTTCTTGCGCGATATTGCCCATGCGCTGAGCGTTGTATCTCCTCTATTGGGCGAGCGCATGGAGATTGTCTCCATATGCCCCGTCTCCGCCACCGAGGACAACAAGGTTCATCTAATGGCTTTGACCAACACGGGCTGTCGTCTGTTTATGAGCGCTACTAGCGCATCATCCTACATGCTGGGCTCATCGAGCCAGGCACCCCAGAGCATGCAACTACAGTCGATCAAGTTTCCTCCACCCGAAGCCGGCCAACGGCGATTCAAATCAGATCCGTTCAACGGCCCCGGTGAGTCCATTAACGTTCAATCCAGGTCGCTGGAGAGGAGTCGCCTGGGCGTTCGATTTCCGCCCGGATACTTCTTAGACTTCGTCCATAAGGCGGACCAGCCCGACATTGATACGCTATTCATATCGGCTCCGGACAGTGGTCGTATCAAGAATGGCGTTCGAACACAAACACTTCGATATTACGAGCACGCCAACTGGATAGAGCTAAATAGTAGAGCCGAAGACATTGGCCTCGTCACACGACCATTCGCCGCCACGAACCAACCCATGGGGTTCGGAAATGAACTTGCCGTCCAATTCGATAATCCAGAAGGTGGCGAGTTCGCGATTCTTACCAATACAGGTGTTCATATTATGCGACGCAGGCGGTTGGTTGACCTCTTTGCGTCAGTCGTGAGGGCCACGACGGGGGATGAAGGATTAAAGGCAGAAGTGAGCAAATTCCAGGGTGCTTACGGCCGCGTCGAGACCATCACAGCCGCACTCGCCGTCGCCTGTCGCCAAGGAGACAACAGTCGATTCAGCGTCGGACGCAGTGCTATCGATCAGCCAACCCTGGATCGGGCGAGGCAAGTATTCATTAACTTCGGTGGCAATCCTATGCTACCTGAACAGGACGGACAACCTGCGACAGTCGAAATGGTGCGCCCTTCGTCGCGCCACGGCGCTATCACGATGTACCTCAGCCGGCTGATCCGCTCATTATGGAAGTCGAGGGTTGTCGTGGTCGGCTCCAACGGCGCTGGAGCTTTAGTCGTCAACAGCACCATTCCTCAGCCCAAGCTCAGAGACGTCCAAGACAGTGTTGTCGCCTTGAGGACATTTCTCAATGATAACCGCTCATTTATCCAGGGCCTTTCGGGTCCCTCGGATTTGCGGCGAGCGGCGAGCAAGCAGGAAGAACTCGCGTTGCAAGGGGAGCACCAGGCCATGCACGCCGTGGAGGTGCTTATGACGGACATTATAGAGGGTATCTCGTTTGTCACGACGTTATTTGAGGAACGAGTTACGGATATCTACGCCAGGTTAGACGCGGTGGCCCAACAAGGCCTCAGGGAGCTTACGTATGAGCGCCTCTTTTCGCAGGAGCCAGGGAAAGAACTAGCCAAAGTGCTTGTGAAGGCCATCGTCAACCGGAATATAGAAAACGGATCTAATGTCGAGACAGTAGCAGACGCGCTGCGGCGAAAGTGCGGCAGCTTCTGCAGCGCGGACGACGTGGTCATCTTCAAGGCCCAAGAGCAGCTCCAGAAGGCCTCGGAACCCTCGTTGAACGCCAACGCGTCGAGAACTCTTCTACATGAAAGTCTAAAGCACTTTCAAAAAGTGGCTGGCAGTCTTTCGCAAGCGAATCTCGAATCCGCCATTCAACAATATATTCAACTTCGGTACTACGCAGGCGCTATCCAGCTTTGTTTATTAGTTGCTGAAGCGAGGGATCGAGGCAAGTCGGCTCTCTACTGGGTCAATGATGGGAAACCCACGGGAGACCCCAGGGCGAAGGCATTTGATGACCGCAGGGTTTGTTACGACCTGATTCATCGAGTGCTTCTCGACTTAGATGCCGCGTCGAGTAGGGAACCCGAGATGGTGGATAACAAGCCGACGCTCATCGCGACCAAACGCGCCGAAGCCTACGACGTAGTGAATAGCTCGGCGGATGAAGTCTTCCACCTAGACCTTTATGATTGGTATATAGAACAAGGATGGACAGAACGCCTGCTCGCTATCGACTCTCCCTATGTCACCACATTCCTCTGCCGGCTTGCCTCCAAGGATGTGGCGCATGCGGAGCTTCTTTGCCGTTTCTATACCATGCGCACCCTATACTTCGATGCCGCCAAGGTTCAATCGGACCTCGCTCAATCGGAGTTCGCGCTCACCATCAAAGAACGCCTCCATTTACTAAGCAGGGCCAAGACCAACGCCAGTGTGATGACGGCTGGTGTTAGTCGCCAGGAACAACAGCTGCTAAATCACGACGTTACGGAACTCTTGGAGGTTGCCAACATTCAAGACGATCTTCTGGGGCGGTTAAGGTCGGACACTAGAATCCCCGCCGAGCGTCAACCAGAGATCGAGAAGGCCTTGGATGGGAGAATCCAGCCTCTATCCGATGTAAGTTGCATGCCCTATCCCTGTGTTAGCTTCAACCATCGTGCTATCATCTACTAGCTGCTAACCAACACGCCTAGCTTTTCAACCTTTACGCCGACCAGGCTGGGTACTATGACCTCTGTTTAATCATTTATCACGTTGCCGACTTCCGGAACCCAACTACGATTGCTCAGACGTGGACAAGCCTCATTCAACAGACACATGACGAAGTACTCGAGCGGGCGGCTGCGTTCCAGGAGGAAATTCAAAAACGAGGTGCGGCACGTGGGGACCCCCCACCGCAACCATATGAAGTATTGGTGACCAAGATCGAGGAGATTTGCCACCGTTCCAGCAAGGATTCCTTTATATTCCCGGTACCTACGCTCATGCCCAACATTTGTCGTTATGCAGTAGAGAACGGTCAGGATGGCCGGATCGGCGCCGACGTCAACTGGCCGATCAATCTCTTCCTCCGTCTTGACGTGAGCCACGATCTCGTGGTGCGGGTGCTCGAAACCATGTTTCAGGCACAGGATGTGCCATTCCGAGGTGCGGGACGAGCGAGGTTGGTCGAGTGGATATGTCATGCCGTGGGCCGGTGGGTCCGCGACCTCGGCAGACACGGACGTCCCGACGCGAGATTAGAGCCCTGGGTCGGCGAACTTATGGCGGAATGCGATACATGGGCCTCGGCGAACGTGCGCGGCACTAATGGCGGAGGCGCCGATCCCCGAGATCTCGCGCGAGAAATACAGGAGGTTAGGAGGGCGGTAGATGGATTGGTCTCATCACCACTAGGTCGGAGTATGGGCTTCTTTTAAAAGGGAAACGAACAAAAGAAGGGAATCCACGCAATATAGCCATGCTGAAAAGCCAGCATGGGAATGGGAGGCATCAGTCGCCATTCTCGGTACGCATACGGGATCTAAACCCGGGTGCGATATACATAAACAAGTATAAACCCCTCTTACAGCTGAGGACTATTCGTAGATGTTAATCGGTGGAGTGTCGGAATATACCATTACAATCTGTCTTATATCTCGGGTTGCCTTATCTTTAGCTGATATCGATGTGAATCGGGTCTGTCGTTTTGTCTATCTAACTCCCACTCTTAGATCTGTCGGTTTCCATCCCCTTCTTAGGGGCGCAAACGCAACGAGGCGGGAATGCGTCGGCCTCTTAGGAACTACGGAAGACAGCACCCGCGACATCAGGGTATCTGTCTTCCAACCCCCGGGCACCGCGGCTTCGATACGCTTAGTGTAAGCATGAGTATGAGAGACTTTTGTTGTAGCGGCGAAGTCTTTGCTGGCGGTGATTATTTATGCCGTGCTAGGCTAGGCTTTACGAAGAAACGGGGGCCGTGCCGACTCTTTGGGTATCAATCCACGTGGCTAATGTAGTAAGTGGTATTGTCAATAAGTACTCAATGCACAATTTCAGACTCCTTTCTCTCGACCCATGCATTGAGCGCTCGCAAGTGCCGGGTGTGTACCGTTTGCGGACGACAGCGGTCCTTGATCACGGCCCGTCTGTCGTCAGGCCTCATATGCGACAGGCGGTACACATCCGTGGTTTTGAGCGTTGTGCTTAGTTCGTCGTAGAGAGCCGGCGGGTGTTTGCGTAGCTTCGGAGGGAAGGGAAACGCTTTTCTGAGGCGTTAGTAGTGGATCTTCCGTGGTAGTAGTGTTATTCGACCGGCGGTAAACTAACTCTGTTCCGCAGTGCGCCTGATATCGATCTCGAAGGCCCCTTTGTCGTTAATCAGATATAGCCTGCCGGCCTGCCGCTGCGGCGGCAGATGTCGGTAGTCGATGAACGCTTCGACTCTGCCCCCGAGGACTCTCGCTTCCCAGTCTATGCCGTGTCTGCCGCCTGTGATCACGCGCCCGGTGAGAAAACAGACAAACAGGTCGGCCAGCGCATGGGCGATCTTGAGCGCCATTATGAATTTGAGCTTGTCTGCGTTGTCTTGGGCGTCGCTGCGGAGTTTGCTGTTGTTTCCCGCGTCCGACGCCTCTTTGCTACAGTCGATTAGGTTTTCGAGACTCTGGATTCCGGCGCGGCGGTGGTGTTAGAAAAGTTTCTGTGGAGGGGTTACTTCGAGCCGGGGATACTCAATCCCGCGCTGGAAAGAAACCTCCAACGCCGTCGCGGCGTATTAGGAGCGCAGAGTCTTACCGTCTTATTCACAAGTAGTTTCCCCGCGAGCGTCGGGTCCCACTCGCCCGTCTTGACTTGCCGATAGGCCTCGTTGGGCAACCACGCAGCTTCCTCGGCCGGAACGTCGTTGAGTTCCAGGTTGGGGAAGCTGGCCCTCAGCTTTGAGAGGAAGAATTCCACTCGCTGCTGTACCGAGGCTTTGTCTTCCCATTTCGCGGCGTAGTCGGCTTTTTCGCCGATGGCGCATAGAGCGCTTTTGCTTTCCTGCGTTCTGAGCAGGCGCATGCTGAGGTCTAGGATGGGTTTCAACGTTTGAAAGCGGGCCTTTTGCGGATGGAGGAGGTTTAGTCCTACCCAGCCGTCGGAATCTCGGATGAAAAAGTGCTGCAAGGTGGCTGGGGGGCTGCTGCCTCCAGATGGCTGCCCCTGAGAAGCGTAGTCGGTTTCTGCCTATGGGACAGCCGTGGTGTTCAGTGGGCTCCCGGATGACGCTCTTGAAGGGGTTTTGCTTTTTCTACTCAGGGGCCCAGAACTTTGAGGTGCTAAGCTGTTGGGGCGAGTAGCGTTTGATGGGCTCTTAGAGTCGCCTCTGGATGGCGCTCTTGAGGGGGGTTTGCTTTTACCAGGCCGAGATCCGATGGAACCGTGATGTGGTGAGCCATTTGAGGGAGCAGTGTCTGGTGAGCTTCTAGAACTGCTCGTGGATGTCACTTTTAAGGGGGATCTGCTCCTACTATGCTGGGATCTGGCGGGAGATTGGGGTGCTAAGTGATTGGAAGGAGCATTATTTAGTGGACTGCTAGAGCTGTCTCCGAGTGGTTCTTTTAAGGGGGTCTTGCTCCTTCTGTTCCGAGATCCGATGGAAGTTTGAGACGGTAGGCTACTGGGGGCAGTGATATTCGGTAGACTCCTGGAGTCGTCCTCGGATGGCACCCTCGAGGGGACTCTGCTCTCCCCGTCATGGGGTCTGATGGAGCCTTGAGGTGGCAAGCGTTTGCTGCGAAACCTGGGGATGGTAAGTATGGGAGGCGAGGTGTACTCTAAAGAAGCATTCTGAGGAAAGGAATATTTCTGTCACCTACAGGCGGTGCATTCTCGCTACGAGTGTGGATAAGTGTAGCTCTAAGAGTAGATATTAAAAAGGAGTAAATGGGGAGGCCACTCGATGTTGGCGATATCAGAGATACTAATTGAGGTATACCAAGGCCCTGGATGGTATTAAATAAAGCAAATTCATCGACAGTCTAGGCATCGGAATTCTAGGGGATGAGGGGGGAGTATTATCATGGTATGAAGAAATCTAGAACTTTATACCTGTGGTACCGCGCGGGAAAATCACCACGGGTGGTGCTGATGGTGTTATTGAGCCTCATTAAAACTAACGGGCAGCTTCCGATGCGCTGCATAGCCTTACTATGATTGTATGTTGGTTCTACCACAAGCGCCTGATTCTCGCCAACAGACTCCTCCTCAAAGGCTGCGTACGGATTCTGGCTGGAGTGTCTCCTCCCTTCCCCCACTTCCACCAACAGGATGGATAAGATAAAGGTGTCGGTATTAACATGTTGATGAGGATGTTCTCCGTAGGGCACGGTTTACGGACTACGGGCTACGATACTTATAAGAGATGAGGCAAAGTACAAAGCATTATTAGGTAGACCGACTCTTTTGGATGGAACGGTTTCTGACCGGTTCCTGAACGGTGTTGGTACGTTAGGACTAACTTAGTACTACCTAGGTACCGGTAGACGCCAAGAGTCCTGTTAACCCTTACCCAAGACCGCTTTTCGGTTAGTCACAGCCCTCGGTGCGCTATATTAATGCGCGGTAGTTGGTAGTAAGGTACCTACCTCCCTTAGGTTAGGCCCTAGGCCAATTAGATCGGGCTTCTTTTACGCTACCGTGCCCACCCTTGCCGCCCACGCAACCGCTATATGTGCCTAGGTTACGTTTTTATTTAGCTACAGCTTCCGTCCGTCTTTATCCGACGCTACGATTCATTTCCGCCCACGGCGACACGCAATTCATCCAAGACATTTGGGTGAGGCAATAAATGGTCGATATCTTGTAGTTATATACTATGTGACGGGAGATGAACTGTGTGTGAGAAGCGTACTGCAATAGAGCATGTTGCTTGGATAGGCGTGGCTAAGGTAGTTCGTGATCAGCCACTCGGTGGCTTCGGAATTTACCTCGTGCAACTTATACGCACTTACTCCCAACGAGCCAGTCGTCACTGTTTTCCTTGCGGGCATTCGTTGAAACATACGCAGTTCAATTTGGAGCTCTGGCTGATTATTTGTGAATATCACTGTGAGGAGCGGGACAGTTTGTAGATACATTTGAAAGTAGGCTTATAATGATTCGGTGGATATATAACTAGTACCAAGCTAAGTAGTAATGGGAAAAGGTCCATCGTTTTCTTGTCCCAACCGTGGCTATTATAGTAAACACTGCGAATTGAGTTTCTGTCAGCGCCATCCGTGCGCTCGCTGTTCGAGTTATAGCCGCTCTAGGCTCGGAGAGTGACACCTCTTAGTGAAATGGAGGGCGCATGGTAGTCGAGCTTAACTACTAACCTAAATATATGAGAACAAGCAGAAGAATGAGGTGATAAAACCCATGTAGATATGTGGAGACTCTTAACAAGAATACCGCAGCATGGTAGTAGTGACTCACAAGTTGAAGCACCACATGGCCAAGTTATATAGTACGATATCGTCGACATCCCGGTTGCTCTTAGACTTAGGAGAGCGAATATAGCTCGGGACTATCAACGATCTGCCCACATCGGATGCAACTTTATATGGATACTATTTGTCACGGCACTTGTTTTTTGTGGCAGACACGGGCACTAGTGCACGGGAACCGGAGTCGGACTGTTGAGGTCTTCCGCTTGATCGTGCAGATATCGTGGCCACTGCAGAGTTTCGTCCGAATACGTCGGCCGATCTTAACTGCGAGCTCGGCGAATGTGCCATCAGGGTCCGATCCGAGCTACCCCATGAAGCTACGTTGAGAAAATAACGGCTTCCTGGGCACCCAGGAGGTGGCGTTATTGGTTGATGATGTGGGCCTCCGATTGCAACATCGAGTTTAGCAATGGTAACATCGGGTTGGTCGGAAAGTCTACGCCCCGATCAGAAGATCTTATCTCGTTCCATCTAAACCCAATCAGTTGAGTTTGACGTCCCCACCATCATCGCACACACTCGCGAGTTCAAGTTCGAGTCTGATCGTGATATAGTGAGCTCGAGTCTTGATCACGGATTACAGAAGATAAGAGGCAAATAATACACTATATATGCGTGACATAGTGACGCTCTTGGAGCTATGAGAAGAAACGGTCTGCAACGGCCTGCAGCACCACAACGTGGTGCGCACCCAATGAAAGGACATATGGGCCTGGATCGGCAGCACTAGCGCTGGGAAAACCGTGATTACTAAATGCATGAAGCAACCGGTTTAGGGAAAACAACACATGCTCAGCTGCTTACATGATTCAGCTACGATCCGCGCTTGTCGTTATAAATTTGCCAGGTTAGATAGTTGAGCCAACAACCCAACCGACAACCGACAACCGCCGCCGGGTATCGGGCCCAGGCCGTCTTCATGAATCTACCCATAATGCCGCATCTCTTCGACGGCAAAAACGGGGGACGAAGTGGGTGGAAGTGGGTTCATGTTGTTGGTATATATAAGGCCACTTGGGCTGGCCGATCAAGTATGGTCGAGAACTCATTATTTCCCTCAGCCAGCATTTTCCATCTCTGAAGCGAAATTTTCGATATCTAGTCATATAATTGCCCTTGGAAAACATCACAAATATACCTCTCAAGAAGCTGGACTAATCTACACAAGATGACTGTTGACATCGTCCCTCCTAAGCGCCGTTACTGGCTGCTCACCATGCCTCGCACCGCCTCTAACATGTTGGTTCGTATTTTGAATCTGGACGAACAAGGTGTACGACCCGCCTACCACGGGGGTTATTTCTTTTTCCCAAGCATGCTGGCGCGGTTGAGCTTATATAATAAGGAAGGACAATGGGCCCCTGAGGACCGCGCCAAAGTGGGACAGGGCGTGACGAAGTCCTTCGATACCTTGCAGGATTACCTCGAGGCGGCTGAGGAAAATGGCGAGAAAGTCTTCGTCAAAGAACATATATCCTTTTTAAACGACATTCACTACGAATTTGAACACATGTACGGGCCTATTCCCGATGAGGATGGCCCGTCTCAGCCAGCTCCGGCGCGTGGATTTGCCGAGACGACTCGGTCTCCGCTGAACCGAACTGCTCTATCTGACGAGTTCCTCAAGACCTGGCACCCGACCTTCCTCATCCGCCACCCGGCCATGATGTTTCCCTCGCTGTACCGCACCGCCCAGAGCGATATTGAGCTGTACGGCACCCGCCGCGCCAAGAAGGAGCCCTTCGAGGTCGAGGCCACGATGGAATTCGTCCGGTCCCTGTACGACTTTTACCGCGGCTACTTCGGCAAAGACAGCCAGTGGCCGCTGGTGCTGGACGCCGACGACGTGATATCGTATCCCGAGCTGGTCATGAAGTACGCGGGGCTGGTCGGGCTCGACCCTGCGACGCTCACGTTCTCCTGGGAGAAGACGAGCCCGGGGGAGATCGAGAAGATGAACCATGCCATGAAGGTCATGCTGGGCTCGATCAACGCGAGCACGGGGGTGGACAAGAAGAAGCTGGCCGGCAACGTCGACATCGACACGGAGGCTGAGAAGTGGAGGGCCGAGTTCGGCGAGGAGGGCGGTAGGAAGCTGGAGAGGTGGGTGCGCGACGCGATGCCTCACTATGAGTACCTTCGCGAGCGGAGATTGACGCTGGGTTGATCATAACTATTACCGACCGTCCGAGGCCGCGGGACGGGTAGGGACCGGCGGGCAAGAGCATAAGCAAGCGATGTTTATATATGTACTACAACTATACCCGACTCACACAATTAGTTAGAGAGAGAGGGTTGAGCAACCGCGACAGCAAATGAAACAAATAAATAGTCTTTTCAGCCAAAAATTCGTTTCTAATCCTTATTGCACACCCGGTGAACCTGGCTTTGGCGTTTCCCCGATTACGGTTATAGTACGTCTCGTCTTCTTAGTGTCGATACACCCACCCGCTCCGCTCCAGACCCCTAACCCTGAAGTAGGGGTCCTACCCGGCAGTAGTCTAATCCCAACCCAATTGGCGATGTTTCCTTCCACAGAGCGACCTACGGTACCGCTATTAGCGGCGATACATAAATTAATAAACGTCCAAGCGCACGACTCAATGGTCAGCCCCATACCCCCCTATCGCACGGTTTCGAAAACAGCATACACGCCATACCTACGGCTCGCAGGGTGCCCCTGCCGCCAACTGTCTCTAACATGCCGGGTATCCATCCACCTTTCCTAGTATCGTGAGCCCGAACGGGCGATCAGCGGGTACCAAGCCAGAGTGTGCGGCGGAGATTAAGCAAGAGGTCTTCAAGACGCCTGAATCAGCAGAGCTGTCATGCGATTGCGCCGATAGCTCGGCATGCGGGGAGCTGAGGTGGTGGATGAGTGCGTTTAGCTGGAATTGTTTGCACAAAATGGGATCCCGCCATGGAATATGTTTATTTGTGCATGTCCGCTGGGCAAGGAAGGTCCTGTGCAGTGTAACTTGGGGTTGCGGCGACCTGACGTGGCCGTCTTATCTGGGACGTGGGCTGGATTGGTGGTTGATACTCAGCTGTGCCGTTCTTGAGGCTGTGCGCTTGCTTGAGCGTGCGCTGATGAGTGGGATCTGGGGTGTCGGCGTTGGCGGCTTGACGGTGCTAAACGCTGTGAGATTTTACATTATGTTGGGGGGAATCTGGTGAAACCGAGCGCTCACGTCGTCACAGGACTTACGACTTTGATTAGTCTAGTCTCAAGAACTTACTGACGGAGCTTAATGGTACTGTGACTTTTCTTTTTTCGCGGTGGACGATTTTCTGGTCGTTTTACCTGAGGATTCTATAACGACACAAACTTGAATAGTTGCGTTCATACGTGAGGGTAAGTTTGTGTCTAGGCTTAGCTAGCGGAAAAAGTTAAAGACAGCTCCGTAAATGATGAGTAGGGGAAATATTAGTCAGTACTGTCCTCCTATAAACTGGCCATGCGTTGTAAGCAATCGCCGGGGTTGGTGGTTTCTAAGGGAGATATTGGTGATGGATTCGAACAGAATTCTGGTCTGCTGTGTATGGGTATCGGCGCTACCCGGCGGGCTTCTAATGACCCAAATGATTACGACGTGATGGAACTAGCCTAATGGTTATGGAGAGAGATCGTGGGGGAGAATTGATTATCTGTATTGGAGAGGGTTGAATTGGGCCTTTTTCTACGGTGCTGCTTGTTTGTTTCTTCTTCGCGATGAGGTTACCGTTTATTATCTTTCTCAATAGCTTACACGGTTCATGTGTGAATTTCAATTACGAATGATGGTATTCTGAACGTGTGAATTTCGACAACTTGTGTATCAACAACTAATAACGGGACAACTTAGCCACCCCTATTCAGAACTAACCAAGATGGTTAACAGTATTGAGATAGCCTGTATCTGCGAGAGGGATTGCTAGATATTTTGCTCGAATATTATTTTTATTACTGTACACTGCATATAATTAGTAGCACGGCTGAATAGGACAATAAGAGCATTAGACTTAGGGAGCCATAGATAGTATGTAAATCGTTATGTATATGCGTGAACGGGTATATGCACGATATATGTATATATACATGTATTCAAAAGTATCATCATCATCATCATCAGCCAACCCAGTCAAATCCAGGACCTCTCCCCCACAATGCCACGAATCTAGCAGCCAGCATAGATAGCCTGGGCAAAGAGCGCATAGCTGTCAGCGTTGTTCAACGCATCCTCGGTCGACAGAGCGGTGGCGGCGTCGTAGCCGTAGCCGTTGTCGTCAGTGCCCGCGATCTCCGACAAGTGCGTGGTCTCGTGGAGAGCAGTCGACTGCTGGTCCTGGGCGTGGCACTCGGACGAGGCCGCGGGCAGGTCGCTGAAGAAGAGCGGGCAGTTGACGATGTAGTCCTCCGAGGGCAGCGTGTACGCGAGCACGCCGTCGCTGCAGCTGCTGTAGACGTCGGTGCAGTAGTACGCGGCGCCGCTCGACGTGCTGGCCGTCTCGTCTGCCACCTTGTTGAACACGTCGACGACTTGGTCGCGCACGTCGGTGCTGTGGAAGTACTCGTTCAGCTTGTCGTCGTCGCTGCCGGCGGCCTCAGCCGCGGCCTGGGCAAGCGAGGCGGCGCCGTTGATCGCGTTGACCGTCGCGTCCAGCTCGTCGCCAGAGCAGTCGTCCTGCACGGTCTCACGCTTCGCGCGGAAGCTCTTGAACGCCGCGGACGCCTTGGTGCCGTCCACCTTAGCGGTCAGGACGTTGCTGCTGTACGGGACGGAGCCCGCGATCTTGTTGGAGCCTGCGGCGGCGTACTGGAGCGCGCCCTTGGAGACGATGTCGTAGGCGCCGCCGGCGCTGAGGTCGTGGAGCTCGGCGGCGTCGAAGGTCGCTGAGACGGTCTTGCCGGCCTTGATCGTCTGGAAGCCCGTCTCGGGTAGGTTGCTGGATGTAACCCGGAGGCGAACACCGGAGAAGTCCACCTTGTTCTCTGCGAAATTGTCAGCGGTTTGTCTACGAAGATGTGAAGCATGCGGTAGATGAGTAGGCGCAGGTTCAACTTACTGCCTTGGTAGACCTTGACTTTCTCGGTCGCGGCCTTGTCAAGTAGACTGCCGGTCTTGAACACCTTCAGGTCGGAGGAACCGGTGTTGGTGATGCTAGCCTTGACGGCAGAGTTACCAACCATCTCGATCTTTACATCGAGAGG
This sequence comes from Xylaria grammica, assembly GCA_004353285.2. Taxonomy (NCBI): domain Eukaryota; kingdom Fungi; phylum Ascomycota; class Sordariomycetes; order Xylariales; family Xylariaceae; genus Xylaria; species Xylaria grammica. The sequence continues at coordinate 1,650,208 of NGZP02000010.1, read as the reverse complement.
CGAGGCGCGCTTGGCATTGTCGATGGAGGCAGCGCTCGCTACGGAAGCGAGGAGAGCAGCGCCGGCGAGGAACTTCATTTTGAAAGGCTTATTGACTTGAGAGAGACGAGTGGGCGAAGTTGGGGCTGAGGTGGGTATGATGGTGATGAAGATGAGGATGATGATGATGATGATGAGAAGAGAAGAACCCTTTTGACCACCGGACAAAAGCTCGACTTTATACCTTCGCAAGCCGTATAGAAACACTTCCGTCCTGATAACATTTTGACGTCTCTGCGGCCTATCCGGTTCTAACAAGAGTTAAGGATCGCCGGTGCATCAGGGGATTTGTTGATCGACATTGTAGATCATCAGGTGGACGCCGATTTGCGAGGCTAAAGAAGGCATGTCGATGAAGCTTTAAGGGTCCCTATTAGCTAACATTCAGCTTACATCGTCTGATACCTCGCTGCAATCCATATAATGCTCGATTGACGTCGAGTCTCGATGAGGCTATATATCAAAGACTTGAAGTTGCATTTCAATGTTCTAGGCCAAGACGGCAAGATACTTGGCTATATGGCCAAGTAGCCAAGCTCTGCAATGAAAAGCTTATTTCAATAATGTCCTCGGCAGTCCGTACGCAGCACTGAAGACGCCGTCGTGTAGAACCGGCGATAGAGACGTGCCAAGGGATCGGCACTTTTTATGGGGACGCCATATCGGTCAATCATCACCCTCCCGGGAAGGACCTCAATCACGGTAGCTAACTAGCTATCTCCGTTCTGGCAACTGGATTAGGCTTGGCGCTGGCTGTGCTCGTCGCTAGCCGGGCACGCAAGCGCGAATGTGGTTGAGCAGAAGTCAGGGGTAGAAGTTCGGCTTCCGAACGTCGAGCGGCAACACCTGCCTAGTTCGATGTATATCGTGTCGATTACCTCGGAGCGCTACTCAGAGATCGTATGTTGGATTGCAAATGCCATGATTAGGAAGGTGCCTAAGGTCAGGGAAAGGGGTCCTACAAATAGGACGATTCGATTTCGAATATTATTAAAGCTCTACTGTTGGATGGCCTGTCCTTGATGGCCCTAGAAAGTGAAAACTGGAGCGCCTCTATAAAAGTGGCCTCGGTTGTTGTAAATCGTTATCGAAAGGAGTATGTTGCTAAGGAATATAAGACTCGGATCTAGCCGATCGCTAGCACTCCTGGCCTTAATACTGCGCAGTATCTATCTACTTCACTCCACTATAAATTGCTTTCCGCCTAGCCTTAGATATCGTGACTAGATAATAGTAGGCGCGGTATACCATTGTCATGAAAGACTTAATTGACAAACTCGTGTTATCTCACGCAACTATCCCACCTACTCTACGATGGAAAATTTGCCCTCTTTTTTTGCCTAGGCTAGATTATCTTTGCCTTTCCTTCACCTGTTTTTGTATCAAGTTTAGGTGCGCTTCTATATCTGCAGACTTACTCCCAGCTAGTGCGTATACTAAGGCCTAGGTTATGCAATGATACTGCCATGGCCCGACAGACTAGATGGTTTCATTCGAACAAACGGTCGAGCCAGAAAGCGAATAGAGATAGTAGGTTTATTAATTCAGGAGGAATAACTACACATATACTAACCACAAATGCCGCCGTAAGTAGAATTAGTTGCTGCGACATACGGCATGATGATGAATAAATGACAAGGAGACCGACCGCACGTCATCCGCTGACCGTCATTTCTTCTAGGTCTCTTTGCACCAGAAATACCAACGGGCGAATTTCATGGGTGTAGAGATCTATCAGATATTTGCCTGCGCCTGTGCATGTCGCGCTTGGTGACTCACTAACCATCTTTCATTGGATGACGGCAATTGTAACGTCCGGATCGGGATACGTTGGGTCACCCCCGGCCCCGAACAGTATTCTCACTGCTTGATCTCTATTGGCTAGCGATTGACTCCCGTGATTGATAGCTTGCGATCTCAAGTAAGTAAAATGCACTACTCACGGACCATCCCCTTACGGACCACCCTAACCACCCAATTTACGCGCTTAACGCGTATATAAACACTCGGTTATACCTTTATTAGTTCTTTACCTGCAACCTTTTTTTTATGCTTATTAGAATTGTCTGCTTTTTCTTTTTATTATAATACTACTTTTAAACTATAAAAAATATACTAATGCTATGCTTTATAATATTAAGCTTAGCTTATTAATTTATATAGCAGCTAATAAATAAGCTATATTTAAGTTATATTTAAATTATTATATTATAAAAATATTAACTTAAAAAAAAGTTAATAATTATTTATAAACTTTATTTTTATATTTAAAAAGTTAGCTAGCTTATTAAATAGTTAGCTAAACTAAATTAAGCTTTATACTTTTTTTTGCTAAGTTTAAAAATATAGCTTAATAAATGCTTTTAGCTTATAATAGCAAAAAAAGCTTTAAAAAGTACTAGCATATTTATTTTTTTAAAAAAAATCTATTAGTAAAGTTAGCTAAAATAAAAACTATTAGCTATTTATATATTAATAAAGCTTTAAAAAATAATATTTATATTTTTTTTAATTAACTTGCTATTTTATATATTGCTAATATTTTTACTTTATATTTTTATAATGCTAACAAAATAAATATTAGCTAAAGTATTAAAAATAATTATTAAGTAATCTATAAAGCTAAAAGCTATATAGCTTTAAAAAAAACGTTAAATAAAATAAATAAATTACTTTTATTAAGTATATTAGCGCTAACAAAATGTTTTTTTTACTATTAGTTTTTTTTAAAAGCAGTAAAATATAAAGTTAATAGTTTTTAAACTAAAATATAAATATATAAAATAACTAATAGTTTAAAATAATACTTAAAAAATAAACTAATAATAATATAGCATTAAATTAGCTAAAAAATCTATTTATTTTTTTTGTTTAAGCTTATTATAGCAATATATAAATAGTTTTAGTTTTTAATAGCTATAACTTATATATAAATAATAACTTTTTATTAGCTTGCTTATTAAATAAAGTTTAGCTAATATTTTATAAGCTATACTATAATTATATTTTATAAGCATTAAATATAAAAGTTTTTAGCTTTTTAAAAAAAAAGCTAAAAAAATAGCTTAAAAAAAAAGCTAGTATACTTTTTAAAATTAAGCCTTTTAAAAAAAAGGTATTAAAGGCATTTTAACTAGCTAAGTAGCTTGTTTTAACTTTTAAAGTAATTAAAAATGCCTAAAAAATAATTAAAATATACTTGCAAAACTATTTAAAGCTATTATTATTAAAATATATAATATTAAAAAAAATAAATAAAGCTTAAGCTATACTTAAAGCATTTATTATAAAAACAAAGCTAATTATATTAAAATTTTTAATTAAAAGCAATAAAATATAAATATAAACCTTTTTATATAGCTAAAATCTTATATAATATAATTAAAAACTTATTAGCACTTACTTTTTATTTAACTTTTTATTAAAAAAGCTTTTTACTTAAAAGGCTATAAAAGCTTTTAATTATTAAGCTTATAAAATTGCGTTTTTTAAAGCTTAAGTTAATTACTTTAAAGCTAAAGTAGCTAAACAAAAAAAAAAGCTTTAGCAAAACATAAAAATCGCACCTAAAAAAACTTTCATGCATATAGCTAACATATAAAAAGCAAAAAAAAAGTTAAAAAATAAAACTATATATAAAGATAAAAAAAGTAATTATAAAGTGCTTAAAGCTATAATTAAAGGTATAAAAAGGTCTTTAGCAGACAAAACTAAAGCTAAAGATTATATTTTAGTAAAAAACGCATAAAATTAGCATTTGCAGCTAAAAACGTTAAAAAATGCAGCTTTATATATAAAGGGTTGTTTTTAGGTGAGGTGGTCCGTGAGGGGACGGTCCGTGAGTAGTGCATTTTACTTATACTCCTTCAAATTGGTAGAAAACTACGTGGCTAGACACCGCAAATGTTCAATTGATATGTGATTCCAATTCCTGACCTTCTCTCGGCCGGTTTCAATATTTAAACCCGTTAGCTAGTTATATGCCCTTCAATCTTGTTTTCGTCCCATCACGTGCGATCACGGTACTGCAACATGGTATCAGCTCCCCAGCCCGAAGCGTCGATTAATTCATCCACGTTGCCTGAAGAGTCGCAGCAAGATAGAACCACAACCTTGCCGCCACCAGATGGCGGATATGGGTGGTTTTGCGTGCTGGCTCAATTTCTAATCAACGGCTTTACTTGGGGCGTGGCAGCGGTGAGCACGTCGACTTCTACAACATAACTAAACTTACAATTCTCATTAAAAAAATCAGAGCTATAGTGTGTACCTCGCCTATTACCTCTCCCACAATCTCTTTCCCGAAGCCAGACCCATCGACTACGCCTTCATCGGCGGCTTCAATTTTGCGTTTGCGCTCCTAGTCGCGCCACTTGCAACACTACTAATGGGATTATACGGTGTCAAAACTCCCATGCTCTTCGGTGTTGTGGTGCTCTCTTTAGGATTCATCTCGGCGTCTTTCGCATCCAAAGTATGGCATCTGTATCTGTCGCAAGGGCTCTGCGTGGGTATTGGGATCGGACTTATCTACATTCCAGCAACGTCAGTTATCCCTCAATGGTTTTCCAAAAGGCGCAGTCTAGCGAATGGGATCTGCGCGTCTGGGTCGGGAATAGGCGGTCTCATCGTCTGCTTCGCCTCCCAGGGGATGCTTGGCACCATTGGACTGGTGTGGTCGCTGCGAATCACTGCGGTGATCGTGTTTGTGGTCAACCTGGCCGCAACGCTTCTAGTCCGATCTCGGAATGCTGATATCAAGCCATCCCTAGCCATATTCAACCTCCATCTTCTTACTTCGTATCGAGTGAAGCTTTTGTTAGGGTGGTGCACTATTCTTATGTTTGGTTACATTACCCTGATGTTCTCATTGTCTGATTACGCTTTGGCCATCGGCAGGTCACCGCAAGACTCAGCAACGGTAGCCGCGGTTTTGAACCTCGGGGCTGCGGTAGGGCGACCGTTGATAGGCTTTGCGAGTGACCGATACGGGCGTGTGGAGGTGGCGGGAGTTGCTACGTTCAGCTGCAGCATCCTCGTCTTTGCACTTTGGTTGCCGAGTACGAATTACGCTGTGTTGGTCATCTTTGCTCTTATGGGCGGGTCGATTTTGGGAATCTTCTGGGCGGTAAGTTCTTTAATGAAATGACATGATTCCAAACAATTAATGCGCTTGTAGGCTATTGCTCCCCTCGCGGCGGATATTGTTGGCCTACAACAGCTACCCGCGTTGTTAAATATTGTCTGGCTCTCCGTAGCGCTACCGTGTGCTTGTAAGATGGTCGTTCCGCCCCATCCTAGCATCAACTTAACACAATTTACAGTTGCTGAAGTTATAGCACTTGATCTGAGGCGCCATGATCTCGGAGTACGTTCTTATATGTACGCTCAGGTCTTCGCCGGACTCTCGTACATAGTGGCTAGTACGCTATTGTTTGAGCTTTGGAGATCGCAAAAAGGGGCTAGAAACCCGGTGTGAATTGGTCTTCATTAAAGGTAGCTCTTGTGGCGTAATTAGGAAACTGTCTGTCCCTCCTATGTTAGGAAGGGAAAGGGCAACGGGTCATTGGATTCACAAGGGATGGCTCTTATATGAAGGTCACATTTCCTTTATCTGGATCAGCATCCCTGTTTCGTGATAGATTAAGGCTACTAGCCTAGATGCTTGGCATCTCGTCTTGCCTCGACGGAGGCTGGCTGTTATGTGCATTATTGACGTCAAAATTCTGGGAAACATCTGGTGGTGCCCCGGGCATATCAACGCCGTACTGTTTAGATGGGTCGGCTGCCTGAGATTTCGAGTCAACATATTACGTGCACGACTGGGGATATTGGGTGGGGCGAATGTATACAAATAGACCAACCGTGAAAGCATCCTTGATGTCACAAAGGTCCGCAAACCAATCATCAATACTTGGGTCCTGAGGTATACTCGTCTGGGGATCGGATGGCGCCTCATTACCCACGAAACTGAGGGACCAGGGCGGCGCTTGGGCATTAGATTGTAGCCCGCTGGGCCAAGCGTTGTTCTGTATGCTGAGTGAGGCTGGGCCAACACCCGTATTCGGCAAATGTTCCGAGGGGAGAACAAGGGGCAACGATTGTATTTCGTTTCCCTCGCGCTTAGTGAGGGCGACAATACCTCCCCGTATAGCCCTGTCATCTAGACCCTGCTTGTGCAACAAGGCGCGAAGAAGCTTGTTCTCTTCTTGAACCCTGCGAGCCTCTCTTTGCATCTCAACACTAGCCTGCGCGCCTAGCCGAACGCATTCATTCCACCGCGTCTCTAAGTCCTGAACGTAGGCCTGCTTTCTAGCCCGGGAGTTCCTTTGGTTGCGACGCAAACGGGCGCGCTAGGAAGTCAGGATCAATTCATCCTTTGAGGTCCAAATAAAGCGACTAACCTCATCTTCGGTGCTGTTCACGTTCCTTTCGCTGTTCATTTTGGACTAATTTGTGTGAAGCGGTGACAGGTACTGTGACGGCGACCATTTCGTGTTCTGAGATTCACGCCCCCGTGGTATGCGGGGTTTAGTTGGTTTAGTTGGTTGACTAAGCTTGTCCCCCGATGCGGATAAGCAATGAAATGTACATCACACTGTAGTTTGTGCACTGTAGCAATTTGGTGATATGAGTATCGTGCATAACTGTACGGCTAGACACTAAGCCCATAGAGCCATTATGAAGCTTACATGGCTGCAAGTAATGATTGCCAAATGAAATAATTTCTAGCTGATATAGTCGGTTTAATAGTACGACTATAGGTCGTAATGTCATAGCTAGTTGTCGAAGAAAGTATTATGGTACTAATCTCATGGTTCGGATATAGTCATTACGGATAGAACAACTTGCCGATTTTTGTTGGGTCGTGTTTAGCATAGGAGCACTTTGAACTTGAGCTGTCGTAGATTGCGAATCAAGTTAGTGGAGTGAGTTGGTATCTCAAAACAGTCATTACTTTTGTGAGTGTCAGCTGGGTTGTAGACAGGGTTGGAAAATTAGTATTTTAGTACAACGAATTAGTACTGAATTAGTACCACTTTACCTTTAAATAACTCTACAACAAATAAAGGAAATAAAGTAAAAAATATATCATTTTAAGGCCCTTTTTTTAAGGAATCTAACAGTTATTTTTTTATTTCTTTAAAGTAAATCCTTAACTAATAATTAGCATTAGTATTAAATTTTAATATTTTAGTATTAAATCTATATATTAAATAAGTACTAATAGTAATTATTAATTAATAACTTATTTTAAAAGTAAAAGAAAATAACTTTTAAATTCTTTAAAATAAAGGCTTTAAAATGATATATTTTTTATTTTATTTCCTTTGTTTGTTATAAAGCTATTGTAAAAAGAAAGAAATACTAATGTGTACTAAATTTGTACTAATTTCCAACCCTGGTTGTAGAACAGCAGAAACATAAAGATCTCTTAAGCCGGAGTGGTCTTTGAGACCCGTATGCTAAGTATGCCTTATAGGCCTCCTCAACGTGGTTCGATGGCTCGGTTAATAATATGACACTGGCTTTTGCTGATATAATGGAAATTTAAAACTTATGCGCCTCGCTTCCTAACTATTTCCTAGCCTTTGTTATTTATGCTAGGTAACTACACACGGTGTGTGCTAGCACTTGGGCATGGCCTGGCTAGGTAGTCTTTCTGATTGGCTTATTATGTATGGCCTTATCGTGCCATGTGCAGCGACACATATAAGCTGGGCTCCTGTAGGATATTGATTGTTTGCTCTGTGCTAGGGCTTATATTACAGGTAGAGTATTTCACCACGTGGATGATGAGTTCTCCTGATCTGTCGAGCAGCAAAAAGGATTCGAGACTAACTGGAATTACATAGCAGTGTTGCTGATTAACAATACTCTTACTCTCCTAGGCTTAAGCATGCTGTATACCTTTACCAAGGTACACCGGGCGGCTCCCTTGCATTTTTCGATTGTATCAGGGCCAATCTTATTCGTGACGGCTTATGTAGCCCCGCCTGTTTTAATTCACCATCTGTTTCTACCCGCCCTGTCTGCACCGAGTCTGACCGATTCTCTTAACAATCCTACCTATTTCCTCTATCATACTCCTTGTTTGCAAGCTGGCGCTTAGACGTATCTTTTTTCTTGACACCCTAGCTGCCAAACTGACAACCTTTGCTCGCTCTTAGACCATGGAGAGCTTGGCTCAGACCATCAAATCCACGGCACCGGTGATTCAGCAAATATGTCAAGTCTCTGGCACCCCAGGCGCCTCTGTCGGGGTCATGAAGGGTTGTCGCCTGGTGGCGACACTCGGGATTGGTCACTACGACCTGCTCGATGACAAATCTGTGCCTGACGACCAGACTGTCTATCATGTTGCCTCCCTCACGAAGGCGATGACGGCTGCAGCGATCGGAATGCTCGTCGACGAAGGGAAATTGACATTTGGCAACCCTCTCAAAACGACTCTTCCCGAGTTCGAGCCCAGAGACCCTGCATTGCAAGCAGCCAACGTCCAGGATCTCCTCTCCCATCGAGTTGGGATTCCTGCATGGAACTCATTATGGTCTCAGGGCTTAGCCCCTTATCTACTAATAACTTTACTTCTACGCACTCTTTCTGTCCTGTTATCCGTCGCGCCTTTCCGGGACAGTTTCTATTACTAGAACTTTGGCTATTCCCTCCTTGGTTACATAATTGAGAAGATTTCTGGTCTGTCCTATGGGACCTTCGTGACAGAGAGAATTTTCAAGCCTCTGGGTATGACCCGGAGTGTCCTTCTAGCTGGCGATTTTAACACGGACAACTACGCTAAAGCATACCAGCCTCTTGCCGACGGGGGGTTTGTTGAGTGTCCTAGGCCCTACAGTCGTGATGGCGTCGTCGCTGGACCTTCTGGGGGCGTCCGGAGTTCTGTTCATGATATGTTGATCTTCTACAACGAACTACTGAGGGCAAGACGAGCCGAGATAGGCAACACATCTACCGCACAAGGTGGTGTCCTCAAACAAGTCCTCCAGCTGACTAGTGGCCGCAACTTTCTGTCAAGGACAACGGACAGAGAACAGTCCGTCGGGTCTGGTCTCTTTCGTGTGCAACTCCCCGGTAGCTTTGGCGCGATCGGCTACAATATTGAGCACATGCCAACGATGCCAAGCCTGGGGAACAGCAGCGACTCACAGCTGATAATGTATAACGAGGGTAGCTACCCGGGATTCCTGTCGTCAAGTTTCATGGTCCCTGAGGAGGATCTCGTGATTGTTGTACTCACCAACTCCTTGGCATGGAATGATGCAGCAGACTGGATTGGTCAATTCTTACTGGAGCAGGCTCTCGATCTGGGGAACAAGCATGATTTTGTCAAGCTTGCTCAGCAAGTCGCAGACAAAAGAAAAGCGCGATTTCTCGAGGCAGAAAAGCAATTTGCAGTACACAAGAATGTTTCGGAGTCGAAACGGCCTCTGTATTCATTCGTCGGAGACTATTACCACGAAGCCGGCACCTTCTTCGTTCGCGTGTCGTTGGAAGATGGTGGCCTCCGGGCCTGCTTTCAAGGTTTCGAAGGTGACACGTACAGTCTCCAAATCGTAGAACAGGACGTGTTTTCCTTCTTCACGCCGCGAGATGATCAAGCGCGCCGGGGCAGGTGGCCTTCCGCTAATCTAGATGCCTTCAAATTTCGATTTTATACCGACACAAGCGATACAATCATTGGCATGAAGTGGATCATGGAAGGGGTCGCAAAAGAGCCTTCAACGCTCACCAGGACTTCCATTCATTCGCCACCACCAGGCTCGCAGTCTACAATGCAAACTTCGTAAGAACCTATTCCAATGCGCTCAGGGATTCGCTATCTATTTATGCTAATTTATGGCTTGTGGATAGTTCTCACATGTAGGCCACGCGTCCTACTATGATTGACTAGTTGCACTTACGCACGGCAGGTTCGTCCTATTATCTGCTTTGGCGATTGCTGTCTTCATCTTTTTTAGCTGCAGGACGACGAAGGGGAAAAAGAAACGCGATACATGACGACCCATGGACGACATTGCATCGTCAATAAGTCTCACCTAGATGAGGGGCACATGGCCACCAAAAGGTCGCATTTTTAAAAAGAGACGTAGTTTCATACGAGTTAGCGAGGTGAAAATTGAAAATTTAATCGCTCGAGGCTGATATTTTACTTATGACTTTAAATTGAGTTTTAAATCTCGCATGGCCTCCTCATTGCCTAAGGTGCCTCTACTTCTCAGGTGATATAGAGCAGGTCTATTATAATACAGCTAAAGCAAATCTAAAATCCCTTCCTTTAAGTCCTCTTATAGTTACATAACAACACAAGTCATATTATGCCTTAAAAAGCAATCTTTAATATAAGGTTTAAAAGATTATAATTATAGCTAATATATATATTAATTATATAGTTATTATTAAATAGGCTTTATATAATCGTATATAAGGTAAAGCAAATAAAATATAATCTTATATTATATTATATTAAATGCTTTAACTAAAAAAGAAAAAAAGAGAAGCTTTTATATAAGCAAAGTTTTTATTTAATATAAAAACTTTTGCTAGCATATAAAGCTAAAAAGATAAAAAAATAAATATTATTATATATAAAGATATTATTATATATTAAAGCCTTTAAATGCTTTTAAGCGTAGTTAATATTAATGCTTTTAATATTAGCTATTTTTTTTTTAACTATACTTTTTTTAGCATATAATAGATTTAAAGAAATAAAAATAACAAATAACCTTATATAAGCTTAAACTTATTATTTTTGCTATTATATAATAATTTCTTTTTTAGTTTAATAAAGTTATAGCTAAGTAATAAACCTTTATATATAAACTAAAAAATAAGCTATATAGCTAATTACTTTTTAAATAAAGCACTATTTTTATTTTAACTTAATAGTAACGCTTATAATTTATTTAAATCTTAGTTATTTAGCTTTTATATAATTAAATAAATAGTTATAATATAATTATATATATAATAGCTAGTTTAAGCAAAAAAGCGCTATTTAATATAATAGTTACTATTAATTAAAAAGGTTTAATTATATAAAAAGCCTTTTATATATAAATAAAGCTAAAATTTTTAGCTAGCCTTTTATTTCTTTTACTTTTTTAACTATTTATATATATATATTGTCACGATTGTTAAAGGCTAGTTTATAGCTTTATTAATGCTATAGACGAAGATTTTAAGCTAAAAAAGAAAAAAAAGAAAAAAAAAAACTAGCATATATAAAAGCTAATAATATATTATATATATATAAGTCTTTTTAGTTATTAATAGTTTTATTAATAAAAGGTTAAATTAAAAACTGTTATGTTAGCAATTGTTATAACTATTATATTTTTTTTTACTAAAACTAAAATATAGTTGTAAACTTTATTAAGGTTACTTATATTGTTTAATCTTTATAGTAGAGCTTGCTTTTTTAGCTAGATTATTATTTAGATGGTTTTTTGCTTATATGTTTTTAGCTGCTGCTTTTATTTAGTGTTAAAGTTTTACTAAAAAATCTAATGCCTTTTAATACTGCTTATAAAATTTTTTTAGCTATACTAATAAGTTTTTAAAGTTTTTAGCAAGGTATTATATATTATTAAGGTTATATTTTTGCTATACTACTTAATATTATAGCATTTTATGTTTTTTATATAGTTTAAATTATAGTATTTTTTTTACTTTAAATTTTGCTTTACTATTAATTTTTTCTGCTTTAGGTAATAGTTGCGCTTGTTATAATAGCAGGTTATTTACGGCTTTTTATAATCTATTAGCATAAAATAAGTTAGTTATTTTATAAAAGTTTAAAAGATTTAAAATATAGCTATGTTTTTATATTTATAGTATTTTAAATAGCTTTGCTTATTATAAGTTTAGCTTAATTGTTAGTACTTAAGTTATAAAGCTTTTTTTTTTTAAAAATATATAATTATTAACTATAAAGTTTACTAGTTTTTGCTTGCAGTTAATTTACGTTTATTGTTACTTTTATATTTTAAGTGCTATTTTATAAGCATGTTATTAAACTTTTTATGCTTATTATATTAGCTTAAGCGCTTGTTTTTCTAGTTTATTATCTGCTTTTATATTAAGTAGTAGCAATAATAGTTGTGACGGTTATAATAATTGCTAACATAACGGTTCCTTAATTCGACCTTTTATTAATAAGACTATTAATAACTAGAGGGACCTACCACATACATAATATATTACTAGCCTTTGTGTATGCTAGTTTCTCTTTTTTTTTCCTTTTTTTTTTAGCTTAAAATCTTTGTCTATAGTATTAATAAAGCTATAAACTAGCTTTTAACAATTGTGATACTATTTTAAGCTTTTTTTCTTGCTATCAAGCATTTTATAAATACGTTATCTATAATTGCTATGGTCGCAAACCTAAACTAACTACTTATTATACTGTCGCGCACTTAACTTGAAACAAGTGTACTACTACTAAAGACTAAGACTAAGACTTATAATTCCTTTAAAGCAATAACTTGTAAAGATTAACAACCTAAAACAATTTAAAAAAATTTAAGACTACGTTGCACTAAATAATATTTTACCTATAGACCTAAGCATAAATACCTTAAAACTAACTATAAAAGAAGACCTTAACTTTAAGTTCTTAGAAGCTAAATAGAAACAAGATTTTAATGCTGCTTTAGATAATATAGCAGCTAAACAGGCAATACTAAAGGACCTATAGGCTTAAATCCTCTAGTTAACGCAATAGTTAAAACAAGCCTAACAAAATTAGACCCTAAAATCAGAACAAGATAGTACTGTTAAAAGCGCCTTTAGCAGCACTACTTTTTAACTAATAGGCATAGCAGCTTAAACCGTCTTTAAAAACATAAAAGAAGCAATAGTAAATAGCCCTAACCTATTATATAATAATAAGGCTAAAAACTAAAAACTAAACCTAAGATACTTTGCTAGCAATAAAAAATAATTTAACTATTAGCTAGGCAAGCTAGCTAATAAATTCAAAGAAGATATTACTACTTATTATACTAAAAAGAGCTATATATGTTATATTATATCTTTATTGCAAGACAACGCTATATAAGCCTTTAAGATACGTTTTTGTTTTACTACTAGACTATATAGCAGTATAGCTAAGATAATTTAAGCCTTAAAGACTGCTTATTATAACCTAAATTAGTTAGCTAAAGCCTATAATAAGCTAAACAAATATTACTATAAAGCTAGATAGGATATTTACTAATTTATTGCTTAATTTAATACTTTAGCATTAAAAGCTAAGTTTCTTAAATTAGAATAGTCTTAAATCCTCTAGAAGCATATAGATCTTAATCTAAAAAGTAAGATCTTTAAAGCTAGTATAGACCTATATATAAGCTATAAATGCTTCTGTAATAAAGTATTTAAGGCTGTGTATAACTATAAGCATAGCTACTAGCGTTATTAAAAACGTAACTAAAAACTAGCGGATAAGCCTGCTGCTAACAAAGCCTTAGCTAGTTAATACAATGCTAAACTAAATGCTGCAAAGACTTTAGGACAGCTAGGAAAAGCTTTAAACAACAAAGAGAAAAAGGTCCACTAGGCTAACAATACATGTTTTATCTGCAGAAAATCTAGATACCGTGCTGCTAAATGCCCTGATAAGCTTAAACCTAAAAAGGTTGCAAAGACGCAACCTACTAAAGAAGTCGAAAAACAAAAAGATTTAACTAATAAGTCTTCTAACTTAGAAAACTAATAAGACTGCTAAAAGTCTCTACAATAGTTTAGTTACTATTTTTAGCTAAAGTAGGTAGCAATAAAAAGAACTTCTCTTTCTATAATACTATTTAGCTATAAGTAAATAATATTAAAATAAAGGCTACTATACTATATAATACTAAAGCTTAAGTCTTTTTAATAATAAGCTTAAAGTTAGCTTAATAAGCATACTAATAGCTAAAAGCTAGATTAATAATACTAATATAAAAATAACCTTTTTTTAATTATAAAAGAAAACCTATAGGAAGCATAAAGCAATATTTACACGCTACCTTTAAAATTAACAGAAGAAGATTTAAAGATTAACTTTTTTAAGTCACTAATATAAAGCTAGACATTATAATTAGCTTAAACTAGCTAGCTAAACACTAGATCCTTTTAAACTATGCTAATAGAAAGCTAGTATAGCCTAATAACTTACTACCTTTTGCAAAGTTTTTGCCAACGATAGAAATCCTATAAATAAAAGCCTTAGAACGTTAAGTTAATCCTGCTGTTTAAAGAGACGCTAATTGCTAAAACTAAGCACTAAAGAAACAATACTAAATACTCTAACAGAAGATGCTAAGTAATGCTAACAATAACCTTAAAGTAATTATAAATATTATATAACAAGTTAATTAAAACTTAAATAGATAATAATAGGCTTAGCTAGCTAAAAAAGTACTAAAGCAACCTATATTAATAAAGTTTGTTATACTAACAAAATAAGTAAAAAGCATAAAATTATAAAAAACATTTAATAGAAAGCATATTCTTTTCCTACTTAATAAAGATCTAAAATATATAGCATTAGTTCACAAGATACTACTAAAACTATTAGCCTACTTAAAAGGCTTTTTTTCTAAGATTAAAGCAAACATTATAGCACCTTTTTAACTTAGTTTTAACGTTGTGCTAGAACCTACTAACAAAAAGCCTATTAACTTACCCCTAAAATATTATACCCTAATCTAGTATCTCTTATTAAAAAAAGAAGTTACTAACTAGTTGCTAGCTTTAGGCTTTATTAAGCTATATATAGAAGTTAATATAGCCTTTGTTTTATTTGCCTTAAAGCCTTATTCTTAAAAACAATAATTCTATATTAACTATTAATAGAGAAATAAATACCTAAAAGACTATATTATCTCTGCTTTAGACTTACTTAGTACTATTTTTAACAGCTGACAAGCTAAAAGATACTTTAAATTTAATATTATTAAAGCCTTTTATAAAATAAAAATAGCGCTAAAATTAAGACACCTTACTGCTTTTAAAACTTAGCAAAGTATGTTTTAATGGCTAGTCTTACTTTTTAAACTTAAGGTAGGACTAGCTTAGTAGCAGACTTTTATTAATGCATAGCTGCAAGAATTGCTAGATAAGTTTGCAAGCATATACACTAATAACGTCTTAGTATATTCTAATATTAAGGAAAAGCACTAAACCTATTGCAAAAAGGTTATCTATAAACTATATAAGGTGAATTTGCAAAGCAACATTAAAAAGTTGTAGTTTAACGTAATAAAGATAAACTACCTAGGTATAGTACTAAAAGCTAAAGTAAGCGTTAAAGTAAACCTAGCTAAAATTAAAGCTATTACTAGCTAAAGATTTAAAAACTTTAATAAAATATAAGCAGTTTAATCTTTTCTAAAGCTTTGCAACTTTATCTGCATGTTTACCTACTACGTAAGTAATATAGCTAAACCTTTTAATTAATTGCTTAAAAAAGATGCGCTTTTTAAGAAAAGCCTAAAATAAAAGAAAGCCTTTAAAGCTATAAAATAATTAGCTTATCAGTTACTAGTGCTAGCTTTCTTTAAACCTAAAGTACCTACTAAAGTAAAAACAAACGCTTTATGTAATGCTACTAAAGGTATTATCTAGCAACAGCAACCTAATAGCTAATAAAAACCTGTTAAATACTTCTTAAAAATAATAATATTATATAAAAGAGCATACCTTATACAAGATTACAAACTTTTAGCAGTAGTATAAACATTAAAACACTACTGTTTAAAACTATTAGAAATAAAGTTTTTTATAGTTACTAACTATTAAGCCTTAGTTTACTTTTTAACTAAAAAGATATTATTAACACAACAAGTACAATAGGCTGACTTTTTATTTAACTTTAATATTATATTCTAGTACTGTCTAGGCTAGCAAAACATAGTTGCTAACGCACTTTTAAAGAAAACAGTAGATTTACTTACTGTTAAAGCGCAAAAAGCTAAAAAGCAAAACATAAAATTAATTAACCCTGCAAAAATAGCTATACTAGTTGCTTTAGTAAAACTAACTATAATACCTCTAAAAAGAGCAGACTTAGTAGATCTTATTAAAAAAGAGAACAAACTTTAACAGCTAGGTATAAAAAGATACTGTCTAAAAGTTCTAAAAACTATAACTAATAGATTGATTTTCTTATAAATAGCTCTAATAAAAAAAGCTTACTACCTAGTTATTATAGCCTACTTAAGGCAAAATAAGACTATAAAAGCGTTAGAACAAGACTACTATTAGCCTTACCTTAAAAAAAACGTTAAAAGATATATACAAAATTGCTATAATTATAAAAGAAACAAAGCACTATAAGATAAAACCTTAGGCTTACTATACCTGCTACTAATGCTAACCTTAGTTTAAAAACACATAGTAGTCAATAGAAAATCTATGCCTAAAGATTAACATAAATATAACTACGTTTAAGCATTTATTAATAAATTTAGCTGTTTTTTAGTTAGCATTCTAGCCTATAAAACTAATACTGCAAAAGATATAGCCTTAAGATATTATTAATATGTTTATTAATTACTTAGCGTACTAAAAGTCTAGATATCTAACAATATAAGACTATTTATCTTAAGCTTTATAGCTAAAATTAACAAATTAACTAGCACAAAGCACTACTATAGCAGCACATTCTACCTACAAACTTAAAATGCAGTAAAGCTTATAAACTAAAAGCTAAATTAATAATTAAAATTTTACGTCAACAAGTATTAGGACAACTAAAGTGTCTACTTGCCTGCTTTAGATTTTACATATAACTTCTTATAGCACTTATTAATAGATATAGCCTTACTAAAAGTAGCTATAAGAACTAACGTCTGTAACCTACTATTATTGCTGCTACCTAATGCAGAAGCAGATAGTAAACTAAAAAAACAAGCGCTTAAGCTGGTATAACAAGTGTAAAAAGTCTAACAATACGCCTATAAAATAGCACTTAAAACGCAGAAGCAATAACAGACGTAGGCTAACTGCAAGCAAAGACTAAAGGACTTTATAGTTAGCAATCGCATATTTCTAAAGAAAAAAGGCTTTGCAACTTAAGTGCTAATAACTAGGCTAGACTTACAATAGGCAAAGCCATTTAAAATACTGCAAATGCAAAAGCATAGCTACGTTTTAAACCTTTTAGACTCTTATAAAATAACTAACCTATTTTATACTAATAAACTAAGAAAAGCTATAAACAACCTGCTACTACAACAAGCGCAACTGCTACCTAAAGCAAAAAAAGTTAACAGTAAAGCAGAATTTAAAGTAAAAAAAATACTGCAATCTAAACTACACAGAAAATATAAGATGCTGCAATACTAGGTAGCATAGCAAGGATATAACCCTAATAATATATAGTACCCTGCTAAAAACTTTAAAAACTTGCTAGTATAGCTAGAAAAATTTTACAAGCAGCACTAAAAGGCCCTAGGTCCCCTAGTAAGACTTTAACACTAGATAAAAGCAGCAGCTAAAAACACATAGGCAGAAGACTATCTAGATAATAATCTAGCTAAAAAAGCAGGCTCTGCTACAAAGATCAAACAACACAGGTAACCTTAATAAGATCTACAACTATATCTCAGTTTTAATAGGAAGAAGTGTAACAGTTATAACAATTGCTAACGTAACAGTCTCCTAATTTAACCCTTTATCGATAAGACTATTAATAACTAGAGGGACCCACCACACACATAATATATCACCGGCCTTCATGTATGCTAGTTTCTCTCTTTCCTTCCTTTCTTCTTTAGCTTAAAATCTTCGTCTGTAGCATTAATAAAGCTATAAACCAGCCCTTAACAATTATAACAATAGTAAGTTATAAACGTTAGTTTTTATAGCTACTTTTAGTAAAGCTATATTTATTAATAAATGCTATAAAAAGTTATATATAAAATTTAAAGCAAGCAAGTAAATATTTTAGTTGTTTTAATATTTATTAACATAAAATCTTAATTATTAATTTAGCTTTTAGTTTATAAGCTTTATAATATTTTAAGTTTATAAATAAAATATGCTATTATAATAGTATTTTATACTAGTTAATTTATTAATTTTAGTTATAAAGCTTAAAATAAATAGTTTTATATTATTAAATATTTAAACTTTTAATATACTAAATAATTAATAAATATATTAATAGTATTTTAAAGCTATATTTTTTATAATATTAGTTTTATAAGCTAAAATGCTAACTAAAAAATAGCTAAATTTATTAATAAATGCTTAAATATAGTTATATTTATATTAATTTTTAAGCATAAATTTTTTATTAACTATTATATATTTTTAAATTAAAGTTAATATTAATAGTAAGTATAATAGGCTTAAAGTTTTATTTTATAATATTTTATTTTTTTTATAATTATAATAATTTTATATATATTTTTTAATATTTTTTTAAAGTAAAGCTAGTAGTAGTTTTGTTTTAATGCTTTTATAGTTTTATTTTACTTTAGGTAAGCTATAATAACTAAATAGTAAGCTTTTTTTATTAAAGCTATTTATAAAAAAATTAATTTATTAGTTATAGTTTTTAAAACTTTTAAGTAGTATTTTTTTATACTAAAAACGGCTATTTAATCTTTTGCTTTAAGTTAGTAGGTAAGCAAAGGCTTATATAGCCGCCATATAAAAATAGTTTAAACACTATACTTTTATATGTTTAAAATGTAATACGGCATAGAAAATCAATTAATTATAGCTTAAAGATATTAGTAAAAGCAAATAAGTTAATTTTGCGCGTAGATGTTGTTTTGTTTTGCGTTCTTTTGTGCTTTTAATTTGCTAAAACAACCTTTTTTTCTTTATATTTTTTATCTAACTTTTTTAATAAGCTTTACTTTAATTTTCTTTAATTAAAATATAGTTAACTTTAATATAGCTTAATTATTAATTTAACGCTTTAACTTAATAGTATATATAATTAATTTATTTTCTTTTTTTTATTTTTTTTTAACTAGCTTTTTAGCTTTTTTGCTTTTATTATTAAGTTCTATAAGATTATCTCTGCTTTTTCTAGTTTTTTATACCTTTAGTGCTTATTTTACTTTTTTTAATGCTTTAATACTTTAGTTATACTAATTTTATTTTTTTTAGCTATCTAAATATAAAAAAGTAAGTTAGTATACAATATTAAACTAAGTATTTTTAAGCTATTTATATAAAAAGGCTACTTTTTCTTGCTATAGTTAAAAAGCTTGCTGCTAAAAATTGCTTAATTAAAAAAACTCTAGTAGCAAAACATTATTTAAAATGTTATTTTAAAAGAACTTAGCTATATTTAGTACGTCTTTATACTGTTTATAATATAACTTTAAGCGTAAAAAGAGGTTAAAAGATATTTTAAAATAAGTTTGTTAGGTTTATTTATGTAAAGTTAGTTTACTAGTTATGCTTTTTTTTTTAATGCTTTCTTTTTTAATTAGCTTTTTAGTAATGTTTTTGCTTTAATTATATAATTTTTTAAGTTTTAGTTTCTTTAGCTTACTTAATAGTGCATAAATATTATCTATAGGAGCTTTTTTAGGCTTAATTTTTAAATATAGCATTATTTTATTACGCAAGTTTTTTATATGCTACTTTAACTAGTAGTTTTAGGTTTTCTGCATATACTTTAGCAATATTTTAAGGGCATAATATAGATAATATAAAAAAAATGCGCTAAAAAACTTAAACTTAGCTTTTTTCTAGTTAGCAAACGTTGCAATAATATAAAACGCTATAAGTTTAGCTATATTAAGCAGCATTAGTAGCTATATATCTATTATTCTCTTTTTTATATTAAGGCTTTTTTAAGCATTAATAACTTTTATATAAAATATAAAGACTGTTTTTTGTTAAATATATATTAAAATAAGCTTTTACTATAAATTAGCTTTTTTTTTGCTTAGTATTACTATATTTATAGTATATTTTTTATTTATTTATGCTACTAGCTTTATTATATTGCTTTTTATAAAAATATCTTTTATTATAGGCTTAACTATAATTTTTAAAGTATATTTAGTAATACTAATATAAAAGCTTATAAAAGTTTTAACTAGCACACTTAGATCTTAAAAAAATAACTTGCTGTTTTGCTATTTTTAACATAAGCTTTATATAAGCAATATAGCTATTACTATTTGCTAGTAAATAAGCTAATTAGCATTAAAATTATTAAAGTTAAAATTAATATAGTTAGCAAATATTTAAGCATTATTAATTAGCTTCTCTTTTAGCTTTTTTAACTAAGCTAAGCAGTTATTTAGCTAAAAAAGCATTTTATATAACTAGGCCTAAATATTTTAATTATCTCTGTATATAAGCTTTAATAGATTTACTATTTTTTTTAATGCTTTTAAGTCCTATGCTTTTTAATTATAAACTTTTTTTATAGCATAAAAATTAAAAAGCAAAGATAGCAAACTTTTTTTAATTTAAATATTAACATATATTTTAATAAGTGCTACTATTTGTTTGCAATATACTTAAGCTAATAACTGCTTTTTGTTTTAGCTTTTTTTTTTATATATAATAATATTATTAGGCTAGCAAAATATTAAGTATAGCATATAAAGGCTAAAATACTTATATATATATTTGTTTAACTAATTATATATAAGCAAGCTAATTAGTTAAGTAAGTATAGTAGCTATGCTAAACCTAGCTTTTTATAAGGTTTATAGTTATTTTATTATTTTTTTAATACTATCTTTTTTTTTAAAAAGTAAATTAAATAAATAAGCTAGTTAGTTATATAAGTCTATAAATATTATAGTCTAGTAACTATAGTAGCAGTATTTTAAAATAATAAAATAAGCTTTAGTGCTTTTTACTTTATTATTTTATGCTTTATTTTACGTTAACTTTTCGTAATTTTCTATAAGCATATTATATTTATTTTTAAAAATAATTTTAGAAAGTAGAAAACTATGCTTAAAATAAAGCTTTAAAAAAAACTTTAGTATAGCTAAAACTTTTAGTTTACTTAACTACTTTCTTGCTTTTAGTTTAATTAAAGCATTTTTTAGGTATATAGTAATATTACTTTTTTAAGAATTAAAAAAGTAGGCAATATTAAAGTTATAAAGATTTTTAAGTGCTTTATTAGTATAGCTTTAATTAAAATATTTTATATTAAAGTTTTAAACTATATAATTTTTTTTTGCTTATAAAAAAAAACTAAACTTTAAATTCTACTTATTTAGCTTTATAGGATATATAGTCTTAAAAAAATATGCAAATTTTTATGTGCTACTAAATTAAGCTAATAGTATAGCTGCTTTTTTTGCAACAAGTTTTTTAATACTAAGTATAACTGCTTTAGTATCTAAGTTAGCTATAAATAGTTTACTAGCCTTTTATACCTTTAATACTTTATAGCATATTGCAAGTTAAATATTTTTATTAAAAGCATTTTATATATTATTAAAAAAGTTAAAGCGCTTTTTCTTATCTTATAAATTATAAAGATATGCTTTAACTATATATAGATATTAAACTATATTAAATATAGCTATAATTATAAAAAGCTTATAGCGCTAGCTGTTTTTTTATTTAAAAAATACACTAAAGAATGCTTTGTTTAAATATAAGATAGTCTGTTTTCTTTTAGTAAAGTTTTTTAGCTATAACTTTATAACAATATGCTTATAAACTATATAATAATATTTTCTAGCAAAACTAGCTTTAAAGGAATTAAAAAAGTAAACTATGCGTAAACTAATATAAACAATAATTGCAAACTAGTAGCTGCTTCCTTTTATTAATTTATTTCTTTTAAGGATTAATAGTTTAGCACTTAAATAAATATTCTATATAGTTATTTTAAGTAATATTATTTTAAACTTATTTTAATTAAAAATAGTAGCAAACTTATGTTTATAAGTTATTTCTTTATAAAGGTCTTTAAAAAATAGTGTAGCAAAAGCATTTATTTCTTATGTTAATAGCTTATCTTTAGCCTTAATGCAAAAAAATATGTTAATTATAGCAGGAAAAACTTTATTTAGCTATTTTTTTTTTGCACCTTTACTTAAAAAACTAAAAAATAATTGTTGCAATAATAAGCTAAAAACATTAAAAGTATTTAAAATGCTTTTTATTTTAGCTAACCTAGTAAAAAAAAGCAGGTTAATAAAAAAAGTCTTAATATATTTAAAAACTAGCCTTTAAACAAAGCAGTTAATACGTTTTTCTTTCTTTTAATTGCTTATCTTATTAGTAAAAGCATCCTTTAATCTTTAATTGCAAATATTTTAGCATAAGTTTATAATATGCTTAAGCATTAAATTAGTAATATCTTTTACTAGCAAATCTATAATAATAATTATTTGTAATAATATTTATAAAAATAATAGTATAAAGTAATTATATTAGGTTTAAAAAAAAGCAATAACTAAAAATATATTATTAAAAAAAGTTTATATTAGTTAAAAGTATTTAGTAGTAATTTAATCTAGTAAATAAATAATATAGCTATATTATTATAGTAGTTATAATAATATTAATAGTAAAAAAGTTATATTAAGTTAAGTATAAAAACTTAAAACAAATAAAAAAAGTATAAAGTTAAGTTTAAAAGCATTTTTACTAATACTTATATACCTTTTCTTTATTAAATCTTATTTAAAGAATATAGCTTAACAACTTAAAAACTAGTATTTTTATAATTAAATAATTCTTTTAATTAAATTTTTAACATTTTTATTATAGTTAATATAGTTAATATAATTAAGTATAGCAGTAGCAAGTAAGTAACTCTTTTACTTGTTATTACTTTGTTAAGTCTGCTAAAAGTATAAGTCTTTTTGCTATCTTTTACTTATATTATTACTTTTATAATCTCTTTTGCAATTTTATTCTTTTTATTTATAGTTTATTCTTTTACTTTATAAGTAATTATTTTATTCTTTTTTAGTTTTATTTTAATAATTAGATTTTATTACTATAAGTTTTAATAATTTATGCTGCTTTGCTTGTTAAAATAATAGCGCAATGCTAAGGCTATACTTTTTTTCTTTTTTTATAGTTAAAAATTAGTAGTTTATTACCTAAATTAATAATATAAATACTATATAAAAAGTTACTTATAAATATAGCTATATTAATAACAAAGTATATACTTTTAAATAAAATTAAATAAAAAAAGCAAACTTTTTAGCTGTTTTTTTGTTATAATTATTAACTATATAAGCTTTAAAGAGGTTGCAAATCTATATCTTAAAAGGTTATACTAAAGGTTGTTATATTTAGTAGGAGATCTTCTAAGACTTTTTTATAAGAATTAAAGCTAGCTTAAAGATCTTAGGCTATATTAAGTTTTTTAAATCTTTTTTAGCTAAAAGGCCTTTAGCTAAGCTACTATATATTAAAGCTAAAAAAAATAGTTCCTAAAAAAAGTATTTATTTTGCCTGCTTTAAGATAATTATTATATTGTTGCTTTATTTATTTAATTATTTAAAACTTAAAATGCTACTTTTTGCAGGCATTACAAATTGCTTTTTATCTTTTTAAACTTTTTTAATTATACTAGCATACATTTCTTTTTTTTATATTATTTTTTTCTAAGCTATTTAATTTTTGCTTGTACTAACTATATCTTTAGTATTTAAAAGTAATATTATTTTTTTAATTTTAAATCTAGCTTTAATATTTATTTTAAAACCTTTTTTTTAATAAAAGATATCTTTAAAGACTTTATACTAAAGAACTTTTTTTTAATTATTATACTATTACTTAATACTTTTATTAAAATTGTCTTTTAGCAATCTATTAAAACTATTAAAAAAAGTAGTAACTTTTTTTAAATATAATTAATAAGTTTTTTTTAGTTATTTTATTTTTTTTATGCTAACTTGTTTTTTTAAAGGCTTTATATAGTATATTTACTTAGTTATGTTTTTAGTTTTTAAAACTAGCTTAGCTAGCTATTTTTTTCTTTTTACTTTTGCTAAAAGCATAGTTTTATAGACCCTTACTTTATTAGTTATTATAATAAATATTATATAATTATAAATAAAAATAAGCATAAAAAAAAAAAAAATTAATATAAAACTAGTTAAAAGATATCTAAAAGTAAAAAACAAAAAGTAATAAGTAATAATACTAAAAAAATTAAGAAAAAGATATATTAATTATATATGCATAGCTAATCTTAATCTAACGTTTTATATTAAATTATAATTTTTTTTGTAATTAAAGAAAATTTAACTTTCTTTTTTTATTTTTTAGCTACTTTAACTATTAAGTAAAATAAAAAAATAAACAATAAAATTTATAGTTATTAAAAAACTATATAGCTTATATTTTTCTATGCTTAATTAATTTAGTTTTTTATATTATTTAACTTTTATAATTATTATTACTTTTTTTTTAATGTTATCTTATCTTTATATCTCTCCTTTGTTAATATTATCCTTTTTTTTTATTACCTTTAATCTTTTTGCTTATTTTGCTTTTTTATATTAGTACTATAGCTGTTTATATTAAGCTTTTTTACTGCTTTTAGTATGCTTTAGTTAGTAGCTTAATTGTAAAAGTAAATTTAATAAAAGATAATATTAGTAAGTATAGTAGCAACTTTTATAGTATATAATTTAAATAAAATAAATAGTACTAAAAGTACTATAAATATTGCTGCTGCTATTAATAGAGAGGTATTTTTTAATACTTAAAGAGTATTAAAAAAGGACTTAAAAAAAGTAGCACAAGTAGCAATAAAAACGTTTATAATAATTAAAAAAACTAGTATTAGCTTTAAAATTAATCTGCAATTTTTGTTTTTTTTAAATGCTTAGTAGCTATGCTAAAAGATAGTACTATTAATAAAAACCCTTTTAAAAAAAAGCTAGCAAAAAAATTAACTAATTGCTTTAAAACTAAGTTTTATAATATCTTTTATTTAAAGCAAAAGCAAGCATAAAAACTAACTTTTATATTTAAGTATAAAATCTTTCTTATTAAGAATAGCTTTTTAGTAAATATAATAATAAAGTTATAACTTTATAAAAGTAATTAACTATTTCTTTTTAAATGTTTGCTAAAAGTAAATATAGTTAAAGAATAAGTTTATACTTTATTATTTATATCCCTTTTTTGTTTTAACAGTAATATTTAAGCTTTTTTTATAAAAAACACCTTTTTTTTAAAGTTTTTAGCTTTTCTTTTAATTAAATTAAAGGTTTAAAAGTAAATATAAAAATAAAGGTCTATTTATAACGTTAAAAATTAATTTCTTTTATTTTTATATTAACTTATTTAAAAGTGATCTATTATATTTTTTTATTTTTTTATATAATTTTTTTTTTTTAGTTCTTAATTATTTATTTTTTTTTAGTTTAATTTTTTTTTAATATTAAGCAGTAGTTTTCCTATTATTTATAGGTTTTAATTTAAATCTTTAAGTTTTTAATAACTTATTTTATCTTTAATAAAAGCTTTTAACTGCTTAGCTAAAAACATTTTTTTATAAGGAACTTTAGTTAAGTCTTTTAGTTTATATCTTTTATAATCTAAAGCTTTAGCTATTTTAAAAAAGCTTAGCTATTAATAAAGTAGCTTTTTAGCATTTAATATATTTATAAATAGTAAAGTATTATATAAAAGTATTAGATTGCTTTTAGCAAAAAGTGCAAAAATCTTATAGCTATTTTAAATATTACATATATTAGTTATTTTTTTTCTTTTTTTTATTATAATATTTTTAACTTTTTAAATATTTATATTATAGCGCTTAAACTGCTTAACTTAAGCTATAATTAAATCTTTATAGCTATTTATTTTATTTTATTTTATAATTTGCTATATAAAAATAACGTTTTTAATTAATATAATAAAAAGCTTTTTATAAACTAGTTTATAAAAAAAGTAGCTATAATATTAAATAGCTATTTAGTTTGCTAATATTATTAAATTTAAATAACTTACTTAATTCTTTTTAGTTTTATTTATTATTTTTATAAAGCTTTTTTTAATTAGCTAATAGCTTTTTTTAATAAAGCTTTAAAACTAAAAGTAATATATAAATCTATAGTTTAGTTTATATCTTAAAAAAGCTGCTGCTACTTTTACCTCTTTTAAGAATTTAGTATTATTATTACACTTTATTTTTATAAGCATTTTATGTTAATAAACAATCTTTTTTTTTAAAAACCTAAAAACTATAGCAAAGTTAACCTTTTTTAGTAATTTAGCTTTTAATTATGCTATTATTTTATAACAAGCTTTAATTATAGCCTTGTAGCTATTACTTGCTAGCATAGTTTAAATATCTACTACTTAAAAGACTAATAAGTTTAAAAGATAATTTATTTTATGCTTTTCTGCTTGCTTTTTATCTTATAATCTTTAGCATTAAAAGCAGTACTTAATTATATTATAAATATTTTTATAAAAGCTTTTTTAATAATATCTTTAGTAAACTTTTACTATTATAGCAAGCTATTTTTTATATATAAAGCTTTTATAGCTTATTTTAATTAGTATCTTTTTTTTATTAGAGTTGTTAATAACTTTTTTTAGAAGTTTTTTTTTTTTTGTTTTTTTTTAAAGCAAAGACTTGCTTAAAAAGAATTTTAAAGCCTCCTCTTTAAAATGTTTCCGTCTTGTTTTAGTCCTTAAACAGTTAAAGGTATTGCTAGTAATAAGAAATCTTGCAATCTTTTTACTTTCGTTTAACTATATTAATTCTAAAGTAAGACTAGCTTTTTTAAAAGGTTTTTATTTAGTTGTTACATTTATTATAATAGCTATTACATATAGTTAAAAGTTAATAAAGTCTTTTATATTTCTTTTTTATTTAATGTTTAACTTATTAGATAGCCTAAAAGGTTTTCTTAATAGTTTATTAGCTATAGTATGCTTTTTTTTTAGTATATAGTAAAGTTTAAAGTTAAATAGTTTAATAAAAGCTATTTATTTTGTAAGTTATATACTTAAAAAGGCTAAAAACCTATTATTTAGCTAAGCAATTAATACTTTAGCATTTGTTTTAAGGTAGAATTTAATATTATATAAGTAATTTTTTAGCCTTTAAAATATTTTTATAATAGCTAAGCACTTTTATTTTATAGCATTATAATTTAACTTTATTTTTTTTTATGCTTTTAACTTATATTGTAAAAGCTTTACCTAGCTATTTATTTCTTAATATAATAAAGCTTTCTAGCTAGTTTTTAACATATTTACTTTAAGCTATATAGCACCTCTTTTATAGTTAAGCATAACTAAAATTAATAGCAACGTTAAAGCAGCTTTTAAAGTTTTTATAGTATTAAGCTAAGGTTTAAAAAATTAAAACAGCTTATTTTTTTATAGTAAAATAGTTAATAGCATTATAATTAACGCATACCTTTTAATTTAAATATAATAATATATAGTAAAGCTAAAAAAAGCTTTAACTTTTATAATATTATTATATAATAGCTACTTAATTATTTTAATAATTTTAGCATATACTAAGAGTTTTCTATTAGTTTTATATATATATCTTATTATTTAAGCTAACTGCTTGCACTAGTTATTTTTTATAATATTAGCAGTTATTTTAGCAAGCTTAAAGTTTAGCAAAGTAGCATTTAAATTTTTAAGATGTTTAAAAACATACTACCTAACTTTTAAAGCAACCTTGCAATTATTATATATTATAATTAGTTTTTTAATCTTAATATTATTAAAAAATAGCTTACACTTTATTAGCAATATATTATATAAAATTTGTAATATTACTTTTAAAAATTAAGCTATAAAGTTAATAGCACCTTAAAAAAGAGCAGTTATTTAAAGCGCTTTAAAAAAGGTAGCAAATATAATTATAGCTTAGCTAAACTTAAAAAAAAAAACTTAGTTATATCTAAAAAATAAGTTAACTACTAATAGCATTTTGCATATTATAAAATCTTTAGCAAACTTATTGCAACTTAAAAAAAGGTTAGCGTTTTTAATAGTAACTTTATTTAGTTAAGTTGCTAAATTAATTAAATAAACCTTTTTATTTTTTTTTTTAACTAAAAACTAAGCATTATAATATGCTAAGTAAGCTTTCTTTAAAAAGCTATTCTTAAGTTTTATTTTAAAAACTTTAATAACAACCTCTTTTAAAAGCCTTAGTATTAAAATACTTTTAACTTGCTAAGCAGTATAAAAGATCGTTTTAATTTTATATAAAAGAGATATCTGTTTACTAATTTAACTAATTTTTAAAAAATCTTAAAAAAGTGCTATCTTTTTTTAAAACAATATTTTAATAAAGATTTTAGTTTTAGCCTCTATTAAATCTATATTTATAATAAATTTTCTAACTAGTTAAAGTTTTTCCTTAGTTAACTTAATCTTTTTTAATGCCTTTGTAAATTTTAGGTATATATTCCTATATACTTTTTCTTAATTAAAAAGTTCTTTGCTTTTAAAGTTTTAAAAAGCTAATTTAAAAACTTTATGTTTTTAATTATAAGTCTTTAAAAAAACAGTCCTATTAAAAAAAACATTATCTTTTAGCAGTACTTTTTTATCTTTTTTTTTATATATTATATTAATAAAAAGGACTTATTTTTGCTTTTTTTATATATTTAGGCTATTTTTAGCTACTATATAAGGACTTTCTACTAGTAAAACAAGTTAAAACTTTAATTTTGCGTAGCGCTTAACTTTTTTAAGCCGCTTTTGCTAGCTTTAGTTTAAAGCAGTTATAACAACTACTTAAAATAAAAAAATAAACTAATTATTATTAAAAACTGCTTTTACCTTTTTATTAAGTTTAAGTGCAAGCACCTTAAAAGGTATAGTATTTACTTTTTTTAACTTTAGGTTAAATAGCAAAAAATATAAATCTAAGTTTTTTTATTAAACCTAACTACTAATTCTAGCGCTTTTATAGGAATATTTTTAATTATTAACTTTTTTTTTACTTGCAAAAAGTATAAAAGGCTTTAAAATGCTATCTATATGCTTTTATAGTAAGTAAATAGCATTTAGTTTTTTTAACAAATCTTTAACTACTTTTTTAATTAAGCAGTTTTCTTTTTTTTCTTAAGTAGTAACTAGTACTACTATTTTATAGCCTTTAAAGTTTATTTTTGCTATTATATATTTGTTTTAATAATAAAAAGCCATTTAAGATTTTATAATAAAATTTATTTTTAGCAGCAATAAAAAGAATATAGTTTTATTTTTTACTATATAAATAAAAAGATCTAGCAATTATCTAACAATTTATATAGTAGTCTCTAAACATTTAACATAGTATATAAAAGTAGCCTATAAATAAAAGCCTTTTTAAGTTATTATAATATTTTATATTAAAAGTTAATACTTATTAATAAAGCTATTTACTATAATATTAGCTTAAGCGCTAATATTAATAATATTAATAATAATACTTTTGCTTTCTTATAATTTTATATAGATAATAAAACAAAAGGTAGTTTTAATATAGTTTTTAACTTTATTTATGCTAGTTAAAACTAAAAAAGCATAAAATTACTTTTTTAGATTAGCTAACACTAAATATACATTTAATAAAACTAATTAACTAAGCTTACTACTACTACTACTTTTATAATTATTAATTAGTTTATATATTAATATAAAAATATAAAAAGCATAGTTTTTATAAAACTTCTTACTACTATTTTTATCTTTATTTTTGTTGCAATTAAACTTATAAAACTTTATATAAGCAGATTAGTTCTTTAGCAATTAAGTCTTATAATTATTTACTTTTTTATTAGTTACTACGTTTAAAGTAACTTTTAAAGATAAAAAATCTAATAATAAAAGCAATAATAGTTTATAAATACTAATATTTTTATAAATAATAGCAAAAAGTCCTTTTTTAGTCTTTAAACTATTATTATAAGTAGTTAAAAGCAAAACTATTCTCTAAAAGTGTTATATAAGCATATATATATAAGTAAAAACTTTATTCTTAAATCTAGTCTTAACTTAGCTAGCTAATATATCTTTTTATTTTTGTCCTAAAATAATAAAACCTTTAGCTTAAGCTAAAGCAATGCTAATATTTAAAAGCAAAAGCATATATTTAATTAAAGTTAAATTATCGTTTTGCTTTTAAGCATTCTTAAAGTGCTTTTATTTCTTGCTAAGCTAAGTTAATAAGTTTTGCTTTTATATCTTAAAGCTAGATTACTTTTAGCTTAATCTTAAGTACTTTTTACTTTAATAGCTATTATTTATAGCTTTTTTAAGGTTCTTATTAATTATAAGCTTTTAGTTAGCTAAAAAAACAAGCTATAAGTTTTTACTAACCTTAAATACTTATAAAGTATTAATGCTTAACTATATTAGGTTTATAGCTTTATTACTAGTTATAAGTTTAAATAAAAAGCTAAAAGTAAACTAAAAAACTTTGTTAGTATTAATAAAAGCTTATGTTTTAACTTAAATAATAGCCTATATAAAAGTTTTAAAATATTTAAATATTTTTATTATTAACTTTTTAAAAGTTATATTAGCTTTTTTATTTAGTAACTCTTTTGTTTTTTTTGCTTACATTTAGTTTCTTTTAAGTTTTTTTTTTTAAACTTTAGCTTTTTTTCTAGTTGCTAAGTGATCTAATAGCTTATATTATTTATAAGTATTATTATAATTAGTTATACTTTTATTAGGCTTGCTTTTAAAAAGTAAATCTTTATTATTTTTAGTTTTAAGTACTTTTGTTAGTCTTTTTAATACTTAAAGTCTAGTTAAATAAAAAGCAGCCTTTTTATAAGCTTTTCTTTTTTAATTAACTGCTAAAATGTTAATAGTAAAGTTTTTATTTTTAAGCATAAAGCTTTAAAAAGTTTTGTTTTTGTTTAAATTAATAGTAATATTTTAAATAAAATCTTAAACCTAGTTTTTATTAATAAACTTATTATTATGCTATTTTGTTAAAAGTTTGTTGCTATAAGCATTGCATACTTTTATTACCTTTATATTATATATTTTTAAAATAAGGTTTTTTTTAGTCCTTAAGTTAGCTAAAAGATTGCTTTAATTACTTTAGTTACTTTTTCTAGCTATAGTTCTAGCAGCAGTCCTAAAAAAAAACGCATTTTAGGAAGCTTTAATTTCTTTATTTTTAAGAATAGCGTTTTTTTTTTAAAGTTAATAGTATGCCTTATAGCAAAGGTTTTTATTTTCTTTTAAGACATAATTATATATTTACTGCAAAGTTTTTATTATAACGCTATTATTAGCTTAGCTAGCTTTTATTACTTCCTTAAGCACTTTAATATATTTAAAGAAATTTAAAAATAAAAAGCCTTTAAAATACTACTGCCTATTTTAATATAATATCCTTTTTTAACTTATTTTATTAAATAGGTTGCACTTATTAGCAAAATAATTATTTTGCTTGCATTTTTAGCATATAATACTTTTAGCTGTATATAGGTTACTAAGGTACTGCTAACAAAAGAAGTTTAGCATTTATCCTTTTTTTCTTTTGCTTTTTTAAAAGTACTTTTCTTTTTAAAAAGGCTTAATAAAGTTTACATTTAAGTTTAAAAAAGCTATAGCCTAAAAAACTATAAATTTATAATATTAAAGATTTTATAGATTTAGCTTGCTTAAAGCTATATATAGGTTGCTAACTTTTTTTAGCATAAACTTTAGTTTATTTTTAGTTAATATAATCTTTTTTTGCTTTATTTTAAGCTTTTTAATATGTTTTATTAATTTATTTACTTTATTAAAAGCTTAAGCCTTTTAAGCTAATTTTATAGTTTAGCCGTTTATTTAAACCTTTTTTTTGCTAAGCAAAGCTATTAAGCTAATTATAAATTTGCAATCTATATATGCTTTATATAAATATAGCAGCTAGTTTAGCTTCTAATTATAAAAATAATTAAGCTGTTTTTATGCTATAGCAGCCTTTTTATTGCATTAAAAGTAAAGTTTTAGCTTAAACTTAATATTAACTTATTTACTTAAGGTTTTATATAAGTTATTATAATTTATAATTTAAAGTTTATTATAAGTCTTTTAAGCAGCCTTTATAACTTTATTAATAACCTCTTTTTTTAAGCCTTTTAAAAGCTTAAATATAAACTAAGTAAAAGTATAAAGCTTTTTGCTTTCTTTTATATCTTTAACATAAACCTTATGCTAAAAAAAATAAGCCTTTAAGTTTATTAAATTAAAAAGTTTAAGCTAAGTTTTAAAATCTTAAAAAATAGTAACTGCAAAGCAATTTAGCTAAAAGTCTTTAAGTTTAAACTTAGCCTTTAGTTAATTATAAGCTTTGCTTTAGTTCTTGCAGTTCTTTAAGACTATTTTTATAATATGCTTAATTTAAAAGGTAGTAGTATAAATAAAAGCTTGCTAAATTTTATCTGCATTTTTTATTTGTTTAGCATAAAAAGCAGCATTTAAA
Organism: Xylaria grammica; assembly: GCA_004353285.2. Taxonomy (NCBI): domain Eukaryota; kingdom Fungi; phylum Ascomycota; class Sordariomycetes; order Xylariales; family Xylariaceae; genus Xylaria; species Xylaria grammica. Next base: position 1,617,773 of record NGZP02000010.1, on the reverse strand, counting down.
TTATTTATCTACTTATTAACTTTTAACCTGTTAAACAATAAATAAAGGTTAATTTAAAGGTTAAAAGCTATAAAGGCTATGCTATAGCGTTCTTTTAAGCTGCTCTTAAAAGTATTTTAACTTAGCCTAGCTTTTTCTATATTAGCTAATAAGCTATCCGCTAAACTAAGCATATAAAAATTCTAGTCTAAAGATTTTATACTTGTTGCTATTTTGCTAAGTAAAAAATAAAAGTTATTATAATTAAGCTAAATATAATATGCTAAGTCTATTATATTATAATAGTTGTTTTAATAGCTTTTTATAATTTATAGTAAAAGTATATTAGCTTGCTCTTTAAAAAGCTAATCTATTTTTAAAAAAAAAAGGTTATAAAAGCTATAAATATGCTAATATCTCTAGTTTTCTTATCTTTTTTTCTTTTTATTTCCTATTATTAATACTTTTTAATTTATATGCATTTATAATAGCTGCTAGCTTTAACTATAAAGCCTTAAGCTATCTTTTAAATATTTATTTTTAATGTTTTTTTTAACTTATATATAGCTTTATATAACCTTTAGCTACTTATAAGCTTGCTAAGTTATATTTTTTAAGCTTTTTTAATTATTTAGTATCTTTATTATTGCTAATAGCTTTAGATTTCTTTTATATGTTTTAATATAATATTAAGTTTTTCTTTTTTTAAAGCAATATTTTTTAACTTATTGCAAAGTTATCCTAGCAGTATCTTATAATCCCTAAAAGACTTATGTAAGTCTTGCAGCTTATTAAAATAAAGTTTCTTTTACTAATACTTTATATTTTAGTTTTTTAAACAAGCATACGTAAGCTGTTATTATTTTAATACTTAGTTTATCTTTTTGCGATAAAGAGTGCATAATCTAGCAATAATTGCTAGCACAGCAATACAAAGGATCTTAATTGCAAAAAACCTTTCTTTTTTTAAGGCAAAAAAGCAAAGCTTTAGCAGTTAAAAAAGCCTTTTATAGCTATTTTAAAGGTTAACCTAACTTTTACTTCTTTTATTATCTTAGATTTTTTTTAATTGCTTTAATCTTTATGTTTTAAAAGAAAAGTATAGCACTAGTAAAAAGGAAACTCTTAATTAAGGCATTGCAAATCCTTTTAGTAAAGCTGCTTTTTTTAAAAAAAAAAGAAAAAATGCTTTGCTTAAGATTACTATTAATGCTACCGCTTATAGCAGCAAAATAAAAAATGCTAAAGGAACCTAAAACACTATTAAAGTTGCGTAAGTAAAAAAAAGGCCTTACTTAAAACACTATTAAAAACAGCTATCTAATCTTTTGCTTTAAGTTAGTAAGTAAGCAAAAGCTTATATAGCTATTATATAAAAATAGTTTAAACATTATATTTTTATATATTTAAAATGTAATATAGCATAAAGAATTAATTAATTATAGCTTAAAGATATTAGTAAAAGCAAATAAGTTAATTCTGCGCGTAGATGTTGTTTTGTTCTGCGTTCTTTCGTGCCTTTAATCTGCTAAGACAACCTTTTTTTCCTTATATCCCTTATCTAACTCCTTTAATAAGCTTTACTTTAATATTTAGCTATTAAAGTTTGTTTTTTTTTTTAATAAAATTTATTAAGTTTGCTCCTTTTAAAAATATTATAGTTAGTTTTATTAAAGCAACTAATATAGCTATTTTTATAAGGTTAATTAATTTTATGTTTTGCTTTTTAAGTTTTTACGCTTTAATAGTAAGTAAATCTACTATTTTTTATAAAAGTGCGTTAGCAATTATATTTTGCTAGCTTAAACAATATTAAAACATAATATTAAAGTTAAATAAAAAGTTAACTTATTATATTTATTATGTTAATAATATTTTTTTAGTTAAAAAGTAAACTAAAGCTTAATAATTAATAACTATAAAAAACTTTATTTTTAATAGTTTTAAATAGTAGTATTTTAGCGTTTATATTATTATTTATGCTTTTTATAGGTTATATAAAAAGGTTAGTTTAAATAACGTATATTAAGGAAGCATAAGCTTTATTTAAGGCTTAGCTTTTGCTGCGTGCTATAATTATATAAGCGCGTGTGCTTATAACTAAGTTTTAAATAGCTGCCCTATTAAAAAATTAAAAAATCACTACTTAAACAACCTTTTCTTCTTTTTTTTTAGCCTTATAAGCACTATTTATATCTTACGCGTGCAAAAGATAATAAGTAGGTAAAATAACCTTTTAACTACTACTTAAAAACTACCTTTTTTATAAAAGGTAGAAAAGAAGTAGTAATAAAAAAAAAACCTAACGCGCAAGTACGCCGTAAAGCAAGCCCTTATAAAGGCTTGCTAAGCCTTATATACACGTTACGCTAACCTTATTAAACATAAAATATATTATCTATGCTTTTTATAAGTTATATAAAAAGGTTAGTTTAAATAACATATATTAGGAAAGCATAAGCTTTATTTAAAGCTTAGCTTTTGCTACGTGCTATAATTATATAAGTGCGTATGCTTATAACTAGGTTTTAAATAGCCGCTTAAACCTATGCTCCTAAATAATATTTAGATTTTTTTTCTTTAGTTTATAGGGTATATAAAAAATAACCTTTTAACTATTACTTAAAAACCACCCCTTTTATAAAAGGTAGAAAAAAAGTAGTAACAAAAGAAAAACTTAACGCGCAAGTACGCTATAAAGCAGGCCTTTATAAAAGCCTGCTAAGCCTTATATACGCGTTATGCTAACCTTATTAAACATAAAACACACTACTAAAAGTTTGCAATCTTATATAAAATATACTTTTTTATATAATATTATTATTTTTAAAAAGTATTTAATTAGTTTTTATTAGCTATTAGGTTGCTATTACTAAATAATATTTTTAGTAGCATTATATAAAGCATTTATTTTTACTTTAATAAGTACTTTAAATTTAAAAAAAGCAAGCATTAATAACTAATAAGCTAATTATTTTATAGCTTTAAAGGCTTTTTTTTATTTTAAGCCTTTTTTAAAAAGCGCGTTTTTTTTAAGCAATTAATTAAAAGGTTTAGCTATATTACTTATATAGTAAATAAATATATAAATAAAGTTATAAAGCTTTAAAAAAGATTAAACTGCTTATATTTTATTAAAGTTTTTAAATCTTTAACTAATAATAGCTTTAATTTTAGCTAGGTTTACTTTAATGCTTACTTTAGCTTTTAGTATTATATTTAAGTAGTTTATTTTTATTATATTAAATTATAACTTTTTAATATTGCTTTGCAAGTTTACTTTATATAGTTTATAAATAACTTTTTTATAATAGGTTTAATACTTTTTTTTAATATTAAAATATATTAAAATATTATTAGCATATATATTTATAAACTTATTTAGCAATTTTTATAGTTATATATTAATAAAAGTCTACTATTAAGCTAATTTTACTTTAAGTTTAAAAAGTAAAACTAGCTATTAAAATATATTTTGCTAGGTTTTAAAAGTAATAAAATATTTTAATTTTAAAGCTATTTTTATTTTATAAAAAGCTTTAATAATATTAAATTTAAAATATTTTTTAGCTTAATAGCTATTAAAGATAATATTAAATAAGTTTAAAGCAAAAATAATATAGTTTTTTAAGTATTTATTTTTTTATTAATAATTAATATAAAATTATTATTTTTATAAATAAAGCTTTAAAGCAAATAAAATAAAAGCTGTATTAACTTTTATATATAGTTTAATAAAGCTTAAAGCTAGCAATTAGTTAATAACTTTTTTTTTTAATAAAAGATATTAAATTAAAATATAATATTTTAAAGGTAAGTTAGTAGGCTTTTTGTTAGTAGGTTTTAATATAACGTTAAAACTAAGTTAAAAAAGTGCTATAATATTTGCTTTAATTTTAAAAAAAAAGCTTTTTAAGTAGGCTAATAGTTTTAATAATATCTTATAAACTAATACTATATATTTTAAATTTTTATTAAGTAAAAAAAAAATATGCTTTTTATTAAACGTTTTTTATAAATTTATGCTTTTTATTTATTTTGTTAATATAATAAACTTTATTAATATAGGTTGTTTTAGCGCTTTTTAACTAGCTAAACTTATTATTATTTATTTAAGTTTTAATTAATTTGCTATATAATATTTATAATTACTTTAAAATTATTATTAGCACTACTTAGCATTTTTTATTAAAATATTTAATATTATTTTTTTATTATTTAGTTTTAATAATTAATATTTTTTTAAATAGCAAGGTTAACTTAATATTTTAAGGCTTTTATTTATAAGATTTTTATTGTTAGCAAAAACTTTACAAAAAATAATAAGTTATTAAGCTATACTAACTTTTTACTAGCATAATCTAAAAAGATTTAATGTTTTACTAGCTAGTTTAAGCTAATTATAATATTTAGCTTTATATTAATAACTTAAAAAAGTTAATCTTTAAATTTTTTTCTATTAATTTTAAAAATAGCATATAAATATTACTTTATGCTTTTTATAGGTTTTTTTTTATAATTAAAAAAAGATTATTTTTATATTAATATTATTAATTTAACTTTTAGTTATTAATATACTTATTAAGCTAACTTTAAGCTTATTATTAAAAAAACTTAAGCTTTAATATTATATACTATAATAGCTTTTATTTTAATATTATTTACTTATAACTAAATAATATTATAAAAAAAAAAGTTTTTTTTATTATTATTTATTTTAGCTAAAAATAATAATTAAACTATTATAGAAACTTTTAGTAGTTTTATTAGTTTTTTAAATTAAAGGACTTATTAGTTAAATCTTTTTATTTTTTAACTTTTTTAGTAAGTTATATTTTTATAATCTTTTTAAGTTTAAGCTTATTAAAGCATTTAATAGTATAATATCTAGATTTTTTGCAAATAAAATATATATTATTAGCTTAATAAACCTTTTTTTTTTTATTGTTTAAAGCTTTTTTTAGCTATTTTAAGATTTTTATAGCATTTAATTTAATATTATATTAAGCAGTTAAAGTTTTGTTAGCAGTAAGCTTATTTGCTAGTTTTTAGTTATATTTTTAATAATATTAATAGCTATATTTATAGTTATATATAGCTTTAAATATTTTATTATAAAAGTATTTATAGTTTATATATAAGTTTATGCTAGCTTTAAAGATTTTACTTTTTAAATTAAAATCTATATACTTTTAAAAAATTTAAGACTATTTTAATTTAAAAAACTTAGCTTTTAATACTAAAATATTAAATTAAGCAATAAATTAGTAAATATTTTATTTAGCTTTATAATAATATTTATTAAGCTTATTATAAGCTTTAGTTAATTAATTTAAGTTATAATAAGTAGTTTTTAAAGCTTAAATTATTTTAGCTATACTATTATATAATTTAATAATAAAAAAAAATATATTTTAAAAGCTTATATAGCGTTATTTTATAATAAAAATATAATATAATATATATAGCTTTTTTTAATATAATAAGTAATAACATTTTTTTTAAATTTATTAGCTAGCTTGCTTAGCTAATAGTTAAATTATTTTTTATTACTAGTAAAATATTTTAGGTTTAGTTTTTAGTTTTTAGCTTTATTATTATATAATAAGTTAAAGCTATTTATTATTGCTTTTTTTATGTTTTTAAAAATAGTTTAAGCTACTATACTTATTAGTTAAAAAGTAGTACTACTAAAAATACTTTTAATAATATTATTTTATTTTAATTTTAAGGTTTAATTTTATTAAGCTTATTTTAACTATTATATTAACTAAAAGATTTAAGCTTATAGGTTTTTTAATATTGCTTGTTTAGCTGCTATATTATTTAAAATAGCATTAAACTTTTATTTTTATTTAGCTTTTAAAAACTTAAAGTTAAAATTTTTTTTTATAGTTAGTTTTAAAATATTTATGCTTAAGTTTATAAGTAAAGTATTATTTAATATAATATAGTTTTAGATTTTTTTAAATTGTTTTAAGTTGTTAATTTTTATAAGTTATTACTTTAAAAAAGTTATAAGTTTTAGTTTTTAATAATAATATATTTATTTTAAGTTAAATATATAATAATATAATAAATAGTTAGTTTAAGTTTATAACTATAGCAATTATAAATAATATATTTATAAAATGCTTAATAGTAAAAAAAAAACCTTAAAATAATATTATAATTATTAAAAGCTAGTTTATAGCTTTATTAATACTATAAACAAAAATTTTAAGCTAAAAAAAAAAAAAGGAAAAAAAAAAACTAGCATATATAAAAGCTAATAATATATTATATATATAATAAGTCTTTTTTATTATTAATAGTTTTATTAATAAAAAGTTAAATTAAAAACTATTATGTTAGCAATTATTATAACTATTATATAATATAAAAAACTTAAGCATTAACACTTTTAAATAAACTTTATTTTTACTTTAGCTAATTTATAGTATATCCTATAATTATTAATTAATATTAAATAAGCTTTATATAATTATATATAATATAAAGCAAATAAAATATAATTTTATATTATATTATATTAAATGCTTTAATTAAAAGAGAAAAGAAAAGAAAAAAAGCTTTTATATAAACAAAGTTTTTATTTAGTATAAACACTTTTGCTAGCATATAAAGCTAAAAAAATAAAAAAATAAGCATTATTACACGTAAAAATATTATTATATGCTAAAGCTTTTAAGTGCCTTTAAGCGTAGTTAATACTAATGCTTTTAACATATATAAAAATAAATTAAAAACATAAAAAACTTTAAAAAATACTAAAAAAAAATATTATAACTTTTTTTTTTTCTTATTATAAGCTTTTTTTTTTTTTTTTTTTTTTTTTTTTTTAATTATAATAAAAACATTTTATTTTATATAAGCGCTAAATATATATAGTATAAGCACTACCTTAAAATCTAAAGACTTAATAATATAATATAAATAATACTTTAAAATAATTATAACACTTTTTTTAAGTATTTTTTTAGTAGTTTAATAAAATTAAAATATAACTTTAAACTAATATAGCTTTTAAATATCTTTTTTAGCAAATAAGTTTTGCTTATATATTAATAAAAATATTAAAAGCTAATACTTTAAATATAATATTAAATAAAAAAGCGGTAATAATAATCTTTTTTTTATGTTATTATATAATAAAATATATTAGCTAAAAAATATATTAAAAACTATTTGCATAAAAAAAATAAAAATATATATATGTTTATATATAATGTTTATATAAAGGCTTTATAAGCTTTACTTTTTATTAAAAGGCTATAAACTTTTATATAACCTTTATTTTTAGTGCGTATAAAGTTTTAAAACTATAATATATCTTTAAAAGCATGTAGTTTAAAATAAAAGCAAATAGTAGCTATAGCTACTACTAATAATTTTACTTAAACTACTATTAATATAACTTATAAAGCAGCAAAAAAAAATACTACATATAATAATAATAATAATAATAATAATAATAGTAGTAATAATAGTATTGCTATTATTATTACTATTATTACTATTATATAATAATTAATATTTTAAGTTAATATATATTTAAAACAATAATAAAAACTGTTAAAAGCATTAGTATTAACTGCGCTTAAGGGCACTAAAGGGCTTTAGCATATAATACTATTTTTACGTGCAATAGTGCTTATTTTTTTATCTTTTTAGCTTTATATGCTAGCAAAAGTTCTTATACTAAGTAAAAACTTTGCTTATATAAAGGTTTTACTTTTTTTTCTTTTTCTTTTAATTAAAGCATTTAATATAATATAATATAAGATTATATTTTATCTGCCTTACTTTATATATAATCGTATAAAGCTTATTTAATATTAATTAATAGTTATAAGATATATTATAGATTAGCAAAAATAAAAATAAAGTTTTACCTAAAAAAATATATGCTTAGGTTTTTATATTATATTTTAGCTTGCTTTTGCTATATAACTATATAATAGCTAATATAACCTCTTTTTACTTAAGCATTAAAATATTAGCTATAATATTATATGCTAGCTAATTTAATCTTTTTTTACTTAAGCATTAAAGTTTTAGCTATACGTAAAAATAAAAAGAGAAAATTAAATTTTAGGACATATAAGTATACTTCTTTTAACTTAGCAAAAGATATTTATATAAAAAAAAATAAAATAATATATAAAAACATTTAATAATTTATTATATAAAAGCTATATAACTTATAAACTACCTATTATATAAAAGCAATAATAATATATTTATTATATAATAATTACTAAAATAAACGCTTTTATATTTTATAATATAAAAAGGCTAGCAGAACTAAAAAACTAAACTATAGCCTACTAATTAAGCAATTTTAATATATATAAAAATATAGCTAAAATAATAAAAATTAGCAAAAATATGATATAAAATTATATTAATATAATATAATAAAAAAAAAAATTAATTTTAGTTGCGTAACAATATAAAAATTTAATATTTAAGCAGCTTGCTAAGTTATTTATTATTATTATATAAAGTATAAACTAGCTAAAGCTTATTAAGCATATGCTAAAAACTTTAAAAACTAAATAAAAAAGTAGTTTAAACAAGTTTATTACGCAATCTATAAAAAGCTATTAAAAACCTTTAAATAATATAAAGTTTTTATATAATTAAAAGAAAATAAAAGATTATTTAAGCTAAAAAACCTTATATAAATATTAAAAAAGAACTATATTTTAATAAGCAATTAACTAGGCCTTTTAGCAATAAATAACCTTGTAAGCATTATATAATATATATTAGCTTTGCTTATATTAAGCTAACAACTTTAGTTATACTTTTAAGATATATTAACTTTTTAAAGTCTTATATAATAAAAAAACTTATACTTTAAGGCAGCTAACAATATATAATTTTAAATACTAAAAGTTTAATATGCTTAAAGCTTTATATAACTAACTATTAAGTCTTAATTAAAACCTACGTACAAGCATATACTAAAGCTAAGCTATAAGCTAAACTTTTAACTTATATATAAATATCTTATTATATATTACCTTTTTTAAACCTTAAAATAGCAAATATATTTACATATAATATTAAAACCTGCTTTAATAAATCTAGTATTAAACCTACTTTTTACTAAAAATATATAAAACAAGATAATATTACTTAAAAAGTATATGCTATTTTAAAAGACTTAAAAGCATAAGTAAAACTACTTAAGCAAGCTATATAACTTTTTATATAATAAAGCATAGCTGTTTATTAACATATATTAAAAACTTAAAATTATAAAAGATTAATATTATATAATATTTTTAACTATTTTATAAAGTTATGCAAAAAACTATTATATTTACTATATTAGCCTTAATAAAACTTAAAGCAAAATTTATTATATAATAAATACTTACTTTAATATAAATATAAATTATAGTTACTATTAAGCTAACTAAACTATAATTACCTTTATATAAATAAAAGAAAAAAATTTAGACTTAGCATTGCATATAGTATTAAATCTAATAATTAATAAACTTGCAAAAGCATAACAAGCATTTAATATAAGTTACTAAAAGGAAATCTAACTAAGTATAACTGTTATATAAGCATGCTATAAAGTAGCAAAGCTAAACATAGCTTTTATACTTTAAAAGCTATTATATAAAGGCTTTTTTGCTAACTTATAAGCCTGCTTTTATATAATAGAAAATATATTATTAAAAGGCTTTATATAAAAAAATAACAACATATATTTTACTAATAAAAGGTATACTTAAAGCAATTATATAAAAGGCTTTAAACTAAAGTTTTAACTAAAGTATAAAAACTAATTTAATATATAATAAAAGCAGCTATAAGCATAAAAACAAAGCTTTTATTCTTATATAAACAAAAGCTGCTTTATATGCTATAAAAAAAGCTATTAATTAAATAATTATACTTTTTAAAAATAAGCACGCGTAAAAAACTAGTATTTTAATATATATAAAATAATTAATAGTATACTACTTATGCCTAACAAATTTTTATTATTTCTAATAAAATATAAAAAATATTTTAAGTTAAACAAAAGTAAAAAAAATATTAATAAAAAAATTAGACGATAATCTATTTAATTTTTTATAGATAATATGTTTTTTTATTATATAACTAAAAAAAATATCTAAAACTATAACGTAAATATTTTATGCAACTAATTTATTTTAAACAATTAGTATTATATAAAGTATTAAGATAAACTTTAAAATATAAGCGCTTTAAACTACTTAACAGTAAGAAAAGCATAATTAAAAGCATATTTTAAGATTTACTTTTATATAAAGGTTAGCTAGACTTTAAAAACTATAAATATTAGGTTTAAAAAAAGTAATACTATTATAGCTATAAGCACTATATAAATAAATAACTTGCTAAGCACTACTATATACTATATTTTAAATAGCTTTATACTTTTTTTTTTCTTACTAAAAAATGTTAACTAACTATAAGCATACTATAATAATATAAAAAATATAATTATATAAAAAAATAAAAAGATTATATTTATTATATAAAAGTAAAAATATTTATTTTTTAATACTAGCTTATATAAAGCTAGTATTTACTTTATAAAAATAAAGTTATAGTAGCTATATTGCTATTTTAGTTACTTTTATATAAAAAGATTATATAATATGCTTAGTTATGCAAGCTATAATATAAACTATTTTACTTTAAAAAAAATTTAAAAGTTTTATTATTATTATTAATTATATAACTAAGCACTATAAAAGTTTAAATTTTTAATTAAAAATAACTATAATTTTAACTATAAAGTAATTATTAATGCTATATAACTAGAAAATAGCTAGATTTTTTATGTAATTAATGCTATAATATTATTTTAGGCGGTAATATTCTTTAAATTTATATTTGTACAAAATATATAAAAGGCATTATATAAGTGTTAAATTAATATATACTAAAGATTTTCTAACTATATTATATATAATTTAAAAACAAATTTTTTATTTAAAGAGTTTTAAAACTAGGCAAAAATTATAGGCATATAATACTATATAATGCTTATAAAAGCATATTAAGCAATTAGCAAGATTAAATAAGCCTATAAACTATTTTGCTATATATATAATATCTTTAAAGCTAAAATTAGCTATTATATAAAAAAAAAGTTAATTTTATAAACAGTAGTAAAAGCATTAAATAATACTACTAGATTAAATAGCTTTATATTAATATTATTAGTTTTTAAAGCCTACTTTAAAGTTAACTAAAACTTTTCTTTTTTACTAGATATTATATAAAAGGCTAAAGCAATTAAAAAAGCTATAAAAATATTATATAATAAAAAAGCTAAAGTTAAAATTAATTATGCGATTAACTAGCATAATAGACCTATTTTATATAACATGCTATCTTTACTTTTTTAAAGTAAAGTTTTTATATAGCGCAAAAAAAAAGGATAAAATAGTTTATATAAAATATAGTTAATTAAAAGATCTAATATAATTATTAACTTAACAAACACTTTAATCTGCTTTTAATATACGCAGGTTAAGCTATATTATTATATAACTAAAAATCTACCTTTTAATAACCTAGAAAATCTATCTTTAAATAACCTAAAGGAAAAACTACCTACTATATAACCTTTTTAACCTTTAGCTATATAAAGGAAAAAAAGAAAACTAAGAAAAAATATTAGCTTTTATACCCTTTTTATATAATAAACTAGTTATATGTTTTTAACTTAAAAGAAAAAACAAAGCTATATATTAGCTATTAAGCTATGCAAAAACAAAATAATTAATATATTTAAAGCACTATTTAAAAAATTAAACGCAATTAAAATTAATAATTTTATTATATAAAGCATATTTTAGTTTATATAATATAATTTAACCTAATATAGTAATATTTATATCTTTAAGTCTTGCTTTATATAAAAAGTTAAAAAAAAAATAACTAAGCTATATAAAAAGTTTAAGCTAATTATATAAAGGTATAATAATATAAAAAAAGAAATAGTGCTAACTTAGTTATTTATAATTTAAAAAATAAGTTAATATTTAATATTTATATTAAGACTTTTTTTTATATAAAACTTTAACGCTTTTAGCAAACTATAAAATATTATGCAGGCGTATATATAGTTATAAAATAAACTAGCTTAAAAAATTATTATATAACTCTTTTTAAAACTAAAATCTAAATATTTAAAAAAAACAGTTCTAAAAATTATATAACTATTATATAGTTTAGCAGAGTTAAATTTATATTAGTTTAAAACCTACTATTAATATTATTGCTAAAACTTAAAAATAAATATATTTATATATAACCTATGCTTACTAATATTTATAAGGCAATTAAACAACTTTAAAATTACTAGCCTGCAAATAAACAATATGTTTAGCTTTATAACCTTATTTTTTTTTAAAAAAAAGAAATAAAAGCTATAAAAAGCAAAGTTTTATATAAAGCTTAAAAAAGTCTTATAGGTAGATTACCTAATAAAATTTAATAAAGGCTAAATTAACTTATTATTTAAAAATAATATTACTTTAACCTAAAAAAGTTAAGCAGGTTAACTTGCTAAAATTAACCCTTATATAAAAGACTTTATATAATAATATATCTTTTAACGTATAAAAAAAGCATATATTAGCAGCATTTGCTAGCTAAAATCATTATATAACCTATTAGCTGCAATATAAGTTATAAACCTTATACTAACTAACATATAAGCTTTAAACTAAAGGATTAAATAGCAAATAAATAACTAAAACTATAGCTTAACCTATATACTACTAGATTTATATTATATAAAGCTATTTATTTTTATAGATAAATCTTTTGCTAATAATGCTAATATAAGCTTTTAGCTTAAATTTTTTATTGTATTAGCAACTAAGTATTATATAAAGCAAAACTTTAGCTTTAAAATAAAAAAAAATATTATATACTAAAACTTAAGCAAATATAAAAAGGTTATTAAAAATATATTAGCTAGTAAGCTATATAGCATAATTAATAGCTTTAATAGTATAATTGCTTTTTATATAATAATTTAAAAGATTATAGCTATACTTAGAATTCTTTTAATTTTAGCTGTTTTATATTTAAATTTTAAGTTATTATATAACTATCTAGTAAAGCTTAAAACTATATAAGAAAAATACCTTATAATAAATATTATATTATTATAAAAGTTATATAAAAAAAAAGAAATTTTTAACATATAATAAATTAATAGCAAAAATAACCTTATAAATGCACTTACTAAGCAAATATTTAACTAAGTACTTAAAACCTTTATATTTATAAACAGATTAACTATATAAATAAAAGTATTTATAGAAAAGGCTTAAAAAGGTTATATATAATATAACTAGTTACAAGTTATAAAAATAGAAAATATATAAAAATAAAACTATTATATAAAGAAAATACTATATAAATTAAATACTAAAAACTAAAGCAATAAAATAATAATAAACTCTTTTTTTTTTCTACCTTTTTTTTATTATATATAATACTTTAATAATATTCTTTTTCTTTTCCTTTCCTTTTTTTTCTTTAATAATAATGCAAGCATTACGCCTTATAAAAGCGCTAAACGTAAGCGCTATAGGCACTTCTTTAAAAACTAAAGACATGTTAGCACGCAAAAAATAACATGCTACTATAGTAATAGCACCTACTATATGCGCTTTTATAACATGCTAATACTATTATCTTATAACTTTAAATAAAAAAAGCATAGAAGTAGCTTTTATAGCAAATTAATTTTGCTTAAACGTTAGCTAAAACATTTAACTATATAACTTAAAAAAAGATATTATAAAATAAAGCAGCAGTAATAATCCTTTTTTTTGTTTATTATATAATAAAATATATTAGTTTAATAATATACTAATAACTATTTACATAAAAATAAAAGACTATAAATATATATATGTTTATATAAAAAACTTGCATAAAAGCTTAATAAGCCCTGCTTTTTGTAAGGAGGCTATAAACCTTAATAAGGCTATTTTTTTTAGTTTATATAAAGTTTTAAAACTAAGAAACACTACTAATAGCAAAAAGCGCAAAGCAAAAGCAGCTAGCAAAAACAAACAGGTTAATAAAGCTAGTAGCAGCTATTATTATGCTACTTTAAATACTGTTAGTATAACCTATAAAGCAAAAAAAAATACTTATATATAATAATAATAATAATAATAATAGTAATAATAACAATAATAATAGTAATAGCAATAATAGTACTGCTATTACTACTATTGTTACTATTATTATTTATATAACTATTTTAAGTTAATATAACTTTAAAATAATAATTAAAACATATATATAATAGTATATATATATATACATGCGTATATACGTACGTATATATGTATGCCTAAAAAAGAAAAAAAAAAAAAAACAAAGAACTAGCTAAAAATTCTAGCTTTATTTATATATAAAAGGCCCTTTATATAATTAAACCTTCTTATTTATATATACCTGCTATATTAGATAGCACTTTTTTATTTAAACTAGCTATTGCACGTATAACTATATTATAACTATTTGCTTAACTATATAAAAGTTAGGTAACTAAAATTTAAATAAATTATAAGCGTTATTACTAAGTTAAATTAAAGCTAGTGCTTTATTTAAAAAGTAATTAGCTATATAGCTTACCTTTTAGTTTGCATACAAAGGTTTATTAACTACTTATAACCTTATTAAACTAAAAGGAAAATTATTATATAATAGCAAAAACAATAAGTTTAAGCCTGCATAAGGTTATTTATTATTTTTATTTCTTTAGATCTATTATATGCTAAAAAAAGCGTAGTTAAAAAAAAATAGCTAATATTAAAAGCATTAGTATTAACTGCGCTTAAAAGCACTTAAAGGCTTTAGCATATAACACTATCTTTATATATAATAGTATTTATCTTTTTATCTTTTTAGCTTTATATGCTAGCAAAAGTTTTTATATTAAGTAAAAACTTTGCTTATATAAAAGTTTTACTTTTTTTTCTTTTTCTTTTAGTTAAAGCATTTAATATAGTATAATATAAGATTATATTTTATCTGCTTTACTTTACGTATAATTATATAAAGCCTATTTAATAAAAATATATATATAATAATATATATATATAATAGTTATAATAATTGCTAACGTAATAGTTTTTAATTTAACCTTTTATTAATAAAACTATTAATAACTAAAAAGACTTATATATATATAATATATTATTAGCTTTTATATATGCTAGTTTTTTTTTTTTTTTTTTCTTTAGCTTAAAATCTTTGTTTATAGTATTAATAAAGCTATAAACTAGCCTTTAATAATTATAACATTATTTTAAGCTTTTTCTTTTGCTATTAAATGTTTTATAAATATATTAGCTATAATTATTATAATTGCAAACTTAAATTAATTACTTATTATATTATTATATATTTAACTTAAAATAAGTATATTATTATTAAAAACTAAAACTAAAACTTATAACTTTTTTAAAGTAATAACTTATAAAAATTAACAACTTAAAACAATTTAAAAAAATCTAAAACTATATTATATTAAATAATACTTTACTTATAAACTTAAGCATAAATATTTTAAAACTAACTATAAAAAAAAATTTTAACTTTAAGTTTTTAAAAGCTAAATAAAAACAAAACTTTAATGCTATTTTAAATAATATAGCAGCTAAACAAGCAATATTAAAAAACCTATAAGCTTAAATCTTTTAGTTAATATAATAGTTAAAATAAGCTTAATAAAATTAAACCTTAAAATTAAAATAAAATAATATTATTAAAAGCGCTTTTAATAATATTACTTTTTAATTAATAAGTATAGCAGCTTAAATTATTTTTAAAAATATAAAAAAAGTAATAGTAAATAGCTTTAACTTATTATATAATAATAAAGCTAAAAACTAAAAACTAAACTTAAAATATTTTGCTAGCAATAAAAAATAATTTAATTATTAGCTAAGCAAGCTAGCTAATAAATTTAAAAAAAATATTATTACTTATTATATTAAAAAAAGCTATATATATTATATTATGTTTTTATTATAAAATAATATTATATAAGCTTTTAAAATATATTTTTACTTTATTATTAAATTATATAGTAATATAGCTAAAATAATTTAAGCTTTAAAAACTATTTATTATAACTTAAACTAGTTAGCTAAAGCTTATAATAAGCTAAATAAATATTATTATAAAGCTAAATAAAATATTTACTAATTTATTGCTTAATTTAATAATTTAGCATTAAAAGTTAAATTTTTTAAATTAAAATAGTTTTAAATTTTTTAAAAGTATATAAATTTTAATTTAAGAAATAAAATCTTTAAAGCTAATATAAACCTATATATAAGCTATAAATGCTTTTATAATAAAATATTTAAAGCTATATATAACTATAAATATAATTATTAATATTATTAAAAATATAACTAAAAATTAGTAAATAAGCTTGCTGCTAATAAAGCTTTAGCTACTTAATATAATATTAAACTAAATGCTATAAAAACTTTAAAATAGCTAAAAAAAGCTTTAAATAATAAAAAGAAAAAGGTTTACTAAGCTAATAATATATGTTTTATTTGCATAAAATCTAAATATTATATTATTAAATGCTTTAATAAGCTTAAACTTAAAAAAGTTATAAAAATATAACTTATAAAAAAAGTTAAAAAATAAAAAGATTTAACTTATAAGTTTTTTAACTTAAAAAACTAATAATACTACTAAAGGTTTTTATAATAGTTTAATTATTATTTTTAGCTAAAGTAAATAGTAATAAAAAAAACTTTTTTTTTTATAATATTATTTAGCTATAAGTAAATAATATTAAAATAAAAGCTATTATATTATATAATATTAAAGCTTAAGTTTTTTTAATAATAAGCTTAAAGTTAGCTAAATAAATATATTAATAGCTAAAAGTTAAATTAATAATATTATTAAATAGGCTTTATATAATTATACGTAAGGTAAAGCAAATAGAATATAATTTTATATTATATTATATTAAATGCTTTAACTAAAAAAAAAAAGAAAAAAAAGTAAAACCTTTATATAAGTAGAGTTTTTACTTAGTATAAAAACTTTTGCTAGCATATAAAGCTAAAAAAATAAAAAAATAAGTATTATTGCATATAAAAATACTATTATATGCTAAAGCCTTTAAGTGCTTTTAAGCGTAGTTAGTATTAATGCTTTTAATACTAGCTATCTTTTTTTTAACTACGCTTTTTTTAGCATATAATAGATCTAAAGAAATAAAAATAACAAATAACCTTATATAAGCTTAAACTTATTATTTTTACTATTATATAATAATTTCCTTTTTAGTTTAATAAGGTTATAGCTAGGTAATAAACCTTTATATATAAACTAAAAAGTAAGCTATATAGCTAATTACCTTTTAAATAAAGCACTATTATTATTTTAACTTAATAATAACGCTTATAATTTATTTAAATCTTAGTTATTTAGCTTTTATATAGTTAAATAAGTAGTTATAATATAGTTATATATATAATAGCTAGTTTAAGCAAAAAAGCGCTGTTTAATATAGCAGTTACTATTAGTTAAAAAGGTTTAATTATATAAAAAGCCTTTTATATATAAATAAAGCTAAAATTTTTTGCTAGCTTTTTATTCCTTTTACTTTTTTAACTACTTATATATATATACATATATATATATATATATATATATATACACACATATATATATTATTATATATATGTTTTTGCTATTGTTTTAAGTATATGCTAACTTAAAATACTAGTTATTATATAATAATAATAGCAGCAATAGTAATAATAGCACTATTGCTATTATTACTATTATTATTATTATTATTATTATTATATATAATATTTTTTTTTACTGCTTTATAGGTTATACTAATAATAGTTTAAGTAAAATTGTTAGTAGTAGCTATAGCTGCTGCTTACTTTTACTTTATACTACCTGCTTTTAAAGATATATTATAGTTTTAAAACTTTATGCGCACTAAAAATAAAGGTTATATAAAGGTTTATAGCCTTTTAATAAAAAGTAAGGCCTATAAGGCCTTTATATAAATACTATGTATAAACGTATATATATTTTTATTTTTTTTTTTATGCAAATAGTTTTTAGTATGTTTTTTAGCTAATATGTTTTATTATATAATAAAATAAAAAAAGGGTTATTATTGCTACCTTATTATTTAATATTATATTTAAAATATTAGCTTTTAATGTTTTTGCTAATATATAAGCAAAACTTATTTATTAAAAAGAATATTTTAAGGCTATATTAGTTTAAAGTTATAGTTTAATTATAGCAGATTGCTAAAAAAATGCTTAAAAGAAGTATTATAGTTATTTTAAAGCGCGATTTATATTATGCTATTAAGTCCTTAGATTTTAAGGTAGTGCTTGCGCTATATATATTTAGCGCTTATATAAAGCAAAGTGTTTTTATTATAGTTAAAAGAAAAGAAAAAGAAAAGCTTATAATAAAAAAAAAAAAAGGTTATAATATTTTTTTTTAGTGTTTTTTAAAGTTTTTATATTTTTAATTTATTTTTATATGTTATATTATTTATATAATATTTTTACTTTTGCATTTTTTCTTTTTAAAATGCTTTATAACTTGTTATATTATATATAACCTTTTATTATATATAACTTTTTTAAGCTTTTTTTATAAATGCTTTTACTTATATAGTTAATTTATTTATAAATATAAAGGTTTTTAATGCTTAATTAAATATATATTTAATAAAAGCATTTATAAGGTTATTTTTACTATTAATTTATTATATATTAAAAATCTTTTTTTTTTATATAACTTTTATAATAATATAATATTTATTATAAAGCATTTTTTTTATATAGTTTTAAGCTTTATTAAATAGTTATATAATAACTTTAAATTTAAATATAAGATAGCTAAAATTAAAGGAATTTTAAGTATAGCTATAATTTTTTAAATTGTTATATAAAAAGTAATTGCGCTATTAAAGCTATTAACTATGCTATATAGCTTATTAGCTAGTATGCTTTTTATAACCTTTTTATACTTGCTTAAGTTTTAGTATATAATATTTCTTTTTATTTTAAAGCTAAAATTTTGCTTTATATAATGCTTAGTTGCTAATATAATAAAAAATCTAAGCTAAAAGCTTATATTAGCATTATTAGCAAAAAATCTATTTATAAAAATAAATAGCTTTATATAATATAAATCTAGTAGTATATAAGTTAGGCTATAGTTTTAGTTATTTATTTACTATTTAATCTTTTAGTTTAAAGCTTATACGTTAGTTAATATAAAGTTTATAACTTATACTGCTGCTAATAAGTTATATAATACTTTTAGCTAGTAAATGCTGCTAATATATGCTTTTTTTATGCATTAAAAAATATATTATTATATAAATTCCTTTATATAAAGGTTAATTTTAGCAAGTTAACCTGCTTAACTTTTTTAGGTTAAAATAATATTACCTTTAAATAATAGGTTAATTTAGCTTTTATTAAATTTTATTAGGTAATCTATTTATAAGACTTTTTTAAGCTTTGCATAAAACTTTGCTTTTTATAGCTTTTATTCCTTTTTTTTAAAAAGAAATAAAGTTATAAAGCTAAATATATTATTTATTTATAAGCTAGTAATTTTAAAGTTATTTAATTACCTTATAAATATTAGCAGGCATAAGTTATAAATAAATATATTTATTTTTAAGTTTTAGCAGTAATATTAATAGTAAGTTTTAAATTAATATAAACTTAACTTTACTAAACTATATAATAGTTATATAATTTTTAAAACTATTTCTTTTAGGTATTTAGATTTTAGTTTTAAAGAAAGTTATATAATAATCTTTTAAGCTAGTTTATTTTATAACTATATATATGCTTATATAATATCTTATAGTTTGCTAAAAGCATTAAAGTTTTATATAAAAAAAAGTCTTAATATAAAAATTAAACGTTAACTTATTTTTTAAATTATAAGTAACTAAGTTAGCACTATTTTTTTCTTTATATTATTATATCTTTATATAATTAGCTTAAACTTTTTATATAGTTTAGTTATTTTTTCTTTAACTTTTTATATAAAGCAAAACTTAAAGATGTAAATATTACTATATTAAATTAAATTATATTATATAAACTAAAATATGCCTTATATAATAAAGTTATTAATTTTAGTTGCATTTAACTTTTTAAATAATACTTTAAGCATATTAATTATTTTATTTTTGCATAGCTTAATAGCTAGTATATAGCTTTGTTTTTTTTTTTAGGTTAAGAACATATAACTAGTTTATTATGCAAAAAAGATATAAAAGCTAATATTTTTCCTTAGTCTTTTTTTTTTCTTTTATACAGCTAAAGGTTAAAAAGATTATATAATAGGTAGTTTTTTCTTTAGGTTATTTAAAAGTAAATCTTTTAGGTTAGTTAAAAGTAGATCTTTTAAGTTATTAAAAAGTAAATCTTTAGTTATATAATAATATAGCTTAACTTATATATATTAAAAGTAAATTAAGCTATTTATTAAGTTAATAATTATATTAGATCTTTTAATTAACTATATTTTATATAAACTATTTTATTTTTTTTTTTTATGTTATATAAAGACTTTACTTTAAAAAAGTAAAGATAGCATATTATATAAGATAGGCTTATTATGCTAGTTAATTATATAATTAATTTTAACTTTAGCTTTTTTGTTGCATAATATTTTTATAGCTTTTTTAATTGCTTTAGCTTTTTATATAATATTTAGTAAAAAAAAAAAGTTTTAGTTAACTTTAAAGTAAGCTTTAAAAACTAGTAATATTAATATAAAGCTATTTAATTTAATAGTATTATTTAATGCTTTTATTACTATTTATAAAATTAACTTTTTTTTTATATAATAGCTAATTTTAGCTTTAAAGATATTATATATATAGCAAAGTAGTTTATAGGCTTATTTAATTTTACTAATTGCTTAATATGCTTTTATAAGCATTATATAGTATTATATGCTTATAATCTTTGCTTAGTTTTAAAACTTTTTAAATAAAAAATTTATTTTTAGGTTATATATAATATAGTTAAAAAGTCTTTAGTATATATTAATTTAGCACTTATATAACGCTTTTTATATATGTTATATAAATATAAATTTAAAGAATATTACTATTTAAAATAATATTATAGCATTAATTATATAAAAAACCTAGCTATTTTCTAATTATATAGTATTAATAATTACTTTATAGTTAAAGTTATAGTTATTTTTAATTAAAAATTTAAACTTTTATAATATTTAGTTATATAATTAATAATAATAGCAAAACTTTTAAATTTTTTTTAAAGTAAAATAGTTTATATTATAGCTTATATAACTAAGTATATTATATAATCTCTTTATATAAAAGTAACTAAAAACGCAATATAGCTGCTATAACTTTATTTTTATAAAGTAAATATTATTTTTATATATGCTAATATTAAAAAATAAATGTTTTTATTTTTATATAATAGGTATAGTTTTTTTATCTTTTTATATAATTATATCTTTTATATTATTATAGTATGCTTATAGTTAGTTAATATTTTTTAGTAAAAAAAAAAAAGTATAAGGCTATTTAAGATATAGTATATAATAATGCTTAGCAGGTTATTTATTTATATAATACTTATAGCTATAATAATATTATTTTTTTTAAACTTAATATTTATAGTTTTTAAGGTTTAGCTAACTTTTATATAAAAATAAATCTTAAGATATGCTTTTAATTATGCTTTTTTTATTATTAAATAGTTTAAAGCGCTTATATTTTAAAGTTTACTTTAGTATTTTATATAATATTAGTTATTTAAAATAAATTAGTTATATAAAACGCTTGCGTTATAATTTTAAATAATTTTTTTAGTTATATAATAAAAAAATATATTATTTATAAAAAATTAAATAGATTACTTTTTAATTTTTGTATTAGTATTTTTTTTACTTTTATTTAACTTAAGGTATTTTTTATATTTTGTTAGAAATAATAAGAATTTATTAGGTATAAATAATATGCTATTAATTATTTTATACGTATTAAAATATTAGTTTTTTATATATACTTGTTTTTAAAAAGTGTAATTATTTAACTAATAGCTTTTTTTATAGCATATAAAGCAGCTTTTGTTTATATAAAAGTAAAAGCTTTGTTTTTATACTTATAGCTGCTTTTATTATATATTAAATTAGTTTTTATACTTTAGTTAAAGCTTTAGTTTAAAGCCTTTTATATAATTGCTTTAAATATACCTTTTATTAGTAAAATATATATTATTATTTTTTTATATAAAGCTTTTTAATAATATATCGTCTATTATATAAAGGTAAGCTTATAAGTTAGTAAAAAAGCTTTTATATAATAGCTTTTAAAGTATAAAAGCTATGTTTAGCTTTGCTACTTTATAGCATGCTTATATAATAGTTATATTTAGTTAAATTTTCTTTTAATAACTTATATTAAGTGCTTATTATGCTTTTATAAGCTTATTAATTATTAAATCTAGTATTATATATAATATTAAGTTTAAATTCTTTTTTTTTATTTATATAAAAGTAATTATAGTTTAGTTAGCCTAATAGTAACTATAATTTATGTTTATATTAAAGTAAATATTTATTATATAATAAATCTTGCTTTAAGTTTTATTAAAGCTAATATAGTAAATATAATAATTTTTTATATAACTTTATAAAATAGTTAAAAATATTATATAGTATTAGTTTTTTATAATTTTAAGTTTTTAGTATACGTTAATAAATAGCTATGCTTTGTTATATAAAAGATTATATAGCTTGCTTAAATAGTTTTACTTATGCTTTTAAGTCTTTTAAAATAGCATGTACTTTTTAAGTAATATTATCTTGTTTTATATATTTTTAATAAAAGGTAAGTTTAATACTAAGTTTATTAAAGCAGGTTTTAATGTTATATATAAGTATATTTGCTACTTTAAGGTTTAAAAAAGGTAATATATAACAAGGTATTTATATATAAGTTAAAAGTTTAGTTTATAGCCTAGCCTTAATATATACTTATACGTAGGTTTTAATTAGGACTTAATAGTTAGTTATATAAAGCTTTAGGCATATTAAACTTTTAGTATTTAAAATTATATATTATTAGCTGCTTTAAAGTATAGGTTTTTTTGTTATATAAGACTTTAAAAGGTTAATATATCTTAAAAATATAACTAAAGTTATTACCTTAATATAAGCAAAGCTAATATATATTATATAGTGCTTATAAGGTTATTTATTACTAAAAAGCTTAGTTAATTGCCTATTAAAATATAGTTTTCTTTAAGTATTTATATAAGGTTTTTTAGCTTAAATAATCTTTTATTTTCTTTTAGTTATATAAAGACCTTATATTATTTAAAGGTTTTTAATAGCTTTTTGCAGATCGTATAATAAACTTATTTAAACTGCTTTTTTGTTTAGTTTTTAAAGTTTTTAGCATATGCTTAATAAGCTTTAGCTAGTTTATATTTTATATAATAGTAATAAATAACTTAACAAGCTGCTTAAATATTAAGTTCTTATATTATTATGCAACTAAAATTAATCTTTTTTTTTATATTATATTATGTTAATATAGTTTTATATAGTATTTTTGCTAATTTTTATTATTTTAGCTATACTTTTATATATATTAAAATTATTTAATTATTTAGCTATAGTTTAATTTTTTAGTTCTTTTAGCCTTTTTATATTATAAAATATAAAAGCGTTTATTTTAGTAATTATTATATAATAAGTATATTGTTATTACTTTTATATAATAAGTAGTTTATAGGTTATATAGCTTTTATATAATAGATTATTAAGTGTTTTTATATATTATCTTGTTTTTTTTTATATAAATATCTTTTGCTAGGTTAAGAAAAGTGTACTTATATGTCTTAAAATTTAATTTTCTTTTTTTATTTTTACGTACAGCTAAAACTTTAATGCTTAAGTAAAAAAAGGTTAAATTAGCTAGCATATAATATTATAGCTAATATTTTA
This sequence comes from Xylaria grammica, assembly GCA_004353285.2. Taxonomy (NCBI): domain Eukaryota; kingdom Fungi; phylum Ascomycota; class Sordariomycetes; order Xylariales; family Xylariaceae; genus Xylaria; species Xylaria grammica. The sequence continues at coordinate 1,593,710 of NGZP02000010.1, read as the reverse complement.
ATGCCTAAGTAAAAAAAGATTATATTAGCTATTATATAGTTATATAGCAAAGGTAAGCTAAAGTATAATATAAAAACTTAAGCATATATTCTTTTAAATAAAACTTTATTTTTACTTTTATTAATTTATAATATATTTTATAACTACTAATTAGTATTAAATAGGCTTTATACGATTATATATAAGGTAAAGCAAATAAAATATAATCTTATATTATATTATATTAAATGTTTTAACTAAAAAAAAAAAAAAAAAAAGTAAAACCTTTATATAAGCAAAGTTTTTACTTAGTATAAGAACTTTTGCTAGCATATAAAGCTAAAAAGATAAAAAGATAAGCACTATTACATATAAAGATACTATTATACGCTAAGGCCTTTAAATGCCTTTAAGCGCAGTTAATACTAATGCTTTTAATAAATATTAATATAAAAATAATCTTTTTTAATTATAAAAGAAAACTTATAAAAAGTATAAAGTAATATTTGCATGCTACTTTTAAAATTAATAAAAAAAGATTTAAAGATTAATTTTTTTAAGTTATTAATATAAAGCTAAATATTATAATTAGCTTAAACTAGCTAGCTAAATATTAAATTCTTTTAAACTACGCTAATAAAAAGCTAATATAACTTAATAACTTATTATTTTTTACAAAGTTTTTGCTAATAATAAAAGTTTTATAAATAAAAGCGTTAAAATATTAAGTTAATCTTATTATTTAAAAAGATATTAATTGCTAAAACTAAGCATTAAAAAAATAATATTAAATATTTTAATAGAAAATATTAAGCAATACTAATAATAACCTTAAAGTTATAATAGTTATAATAATTGCTAATATAATAGTCTTTAATTTAACTTTTTATTAATAAAACTATTAATAATTAAAAGGACTTATATATATATAATATATTATTAGCTTTTATATATGCTAGTTTTTTTCTTTCTTTTTTTTTTAGCTTAAAATCTTTGTTTATAGCATTAATAAAGCTATAAACTAGCCTTTAATAATTATAATACTATTTTAAGCTTTTTTTTTTACTATTAAGCATTTTATAAATACGTTAGCTATAATTACTATAGTTATAAACTTAAACTAACTACTTATTATATTATTATATATTTAACTTAAAATAAATATACTATTACTAAAAACTAAAACTAAAACTTATAACTTTTTTAAAGCAATAATTTATAAAAATTAATAACTTAAAATAATCTAAAAAAAATTAAGACTATATTATATTAAATAATATTTTATTTATAAACTTAAGCGTAAATACTTTAAAACTAACTATAAAAAAAAACTTTAACTTTAAGTTTTTAAAAGCTAAACAAAAATAAAACTTTAATGCTACTTTAAATAATATAGCAGCTAAACAAGTAATATTAAAAAACTTATAAGCTTAAATTTTCTAGTTAATATAATAGTTAAAATAAGCTTAATAAAATTAAACTTTAAAATTAAAATAAAATAATATTATTAAAAGCGCTTTTAATAATATTATCTTTTAATTAATAGATATAGCAGCTTAAACTATTTTTAAAAATATAAAAAAAGCAATAATAAATAGCTTTAACTTATTATATAATAATAAAGCTAAAAGCTAAAAACTAAACTTAAAATATTTTACTAGTAATAAAAAATAATTTAACTATTAGCTAAGCAAGCTAGCTAATAAATTTAAAAAAGATATTATTATTTATTATATTAAAAAAAGCTAAATATATTATATTATATTTTTATTATAAGATAATATTATATAAGCTTTTAAAATATATTTTTATTTTATTATTAAATTATATAATAGTATAGCTAAAATAATTTAAGCTTTAAAAACTGCTTATTATAACTTAAATTAATTAGCTAAAGCTTATAATAAGCTAAATAAATATTATTATAAAGCTAAATAAAATATTTATTAATTTATTAATTAATTTAATATTTTAGCATTAAAAGCTAAGTTTTTTAAATTAAAATAGTTTTAAATTTTTTAAAAGCATATAGATTTTAATTTAAGAAATATAATCTTTAAAGCTAGCATAAACTTATATATAAGCTATAAATGCTTTTATAATAAAATATTTAAAGCTATATATAACTATAAATATAGCTATTAATATTATTAAAAATATAACTAAAAACTAATAAATAAGCCTGCTATTAATAAAACTTTACTTATTTAATATAATATTAAACTAAATGCTACAAAAATTTTAAAATAGCTAAAAAAAGCTTTAAATAAAAAAAAAAAAAAAGTTTACTAAGCTAATAATATATGTTTTATTTATAAAAAATCTAAATATTATATTATTAAATGCTTTAATAAGCTTAAACTTAAAAAAGTTATAAAAATATAACTTATTAAAAAAATTAAAAAATAAAAAGATTAAACTAATAAATTCTTTAATTTAAAAAACTAATAAAATTACTAAAAGTTTTTATAATAATTTAATTATTATTTTTAGCTAAAATAAATAATAATAAAAAAAACTTTTTTTTTTATAATATTATTTAGTTATAAGTAAATAATATTAAAATAAAAGCTATTATATTATATAATATTAAAGCTTAAGTTTTTTTAATAATAAGCTTAAAGTTAGCTTAATAAATATATTAATAGCTAAAGGCTAAATTAATAATATTAATATAAAAATAACTTTTTTTTAATTATAAAAAAAAACTTATAAAAAGTATAAAATAATATTTATATGCTTTTTTTAAAATTAATAAAAAAAAATTTAAAGATTAACTTTTTTAAATTATTAATATAAAGCTAAATATTATAATTAGCTTAAACTAGCTAGCAAAACATTAAATCTTTTTAAACTATATTAGTAAAAAGCTAATATAGCTTAATAACTTATTACTTTTTATAAAGTTTTTACTAATAATAAAAATCTTATAAATAAAAACTTTAAAACGTTAAGTTAATCTTACTATTTAAAAAAATACTAATTGCTAAAACTAAGCAATAAAAAAATAATACTAAATATTTTAATAAAAAATGCTAAGCAATATTAATAATAACTTTAAAGTAATTATAAATATTATATAGCAAATTAATTAAAACTTAAATAAATAATAATAAGCTTAACTAGCTAAAAAAGTATTAAAATAATTTATATTAATAAAGTTTATTATATTAATAAAACAAATAAAAAATATAAATTTATTAAAAACATTTAATAAAAAGTATATTTTGTTCTTATTTAATAAAGATTTAAAATATATAATATTAATTTATAAAATATTATTAAAATTATTAGCTTATTTAAAAAGCTTTTTTTTTAAAATTAAAGTAAATATTATAGCATTTTTTTAACTTAGTTTTAACGTTATATTAAAACCTACTAATAAAAAGCCTACTAACTTATCTTTAAAATATTATATTTTAATTTAATATTTTTTATTAAAAAAAAAAGTTATTAACTAATTGCTAGCTTTAAGCTTTATTAAGCTATATATAAAAGTTAATATAGCTTTTATTTTATTTGCTTTAAAGCTTTATTTATAAAAATAATAATTTTATATTAATTATTAATAAAAAAATAAATACTTAAAAGATTATATTATTTTTACTTTAAACTTATTTAATATTATTTTTAATAGCTATTAAGCTTAAAAATACTTTAAATTTAATATTATTAAAGCTTTTTATAAAATAAAAATAGCTTTAAAATTAAAATATCTTATTATTTTTAAAACTTAGCAAAATATGTTTTAATAGCTAGTTTTACCTTCTAAACTTAAAGTAAAACTAGCTTAATAATAGACTTTTATTAATATATAGCTGCAAAAATTACTAAATAAGTTTGCAAGCATATATATTAATAATATTTTAATATATTTTAATTTTAAAAAAAAGCATTAAACCTATTATAAAAAAGTTATTTATAAACTATATAAAGTAAACTTGCAAAGTAATATTAAAAAGTTATAGTTTAATATAATAAAAGTAAACTATTTAAATATAATATTAAAAGCTAAAGTAAGCATTAAAGTAAACCTAGCTAAAATTAAAGCTATTATTAGTTAAAAATTTAAAAACTTTAATAAAATATAAGCAGTTTAATCTTTTTTAAAGCTTTATAACTTTATTTATATATTTACTTACTATGTAAGTAATATAGCTAAACCTTTTAATTAATTGCTTAAAAAAAACATGCCTTTTAAAAAAGGCATAAAATAAAAAAAAGCCTTTAAAGCTATAAAATAATTAGCTTATTAGTTATTAATACTTACTTTTTTTAAACTTAAAGTATTTATTAAAGTAAAAATAAACATTTTATATAATGCTACTAAAAGTATTATTTAGTAATAGCAACTTAATAGCTAATAAAAACTAGTTAAATATTTTTTAAAAATAATAATATTATATAAAAAAGCATACTTTATATAAGATTATAAACTTTTAGCAGTAATATAAACGCTAAAATACTATTATTTAAAACTACTAAAAATAAAGTTTTTTATAGTTATTAACTATTAAGCTTTAGTTTATTTTTTAATTAAAAAAATACTATTAATATAATAAATATAATAAGCTAACTTTTTATTTAACTTTAATATTATGTTTTAATACTATTTAAGCTAATAAAATATAGTTATTAACGTACTTTTATAAAAAATAGTAGATTTATTTACTATTAAAGCATAAAAAGCTAAAAAGTAAAACATAAAATTTATTATAAAAGGAGTTTTTTAAAAAGGCAAGGCTTTTAGTTTAAGTATTTAAGTGTATATATTAATTTAAGGATAAAGAAAAAAAAAGGAAAAGTCTAAAGGTTTATAAAATTATTAGATTAAGTGTGTGTACAAAGTAAGTCTTATAGAGGGTCTTATATAAGTAGGTTTTATATAGGTCCTTTAAAGACTTTTGTAAAGGCTAGCCGTAACTAAATTAATTAACCTTGCAAAAATAGCTATATTAGTTGCTTTAGTAAAACTAACTATAATACTTTTAAAAAAAGCAGATTTAATAAATCTTATTAAAAAAGAAAATAAACTTTAATAGCTAAATATAAAAAAATACTACTTAAAAGTTTTAGAAACTATAACTAATAAATTAATCTTTTTATAAATAGCTTTAATAAAAAAAGCTTATTACTTAGTTATTATAGCCTACCTAAGGTAAAATAAAACTATAAAAGCGTTAAAATAAAACTATTACTAGCTTTACCTTAAAAAAACGTTAAAAAATATATATAAAATTGCTATAATTATAAAAAAAACAAAGCATTATAAAATAAAACCTTAAGCTTATTATATTTACTATTAATGCTAACCTTAATTTAAAAATATATAATAGTTAATAAAAAATCTATGCTTAAAGATTAATATAAATATAATTACGTTTAAGTATTTATTAATAAATTTAGCTATTTTTTAGTTAGCATTTTAGCTTATAAAACTAATACTATAAAAAATATAGCCTTAAGATATTACTAATATATTTATTAATTATTTAACATATTAAAAGTTTAAATATTTAATAATATAAAACTATTTATTTTAAGCTTTATAACTAAAATTAATAAATTAACTAGTATAAAGCACTATTATAGCAGCATATTTTATTTATAAACTTAAAGTGCTATAAAGCTTATAAACTAAAAGCTAAATTAATAATTAAAATTTTATGTTAATAAATATTAAAATAACTAAAATATTTACTTGCTTGCTTTAAATTTTACATATAACTTTTTTTAGCATTTATTAATAAATATAGCTTTACTAAAGGTAGCTATAAAAACTAACGTTTATAACCTATTATTACTATTGCTACTTAATGTAAAAGCAAATAATAAACTAAAAAAATAAGCGCTTAAGCTAGTATAACAAGCATAAAAAGTCTAATAATATGCTTATAAAATAGCACTTAAAATATAAAAGTAATAATAAATATAAGCTAACTATAAGTAAAAACTAGTAAACTTTATAGTTAATAATTATATATTTTTTAAAAAAAAAAGCTTTATAACTTAAGCGCTAACAACTAAGCTAAACTTATAATAAATAAAGCTATTTAAAATATTATAAATATAAAAATATAGCTATATTTTAAATTTTTTAAACTTTTATAAAATAACTAACTTATTTTATGCTAATAAACTATAAAAAGCTATAAATAATCTGCTATTATAATAAGCATAACTACTACTTAAAGCAAAGAAAATTAATAGTAAAGCAAAATTTAAAGTAAAAAAAATACTATAATTTAAACTATATAAAAAATATAAAATGCTATAATATTAAATAGCATAGCAAAAATATAACCTTAATAATATATAATATTTTATTAAAAACTTTAAAAACTTACTAGTATAGCTAGAAAAATTTTATAAGCAATATTAAAAAGCACTAAGTTTTTTAATAAAACTTTAATACTAAATAAAAATAGCAGCTAAAAACATATAAGCAAAAAACTATTTAAATAATAATTTAGCTAAAAAAGCAAGCTTTACTATAAAAATTAAACAATATAAATAACTTTAATAAAGTTTACAATTATATTTTAGTTTTAATAAAAAAAAATATAACAGTTATAATAATTGCTAATATAATAATCTTTAATTTAACCTTTTATTAATAAGACTATTAATAACTAAAAAAACCTATATATATATAATATATTATTAGCTTTTATATATGCTAGTTTTTTTTTTTCTTTTTTTTTTTCTTTAGCTTAAAATCTTCGTTTATAGCATTAATAAAGCTATAAACTAGCCTTTAATAATTATAACAATAAAAGTGCTTTTAAACTTAACCTTATACTTTTTTTTATTTGTTTTAAGTTTTTATACTTAACTTAATATAACCTTTTTATTACTAGCACTATTATAACTACTATAATAATATAGCTATATTATTTGTTTACTAAATTAAATTATTAATAGCACTTTTAATTAATATAAAATTTTTTTAATAGTATGCTTTTAGTTATTGCTTTTTTTTAAACTTAATATAATTACTTTATACTATTATTTTTATAAATATTATTATAAGTAACTATTATTATAAATTTACTAGTAAAAGGTTTTATTAACTTAATGCTTAAGTATATTATAAACTTATGCTAAAATATTTATAATTAAAGGTTAAAAAATACTTTTACTAATAAAATAAGCAATTAAAAAAAAGAAAAGCATACTAACTACTTTGTTTAAAAGCTAGTTTTTAGGTTTATTAAAACTTTTCTTAATAACTTGCTTTTTTTTGCTAGATTAGCTAAAATAAAAAACATTTTAAATATCTTTAATATTTTCTTTTTACTATTGCAATAATTATTTTCTAGTTTTTTAAGCTAAGGTATAATAAAAAAGTAAATAAATAAGGTTTTTTTTGCTATAATTAACATGCTTTTTTATATTAAAGCTAAAAATAAACTACTAACATAAAAAATAAATGCTTTTGCTATATTATTTTTTAAGGACTTTTATAAAAAAGTAACTTATAAATATAAGTTTACTGCTATTTTTAATTAAAATAAGTTTAAAATAATACTATTTAAAATAACTATATAAAATATTTATTTATATATTAAACTATTAATCTTTAAAAAAAATAAATTAGTAAAAGAAAGTAGTTATTAGTTTGCAATTATTATTTATATTAGTTTATATATAGTTTATTTTTTTAATTTCTTTAAAGCTAGTTTTACTAAAAAACATTATTATATAATCTATAAGCATATTATTATAAAGTTATAGCTAAAAAACTTTATTTAAAAGAAATAAACTATTTTATATTTAAATAAAGCATTTTTTAATATATTTTTTAAATAAAAAAATAGCTAGTGCTATAAGCTTTTTATAATTATATTTATATTTAATATAATTTAATACTTATATATAGTTAAAGCATATCTTTATAATTTATAAAATAAAAAAAAGCACTTTAACTTTTTTAATAATATATAAAGCGCTTTTTATAAAAATATTTAACTTATAATATATTATAAGGTATTAAAAGCATAAAAAGCTAAAAAAACTATTTATAGCTAACTTAAATACTAAGGTAGTTATATTTAGTATTAAAAAACCTGTTATAAAAAAAGCAGCTATATTATTAGCTTAGTTTAGCAGTATATAAAAGTTTGCATATTTTTTTAAGACTATATATCTTGCAAAGCTAAATAAATAAAATCTAAAGTTTAGTTTTTTTTTATAAGCAAAAAGAAATTATATAGTTTAAAACTTTAATATAAAATACTTTAATTAAAGCTATATTAATAAAGCATTTAAAGATTTTTATAACTTTAATATTACTTACTTTTTTAATTTTTAAAGAAATAATATTACTATATACTTAACAAATGCTTTAATTAAACTAAAAGCAAAAAAGTAGTTAAGTAAACTAAAAGTTTTAGCTATACTAAAGTTTTTTTTAAAGCTTTACTTTAAATATAGTTTTTTACTTTTTAAATTATTTTTAAAAACAAATATAATATGCTTATAAAAAATTATAAAAAGTTAATATAAAATAAAGCATAAAATAATAAAGTAAAAAGTATTAAAGCTTGCTTTATTATTTTAAAATACTGCTGCTATAGTTATTAAACTATAATATTTATAAATTTATATAATTAACTAGCTTATTTATTTAATTTATTTTTTAAAGAAAAAAGTAGCATTAAAAAAATAATAAAATAACTATAAACTTTATAAAAAGCTAAGTTTAATATAAATATTATATTTACTTAACTAATTAGCTTGCTTATATATAATTAGTTTAATAAATATATATATAAATATTTTAGCCTTTATATGCTATACTTAATATTTTGCTAGCCTAATAATATTATTACATATAAAAAAAAAAGCTAAAATAAAAAGCAGTTATTAGCTTAAATATACTATAAATAAATAGCAGCACTTATTAAAATATATATTAATATTTAAATTAAAAAAAGTTTACTATTTTTACTTTTTAATTTTTATACTATAAAAAAAGTTTATAATTAAAAAATATAAGATTTAAAAGCATTAAAAAAAGTAATAGATCTATTAAAACTTATATATAAAAATAACTAAAATATTTAAGTTTAATTATATAAAATGCCTTTTTAGCTAAATAACTGCTTAGCTTAGTTAAAAAAACTAAAAAAAAAGCTAATTAATAATGCTTAAATATTTACTAACTATATTAACTTTAACTTTAATAATTTTAATGCTAATTAGCTTATTTACTAGCAAATAATAATAGCTATATTGCTTATATAAAGCTTATATTAAAAATAGTAAAATAGCAAGTTATTTTTTTAAAATTTAAATATATTAGTTAAAACTTTTATAAGCTTTTATATTAGTATTATTAAATATGCTTTAAAGATTATAGTTAAGCTTATAATAAAAAATATTTTTATAAAAAGTAATATAATAATACTAATAGTATAAATAAATAACAAATATACTATAAATATAATAATACTAAGTAAAAAAAAAGCTAATTTATAGTAAAAGCTTATTTTAATATATACTTAATAAAAGATAGTTTTTATATTTTATATAAAAGTTATTAATACTTAAAAAAGCTTTAATATAAAAAAGAAAATAATAAATATATAGCTATTAATGCTATTTAATATAGCTAAACCTATAGCATTTTATATTATTATAATATTTACTAACTAAAAAAAAAGTAAATTTAAGTTTTTTAATATATTTTTTTTATATTACTTATATTATACCCTTAAAATGTTGCTAAAGTATATGTTAAAAACCTTAAACTATTAGTTAAAGTAGCATATAAAAAACTTACGCAATAAAATAATATTATATTTAAAAATTAAGCCTAAAAAAGCTTTTATAAATAATATTTATGCACTATTAAATAAGCTAAAAAAACTAAAACTTAAAGAATTATATAATTAAAGCAAAAATATTACTAAAAAGCTAGTTAAAAAAAAAGGCATTAAGAAAAAAAGCATAACTAGTAAACTAACTTTATATAAACAAACCTAACAAACCTACTTTAAAGTATTTTTTAACCTTTTTTTACGCTTAAAGTTATATTATAAACAATATAAAAACGTACTAAATATAGCTAAATTCTTTTAAAATAATACTTTAAATAATATTTTGCTACTAAAGTTTTTTTAATTAAGCAATCTTTAATAGTAAGCTTTTTAACTACGGCAAAAAAAAGTAGCTTCTTTATATAAATAGCCTAAAAATACTTGGTTTAATATTATATATAAACTTACTCCTTTATACCTAAATAGCTAAAAAGAATAAAATTAATATAACTAAAGTATTAAAGCATTAAAAAAAGCAAAACAAGCATTAAAGATATAAAAAACTAAAAAAAGCAAAGATAATCTTATAAAACTTAATAATAAAAGTAAAAAAGCTAAAAAGCTAGTTAAAAAAAAATAAAAAAAAAGAATAAATTAATTATATATACTATTAAGTTAAAGCGTTAAATTAATAATTAAGCTATATTAAAGTTAACTATATTTTAATTAAGGAGAATTAAAGTAAAGCTTATTAAAAAAGTTAAATAAAAAATATAAGGAAAAAAAGGTTGTTTTAGTAAATTAAAAGCATAAAGGAATGCAAAACAAAATAACATTTATACGCAAAATTAACTTATTTGCTTTTACTAATATCTTTAAGCTATAATTAATTAATTTCTTATGCTATATTATATTTTAAATATATAAAAGTATAATGTTTAAATTATTTTTATATAGCGGCTATATAAGCTTTTGCTTATATATTAACTTAAAGCAAAAGATTAAATAGTTGTTTTTATTAGATAATTATATAATAACTTTAAATTTAAACATAAAATAGCTAAAATTAAAAAAATTTTAAGTATAGCTATAATTTTTTAAATTGTTATATAAAAGGCAATTATATTATTAAAGCTATTAACTATATTATATAGCTTATTAGCTAGTATACTTTTAATAACTTTTTTATATTTGCTTAAGTTTTACTATATAATATTTGTTTTTATTTTAAAGCTAAAATTTTACTTTATATAATGCTTAATTACTAATATAATAAAAAATCTAAGCTAAAAGCTTATATTAATATTATTAGCAAAAAGTTTATTTATAAAAATAAACAGCTTTATATAATATAAGTTTAATAATATATAAGTTAGGCTATAGTTTTAGTTATTTATTTACTATTTAATTTTTTAGTTTAAAGCTTATATATTAGTTAATATAAAGTTTATAACTTATGCTATAGCTAATAAGTTATATAATACTTTTAGCTAGTAAATGCTATTAATATATGCTTTTTTTATATATTAAGAAATATATTATTATATAAAGTTTTTTATATAAAGGTTAATTTTAGCAAGTTAACCTGCTTAATTTGTTTAGGTTAAAATAATATTACTTTTAAATAATAAGTTAATTTAGCTTTTATTAAATTTTATTAAGTAATTTATTTATAAAACTTTTTTAAGCTTTATATAAAACTTTACTTTTTATAGCTTTTATTTTTTTTTTAGAAAAAAATAAAGTTATAAAGCTAAATATATTATTTGTTTATAAGCTAGTAATTTTAAAGTTATTTAATTGCTTTATAAATATTAATAAGTATAAGTTATATATAAACATATTTATTTTTAATTTTTAGCAGTAATATTAGTAATAAGTTTTAAACTAATATAAACTTAACTTTATTAAACTATATAATAATTATATAATCTTTAAAACTATTTTCTTTAAGTATTTAAATTTTAGTTTTAAAAAAAGTTATGCAATAATTTTTTAAGCTAGTTTGTTTTATAATTATATATACGCTTATATAATATCTTATAGTTTGCTAAAAGCATTAAAGTCTTATATAAAAAAAAGTTTTAATGCAAATATTAAATATTAATATATTTTTTAAATTATAAGTAACTAAGTTAGTACTATTTCTTTTTTTATATTATTATATTTTTATATTATTATATTTTTATATAACTAGTTTAAACTTTTTATATAGCTTAGTTATTTTTTTTTAACCTTTTATATAAAGCAAAATTTAAAGATATAAATATTATTATATTAAGTTAAATTATATTATATAACCTAAAATATGCTTTATATAATAAAGTTATTAATTTTAATTGCATTTAACTTTTTAAATAATACTTTAAGCATATTAATTATTTTATTTTTATATAGCTTAATAGCTAGTATATAGCTTTATTTTTCTTTTTAAATTAAAAATATATAGCTAGTTTATTATGCAAAAAAGGTATAAAAGCTATTATTTTTCCTTAGTTTTTTTTTTTTTTTCTATATAGCTAAAGGTTAAAAAAGTTATATAATAAATAGTTTTTCCTTTAGGTTATTTAAAAGTAAATCTTTTAAGTTATTAAAAAGTAAATTTTTAATTATATAGTAATATAGCTTAACTTATATATATTAAAAGCAGATTAAGCTATTTACTAAGTTAATAATTATATTAAATGTTTTAATTAATTATATTTTATATAAACTATTTTATCTTTTTTTTTTATGCTATATAAAAACTTTACTTTAAAAAAGTAAAAATAGCATATTATATAAAATAAGCTTATTATATTAATTAATTATATAATTAATTTTAACTTTAGCTTTTTAATTATATAATATTTTTATAGCCTTTTTAATTGCTTTAGCTTTTTATATAATATTTAATAAAAGAAAAAAGTTTTAGTTAACTTTAAAGTAAGCTTTAAAAATTAGCAATATTAATATAAAGCTATTTAGTTTAGTAGGATTATTTAATGCTTTTATTATTATTTATAAAATTAACTTTTTTTTTATATAATAGCTAATTTTAGCTTTAAAAATATTATATACATAGCAAAATAGTTTATAAGCTTATTTAATTTTATTAATTGCTTAATATACTTTTATAAGCATTATATAGTATTATATGCTTATAACCTTTGCTTAGTTTTAAAATTTTTTAAATAAAAAATTTATTTTTAAGTTATATATAATATAGTTAAAAAGTTTTTAGTATACGTTAATCTAACACTTATATAGTGCTTTTTATATATTTTATATAAACGTAGGTTTAAAAAATATTACTGCTTAAAATAATATTATAGCATTAATTATATAAAAAACCTAGCTATTTTTTAGTTATATAATATTTATAATTACTTTATAGTTAAAATTATAGTTATTTTTAATTAAAAATTTAAACTTTTATAATATTTAATTATATAATTAATAATAATAGCAAAACTTTTAAATCTTTTTTAAAGTAAAATAGTTTACTTTATAGCTTATATAACTAAGCATATTATATAATCTTTTTATATAAAAATAATTAAAATAGCAATATAGCTATTATAGCTTTATTTTTATAAAGTAAATATTAGCTTTATATAAGCTAATATTAAAAAATAAATATTTTTATTTTTATATAATAAATATAATTTTTTTATCTTTTTATATAATTATATTTTTTATATTATTATAGTATATTTATAGTTAGTTAGCATCTTTTAGTAAAAAAAAAAAAATATAAAGCTATTTAAAATATATTATATAATAATACTTAATAGGTTATTTATTTATATAATATTTATAGCTATAATAATATTACTTTTTTTAAACCTAATATTTATAGTTTTTAAAGTTTAGCTAATTTTTATATAAAAATAAATCTTAAAATATACTTTTAATTATGCTTTTTTATTATTAAATAGTTTAAAGCGCTTATATTTTAAAGTTTACCTTAATATTTTATATAATACTAGTTATTTAAAATAAATTAGTTATATAAAATGCTTACATTATAATTTTAGATATTTTTTTTAGTTATATAATAAAAAAACGCGTTATTTATAAAAAACTAAGTAAATTATTTTTTAATTTTTTTATTAGTATTTTTTTTACTTTTATTTAACTTAAAATATCTTTTATATTTTATTAAAAATAATAAAAATTTATTAAGCATAAATAATATGCTATTAATTATTTTATATATATTAAAATATTAGTTTTTTATATATGCTTATTTTTAAAAAGTATAATTGCTTAACTAATAGCTTTTTTTATAGCATATAAAGTAGCTTTTATTTATATAAAAGTAAAAGCTTTATTTTTATGCTTATAGCTATTTTTATTATATGTTAGATTAGTTTTTATACTTTAGTTAAAACTTTAATTTAAAGCTTTTTATATAATTACTTTAAATATACCTTTTATTAATAAAATATATGTTATTATTTTTTTATATTAAAAACGGCTATTTAATCTTTTGCTTTAAGTTAATAAGTAAGCAAAAGCTTATATAGCCGCTATATAAAGATAGTTTAAACACTACACTTCTACATATTTAAAATGCAATATAGTATAAGAAATTAATTAATTATAGCTTAAAGATATTAGTAAAAGCAAATAAGTTAATTTTACGTGTAAATATTGTTTTGTTTTGCGTTTTTTTATGCTTTTAATCTGCTAAAACAACCCTTTTTTCCTTATATCTTTTATCTAACTCCTTTAATAAGCTTTACTTTAATTCTCCCTAATTAAAATATAGTTAACTTTAATACAGCTTAATTATTAATTTAATGCTTTAACTTAATAGTATATATAATTAATCTATCTTTTTTTTTTTATTTTTTCTTAACTAGCTTTTTAACTTTTTTACCTTTATTATTAAGTTTTACAAGATTATTTCTGCCTTTTCTAGTCTTTTGTACTTTTAGTGCTTATTTTGCTTTTTTTAATGCTCTAACACTCTAGTTATACTAATTCTATCTTTTCTAGCTATTTAAGTATAAAAAAGTAAGTTAGTATATAATATTAAACTAAGTATCCTTAAGCTATTTATATAAAAAAGCTACCTTTTTTTGCCGTAGTTAAAAAGCTTGCTGCTAAAGATTGCTTAATTAAAAAAACTTTAGTAGCAAAACGTTATTTAAAGTATTATTTTAAAAGAACTTAGCTATATTTAGTATATTCTTATACTATTTATAATATAACTTTAAGCACAAAAAAAAATTAAAAAATACCTTAAAGTAAGTTTGTTAGATCTATTTATGCAAAGTTAGTTTACTAGTTATACTTTTCTTTTTAATGCTTTTTTTTTTAATTAGCTTTTTAGTAATATTTTTGCTCTAATTATATAATTCTTTAAGTTTTAGTTTCTTTAGCTTACTTAATAGTATGTAAATATTATTTATAAAAGCTTCCTTAAGCTTAATTCCTAAATATAGCATTATTTTATTATACAAGTTTCTTATATGCTATTTTAACTAATAGTTTTAGATTTTTTGCACATACTTTAGCAATACTTTAAAAGCGTAATATAAATAATATAAAAAAAGTATGCTAAAAAACCTAAACTTAGCTTTTTTTTAGTTAGCAAACGTTATAATAGTATAAAATGCTATAAGTTTAGCTATATTAAGCAGCATTAATAGCTATATATCTATTATTTTCTTTTTTATATTAAAGCTTTTTTAAGCATTAATAACTCTTATATAAAACATAAAAACTATTCTTTATTAAGTATATATTAAAATAAGCTTTTACTATAAATTAGCTTTTTTTTTACCTAGTATTACTATATTTATAATATATTTCTTATTTATTTATGCTATTAGCTTTATTATATCGCCTTTTATAAAAATATCTTTTATTATAGGCTTAACTATAATCTTTAAAGCATATTTAGTAATACTAGTATAAAAGCTTATAAAAGTTCTAACTAGCATACTTAGATCTTAAAAAAACAACTTGCTATTTTATTATTTTTAATATAAGCTTTATATAAGCAATATAGCTATTATTATTTGCTAGTAAATAAGCTAATTAGCATTAAAATTATTAAGGTTAAAATTAATATAATTAGCAAATATTTAAGCACTATTAATTAGCCTTTCTTTTAGCTTTTCTAACTAAGCTAAGCAGTTATTTAGCTAAAAAAGCATTTTATATAACTAAGCCTAAGTATTTTAATTATCTTTATATATAAGCTCTAATAGATTTACTACCTTTTTTAATACTTTTAAGTCTTATATTCTTTAATTATAAACTTTTTTTATAATATAAAAATTAAAAAGCAAAAATAGCAAACTTTTTTTAATCTAAATACTAATATATATTTTAATAAGTGCTGCTATTTATTTGCAATATACTTAAGCTAATAATTATTTTTTATTTTAGCTTTTTTTTTTGTATATAATAATATTATTAAGCTAGCAAAATATTAAGTATAGCATATAAAAGCTAAAGTATTTATATATATATCTATTAAACTAGTTATATATAAGCAAGCTAATTAGTTAAATAAGTATAATAGCTACGTTAAACCTAGCTTTTTATAAAGTTTATAGTTATTTTATTATTTTTTTAATACTGCTTTCCTTTTTAAAAAGTAAATTAAATAAATAAGCTAATTAGTTATATAAGTTTATAAATATTATAGTTTAATAACTATAGCAGCAACATTTTAAAACAATAAAATAAGCTTTAGTACTTTTTACTTTATTATTTTATGCTTTATTTTATGTTAACTTTTTGTAATTTTTTATAAGCATACCATATTTATTTTTAAAAATAATTTTAAGAAGTAAAAAATTATGCTTAAAATAAAGCTTTAAAAAAAACTTTAGCATAGCTAAAACTTCTAGTTTACTTAACTACTTTCTTGCTTTTAGTTTAATTAAAGCATTCTTTAAGTATATAGTAATATTACTTTTTTAAAAATTAAAAAAGTAAGCAATATTAAGATTATAAAAATCTTTAAGTGCTTTATTAGCATAGCTTTAATTAAAATATCTTATATTAAAGTTTTAGACTATATAATTTCCCTCTGCTTATAAAAAAAAACTAAACTTTAGATTTTACTTATTTAGCCTTACAAAATATATAGTTTTAAAAAAATGCGCAAATTTTTGCATGCTATTAAACTAAGCTAATAGTATAGCTGCTTTTTTTATAATAGGTTTTTTAGTACTAAGTATAACTGCCTTAATATTTAAGTTAGCTACAAATAATTTACTAGCTTTTTATACCTTTAGTACTTTATAATATATTGCAAGTTAAATATTCTTATTAAAAGCATTCTATATATTATTAAAAAAGTTAAAGCACTTTTTCTTATTTTATAAATTATAAAAATATGCTCTAACTATATATAAATATTAAACTATATTAAATATAGCTATAATTATAAAAGGCTTATAGCGCTAGCTATTTTTCTATTTAAAAAACGTACTAAAAAATACTTTATTTAAATATAAAATAGTTTATTTTTTTCTAATAAAGTTTTTTAGCTATAACTTTATAACAATATGCTTATAAACTATATAATAATATTTTTTAGCAAAACTAGCTCTAAAAAAATTAAAAAAATAAACTATATACAAACTAATATAAATAATAATTACAAACTAGTAACCGCTTCTTTTTACTAATCTATTTCCTTTAAAGATTAGTAATTTAGCACTTAAATAAATATCTTATATAATTATTTTAAGTAGTATTATTTTAAACTTATTTTAATTAAAAGTAATAGCAAACTTATATTTATAAGTTACCTTTTTATAAAAGTTTTTAAAAAACAGTGCAGCAAAAGTATTTATTTCTTATATTAATAGCTTATCCTTAGCTTTAATATAAAAGAATATATTAATTATAGCAGAAAAAACCTTACTTAGCTATTCTCTTTTTATACTTTTGCCTAAAAGACTAAAAAACAGTTATTATAATAATAAGCTAAAAATATTAAAGATATTTAAAATGCTTTTTATTTTAGCTAACCTAGTAAAAAAAAGCAGGTTAATAAGAAAAGTCTTAATATATTTAAAAACTAGCCTTTAAATAAAGCAGTTAATACGTTTTTCTTTTTTTTAATTGCTTATTTTATTAATAAAAGCATCTTTTAATCTCTAATTGTAGATATCCTAGCATAAGTCCACAACATATTTAAGCATTAAATTAATAATACCTTTTATTAGCAAATCTATAGTAATAGTTATCTGCAATAATATTTGCAGAAATAATAATATAGAGTAATTATATTAAGTTTAAAAAAAAGCAATAACTAAAAACATATTATTAAAAAAAGTTTATATTAGTTAAAAGTATTTAGTAGTAATTTAATCTAGTAAATAAATAATATAGCTATATTATTATAGTAGTTATAATAGTGCTAGTAATAAAAAAGTTATATTAAATTAAGTATAAAAACTTAAAACAAATAAAAAAAGTATAAGGTTAAATTTAAAAGTACTTTTACTAATACTTATACACCTTTTTTTTATTAAATCTTGTTTAAAAAATATAGCCTAACAACTTAAAAACTAATATTCTTATAATTAAATAATTTCTTTAATTAAATTCTTAACATTTTTATTATAGTTAGTATAGTTAATATAGTTAGGTATAGCAGTAGCAAATAAGTAACTTTTTTACTTATTACTACTTTATTAAATCTATTAAAAGTATAAATCCTTTTGCTATCTTTTACTTATACTATTACTTTTATAATCTTTTTTGCAATTTTATTCCTTTTATTTATAGTTTATTTTTTTACTTTATAAATAATTATTTTATTTCTTTTTAGTTTTATTTTAATAATTAGATTTTATTACTATAAGTTTTAACAATTTATGCTGCTTTGCTTATTAAAATAATAGCATAATACTAAAGCTATACTTTTTTCTTTTTTTTATAGTTAAAAATTAATAGTCTATTATTTAAATTAATAATATAAATACTATATAAAAAGTTACTTGCAGATATAACTATATTAATAATAAAGTATATACTTTTAAATAAAATTAAATAAAAAAAGCAAACCTTTTAGCTATCTTTTTGTTGCAATTACTAACTATATAAGCTTTAAAAAGGTTGCAGATTTACATTCTAAAAAGTTATGCTAAAGGTTGTTATATTTAATAGAAAATTTCCTAAAACTTTTTTATAAAAATTAAAGCTAGCCTAAAAATCTTAAGCTATATTAAGTTCTTTAAATTCTCTCTAGCTAAAAGGCCCCTAGCTAAGCCGCTATATATTAAAGCTAAAAAAAGTAGTCCTTAAAAAGAGTATTTATCTTGCCTGCTTTAAAATAATCGTTATATTATTGCTTTATTTATTTAATTATTTAAAACTTAAAATGCTGCCTTTTGCAAGTATTGCAAATTGCTTTTTACTTCTTTAAACTTTTCTAATTATATTAGTATACATCCCTTTTTTCTATATTATTTCTTTCTAGGCTATTTAACCTTTGCTTATGCTAACTATATCTTTAATATTTAAAAGCAATACTATTTTTTTAATTTTAGATCTAGCTTTAACATTTACTTTAAAACCTTTCCTTTAACAAAAGATATCCTTAAAAACCTTATACTAAAAAACTTCCCTTTAATTATTATATTATTGCTTAATATCCTTATTAAAATTATCTCTTAACAATTTATTAAAACTATTAAAAAAAGTAATAACTTCTTTTAAGTATAATTAATAAGTCCCTTTTAGCTATTTTATCTTTTTTATGCTAACTTGTTTTTTTAAAAGCTTTATATAATATATCTGCTTAGTTATATTTTTAGTTTTTAAAACTAGCTTAGCTAGCTACTCCTTTTTTTTTACTTTTGCTAAAAGCATAGTTTTATAAACCTTTACCTTGTTAGTTATTATAATAGATATTATGTAATTATAAATAAAAACAAGCATAAAAAAAAAAAAAATTAATATAAAACTAGTTAAAAAATATCTAAAAGTAAAAAACAAAAAGTAATAAGTAGCAATACTAAAAAAAATAAAAAAAAAATATATTAATTATATATATATAGCTAATTTTAATCTAATGTTTTATATTAAATTGCAATCCTTTTTATAATTAAAGAAAATTTAACTTTTTTTTTTTATTTTTTAGCTATTCTAACTATTAAGTAAAATAAAAAAATAAATAACAAAATTTGTAGTTATTAAAAAACTATATAGCTTATATTTTTTTACGCTTAATTAACTTAGTTTTTTATATTATTTAGCTTTTATAACTATTATTACTTTTTTTTTAATATTATTTTATTTTTATATTTTTCTTTTGTTAATATTGTCTTTTTTTTTTATTACCTTTAATTTTTTTGCTTATTTTGCTTCCTTATATTAGCATTATAGCTATCTATATTAAGCTTTTTTACTACTTTTAGTATGCTTTAGTTAATAGCTTAATCGCAAAAGTAAGTTTAATAAAAAATAATGCTAGTAAGCATAATAGCAACTTTTATAATATATAATTTAAATAAAATAAACAGTACTAAAAGCACTATAAATATTGCTACTGCTACTAGTAAAAAAGTATTTTTTAATGCTTAAAAAGTATTAAAAAAAAAACTTAAAAAAGATAGCATAAGTAGCAATAAAAACGTTTATAATAATTAAAAAAACTAGTATTAGCTTTAAGATTAACCTGTAATTCTTATTTTCTTTAAATGCTTAATAGCTATGCTAAAAAATAGCACTGCTAATAAAAACCTTTTTAAAAAAAAGCTAGTAAAAAAATTAACTAACTACTTTAAAACTAAGTTTTATAATATCTTTTATTTAAAGCAAAAGCAAGCATAAAAACTAACTTTTATACTTAAGTATAAAATTCTTTTTACTAGAAGTAGCTTTTTAGTAAATATAATAATAAAGTTATAACTTTATAAAAATAATTAACTATTTCCTTTTAAATATCTGCTAAAAGCAAATATAATTAAAAAATAAGTTTATACTTTATTGTTTATATTTTTCTTTTGTTTTAACAGTAATATCTAAGCCCTTTTTATAAAAAACGCCTTTTTTTTAAAGTCTCTAGCCTTTTTCCTAGTTAAATTAAAAGTTTAAAAGTAAATACAAAAATAAAAGTCCACTTATAGCATTAAAAATTAATTTCTCTTATTTTTATATTAACCTATTTAAAAGTAATTTATTATATTTTCTTATCTTTTTACGTAATTTTTTTTCCTTAGTTTTTAATTACTTATTTTTTTTTAGTTTAATTTTTTCTTAATATTAAGCAGTAATTTTCCTATTGTTTATAAGTCCTAATTTAAATCTTTAAGTTTTTAATAACTTATTTTGTTTTTAATAAAAGCTTTTAACTGCTTAGCTAAAAATACTCCTTTATAGGAAACTTTAGTTAAATTTTCTAGTTTATATCTTTTATAATTTAAAGCTTTAGCTATTTTAAAAAAGCCTAGCTATTAATAAAATAGCTTTTTAGCATTTAATATATTTGTAAATAATAAAGTATTATATAAAAATACTAAATTGCTTTTAGTAAAAAGCGCAAAAATCTTATAGCTATCTTAGATATTATATATATTAGTTATTTTTTTTCTTTTTTTTATTATAATGCTTTTAACTTTTTAAATATTTATATTGCAGCATTTAAGCTACTTAACTTAAGCTGCAATTAAGTTTTTATAGCTGTTTATTTTATTTTATTTTATAATTTGCTATATAAAAATAACGTTTTTAACTAATATAATAAAAAGCTTCCTATAAACTAGTTTATAAAAAAAGTAGCTATAATATTAAATAGCTGTTTAATCTGCTAGTATTATTAAATCTAAATAACTTACTTAATTCTTTTTAGTTTTATTTGTTATTTTTATAAAGCTTTTTTTAATTAGCTAATAGCCTTTTTTAATAAGGCTTTAAAACTAAAAGTAATATATAGGTTTATAGTTTAGTTTATATTTTAAAAAAGCTACTGCTGCTTTTACTTTTCTTAAGAATTTAGTACTATTATTATACTTTATTTTTATAAGCACTTTATATTAATAAATAATCTTTTTTTTTAAAAATCTAAAAACTATAGCAAAGTTAACTTTTTTTAGTAATTTAGCTTTTAACTATACTATTATTTTATAATAAGCTTTAATTATAGCTTTGCAGCTATTATTTATTAGCATAGTTTAAATATTTACTACTTAAAAGACTAATAAGTTTAAAAAATAGTTTATTTTATATTTTTCTGCTTGCTTTTTATTTTATAATCTTTAGTATTAAAAATAATATTTAATTGCATTATAAATATCTTTATAAAAGCCTTTCTAATAATATCTTTAGCAAACTTTTGCTGTTATAGCAAGCTATCTTTTATATATAAAGCCTTTATAGCTTATTTTAATTAGTATTTTCTTTTTATTAAGGTTATTAACAACTTTTTTTAAAAGTTCTCTTTTTTTTGTTTTTCTTTAAAGTAAAGACTTGCTTAAAAAGAATTTTAAAGCCTCCCCTTTAAAGTATCTCTGTTTTATTTTAGTTTTTAAACAGTTAAAGATATTACTAGTAACAAAAAACCTTGCAATCTCTTTACTTTCGTTTAACCACACTAATTTTAAAGTAAAACCAGCCCTCTTAAAAGGTTTTTGTTTAGTTATTACATTTATTATAATAGCTATTGCATATAATTAAAAGTTAATAAAGTCTTTTATATTTTCTTTTTATTTAGCGTTTAACTTATTAGATAGCTTAAAAGGTTTTCTTAATAATCTATTAGCTATAGTATACTTTTTTTCTAGTATATAATAAAGTTTAAAGTTAAATAATTTAATAAAAGCTATTTATTTTGTAAGTTATATACTTAAAAAAGCTAAAAACCTATTATTTAGCTAAGCAATTAATACTTTAGCATTTATTTTAAAGTAAAATCTAATGCTATATAAGTAATTTCTTAGCCTTTAAAATATTTTTACAATAGCTAAGCACTTTTATTTTATAGCATTATAATTTAACTCTGCTTTTTTTTATGCTTTTAACTTATATTATAAAAGCTTTACCTAGCTATTTATTTCTTAATATAATAAAGCTCTCTAGCTAGTTCTTAACACATTTACTTTAAGCTATATAATATTTTTTTTATAATCAA
Source organism: Xylaria grammica (assembly GCA_004353285.2). Classification (NCBI taxonomy): domain Eukaryota; kingdom Fungi; phylum Ascomycota; class Sordariomycetes; order Xylariales; family Xylariaceae; genus Xylaria; species Xylaria grammica. Next base: position 1,570,874 of record NGZP02000010.1, on the reverse strand, counting down.
GCGTAACTAAAATTAATAGTAACGTTAAAACAGCCTTTAAAGTCTTTATAACATTAAGCTAAAGTTTAAAAAATTAAAACAGCTTATTCTTTTATAGTAAAATAGTTAATAGTACTATAATTAACGTATATTTTTTAATTTAAATATAATAATATATAATAAAGCTAAAAAAAGCTTTAACTTTTATAATATTATTATATAGTAGCTATTTAATTATCTTAATAATTTTAGCATATATTAAAAGTCTTTTATTAGTCCTATATATATATCCTACTATTTAAGCTAACCGCTTACATTAGTTACTCTTTATAACACTAGCAGTTACCTTAGCAAGCTTAAAGTTTAGCAAAATAGCATTTAAATTTTTAAAATGTTTAAAAATATACTACCTAACTTTTAAAGCAATCTTATAATTATTATACGTTATAATTAGTTCTTTAACCTTAATATTGTTAAAAAACAGCTTATATTTTATTAGCAATATATTATATAAAACTTATAACATTACTTTTAAAAATTAGGCTATAAAGTTAATAGCACCTTAAAGAAAAGCAGTTATTTAAAGCGCTTTAAAAAGGGTAGCAAATATAGTTATAGCTTAGCTAAACTTAAAAAAAGAAACTTAGTTATATCTAAAAAATAAGTTAACTACTAATAATATTTTGCATATTATAAAATCTTTAGTAAACTTATTGCAACTTAAAAAAAAGTTAGCGTTTTTAATAATAATTTTATTTAGTTAAGTTGCTAAATTAATTAAATAAACCTTTTTATTTTTCTTTTTAACTAAAAACTAAGCATTATAATATACTAAGTAAGCCTTTTCTAAAAGGCTATTCTTAAGTCTCGTTTTAAAAACTTTAATAATAACTTCTTTTAAAAGCCTTAATATTAAAATACTTTTAACTTGCTAAGCAGTATAAAAAATTATTTTAATCTTATATAAAAAAGATATCTGTTTACTAATTTAGCTAATCTTTAAAAAATCTTAAAAAAGTACTATTTCTTTTTAAAACAGTATTTTAATAAAGATTTTAGTTTTAGCTTCTATTAAATCTATATCTATAATAAATTCTTTAACTAGTTAAAGTTTTTCTTTAGTTAACCTAGTCTTTTTTAATGCCTTTATAAATCTTAAGTATATGTTTTTATATATTCTTTCCTAATTAAAAAGTTTTTTGCTTTTAAAGTTTTAAAAAGCTAATTTAAAAGCTTTATATTTTTAATTATAAGTTCTTAAAAAAATAGTCCTATTAGAAAAAACATTATCCCTTAGCAGTACTTTTTTATCTTTTTTTTTATATATTATATTAATAAAAAAAACTTATTTCTGCTTTTTTTATATATTTAAGCTATCCTTAGCTACTATATAAGAACTTTCTACTAGTAAAACAAGTTAAAACTTTAATTCTGCATAGCGCTTAACTCCTTTAAGCCGTTTCTGCTAGCTTTAGTTTAAAGCAGTTGTAATAACTACTTAAAATAAAAAAATAAACTAATTATTATTAAAGACTACCTTTACTTTTTTATTAGGTTTAAGTATGCATACCTTAAGAAATATAATACTTACTTCTTTTAACTTTAGGTTAAATAGCAAAAGATATAAATTTAAGTCTTTTTATTAAACTTAACTATTAATTTTAGCGCTTTTATAAGGATATTCTTAATTATTAACTTCCTTTTTACTTGCAAAAAGTATAAAAGGCTTTAAAATGCTATCTATATGCTTTTATAATAAGTAGATAACATTTAGTTTTTTAACAAGTCCTTAACTACTTTTTTAATTAAACAGTTTCCCTTTTTTTTTTAAGTAATAACTAGTACTACTATCTTATAGCCTTTAAAGTTTATTTTTACTATTATATATTTGTTTTAATAATAAAAAGCCATTTAAAATTTCGTAATAAAATTTATTCCTAGCAGCAATAAAAAAAATATAGTCTTATTTTTTACTATATAAATAAAAAAATCTAGTAATTATCTAGCAATTTATATAATAGTTTTTAAATATTTAATGCAGTATATAAAAATAGCTTATAAATAAAAGCCTTTTTAAGTTACTATAATATTTTATATTAAAAGTTAATACTTATTAATAAAGCTGTCTACTATAATACTAGCTTAAGCGCTAGTATTAATAATACTAGTAATAGCACCTTTGCTTTTTTATAATCTTATATAAATAGTAAAATAAAGGCTAGTCTTAATATAGTTTTTAACCTTATTTATACTAGTTAAAACTAAAAAAGCATAAAGCTGCTTTTTTAGATTAGCTAATACTAAATATATATTTAGTAAAACTAATTAACTAAGCTTACTACTGCTGCTACCTTTACAATTATTAGTTAGTTTATATGCTAATATAAAAATATAAAAAGCATAGTTTTTACAAGACTTCTTACTACTATTTTTATCTTTATTCTTATTGCAATTAAACTTATAAAACTTTATATAAGCAGATTAGTTCTTTAGCAACTAAGTCTTATAATTATCTACTTCTTTATTAGTTACTACGTTTAAAATAACTTTTAAAAACAGAAAATCTAATAATAAAAACAATAATAATTTATAAGTATTAGTACTTCTGTAAACAATAGCAAAAAGTCTTTTTTTAGTCTTTAAACTGTTATTATAAGTAGTTAAAAGCAGGACTATTTTCTAAAAGTATTATATAAGCATATATATATAAATAAAAACCTTATTTTTAAATCTAGTTTTAACTTAGCTAGCTAATATATCCTTTTATTTTTGTCCTAAAATAGCAAAGCCTTTAGCCTAAGCTAAAGCAATACTAACATCTAAAAATAAAAGCATATATTTAATTAAAGTTAAATTATCGTTTTGCTCCTAAGCATTTTTAAAGTGCTTTTATTTTTTGCTAAGCTAAGTTAATAAGTCTTGCTTTTATATCTTAAAGCTAAATTATCCCTAGCCTAATCTTAAGTACTTTTTACTTTAATAATTATTATTTATAGCTTTTTTAAAGTTCTTATTAATTATAAGCTTTTAGTTAGCTAAAAAAACAAGCTGTAAGTCTTTACTAACCTTAAACACTTATAAAATATTAATGCTTAACTATACTAAGTTTATAGCTTTATTACTAGTTATAAGTTTAAACAAAAAGCTAAAAATAAACTAAAAAACCTTGTTAGCATTAACAAAAGCCTATGTTTTAACTTAAGTAATAGCTTGTATAAAAGTTTTAAAATACTTAAGTATTTTTACTATTAACTTTTTAAAGGTTATATTAGCTTTTTTATTTAGTAACTCCTTTGTTTTTTTTGCTTATATTTAGTCTTTTTTAAGTTTTTTTTTTTAGACTTTAGCCTTTTTTTTAGTTGCTAAGTAATCTAGTAGCTTATATTGCTTATAAGTATTATTATAATTAGTTATACTTTTATTAGGCTTGCCTTTAAAAAGTAAATCTCTATTATTTCTAGTTTTAGGCACTTTTGTTAGCCTTTCTAATGCTTAAGGTCTAGTTAAATAAAAAGCAGCCCTTTTATAAGCTCTCCTTCTCTAATTAACTGCTAAGATATTAATAGTAAAGTTTTTATCTTTAAGCATAAAGCTTTAAAAAGTCTTATTTCTGTTTAAATTAATAGTAATATTTTAAATAAAATCTTAAACCTAGTCTTTATTAACAAACTTATTATTATGCTATCTTGTTAAAAGTTTGTTGCTATAAGCATTATATACTTTTACTACCTTTATATTATATATTTTTAGAACAAGGTCTTTTTTAATCCTTAAGTTAGCTAAAAGATTGCTTTAATTATGTTAGTTACTTTTTTTAGCCGTAGTTTTAATAGCAGTCTTAAAAAGAAACATATTTTAAGAGGCTTTAATTTTTTTGTTTTTAAGAATAGCATCTTTTTTTTAAAGTTAATAATATGCTTTATAGCAAAAGTTTTTATCTCCTCTTAAAACATAATTATATATTTACTACAAAGTTTTTATTATAATGCTATTACTAGCTTAGCTAGCTTTTACTATTTCTTTAAGCACTTTAATATACTTAAAGGAATTTAAAAACAAAAAGCTTTTAAAATATTATTACTTATTTTAATATAATATCTTTTTTTAATTTATTTTGTTAAATAAGTTGCACTTATTAGCAAAATAATCATTTTGCTTGCATTTTTAACATATAATACTTTTAGCTACATATAGGTTTTTAAAGTACTATTAACAAAAAGGGTTTAGCATTTGTCCTTTTTTTCCTTTGCTTTTTTAAAAATATCCTTTTCTTTAAGAAAGCTTAACAAGGTTTATATCTAAGTTTAAAAAAGCTATAGCTTAAAAAACTATAAATTTATAATATTAAAGATTTTATAGATTTAGCCTATTTAAAGCTATATATAAGTTACTAACTTTTTTTAGCATAAACTTTAGTTTATTTTTAGTTAATATAATTTTTTCTTGCTTTATCTTAAGCTTTTTAATATATTCTGTTAATTTATTTACTTTATTAAAAGCTTAAGCCTTTTAAGCTAATTTTATAGTTCGGCTGTTTATTTAAACCTTCTTTTTGCTAAGCAAAGCTATTAGGCTAGTTATAAATTTGCAATTTATATATGCTTTATATAAATATAGCAGTTAGTTTAGCTTTTAATTATAAAAATAATTAAGCTATTCTTATATTATAGCAGCTTTTTTATTATATTAAAAGTAAAGTTTTAGCTTAAACTTAGTATTAACTTACTTATTTAAAGTTTTATATAAGTTATTATAATCTATAATCTAAAGTTTATTATAAGTTTTTTAGGCAGCTTTTATAACTTTATTAATAACTTTTTTTCTTAAGCCTTTTAAAAGCCTAAGTATAAACTAAGTAAAAGCATAAAGCTTTCTGCTTTCTTTTATATTTTTAACATAAACCTTATACTAAAAAAAATAAGCTTTTAGGTTTATTAGATTAAAAAGTTTAAGCTAAGTTTTAAAGTCTTAAAAAATAGTAACTGCAAAGCAATTTAGCTAAAAGTTTTTAAGTTTAAACTTAGCTTTTAGTTAATTATAAGCTTTGCTTTAGTCCTTACAATCTTTTAAAACTATTTTTATAATATGCTTAATTTAAAAAATAGTAGTATAAGTAAAAGCTTACTAAATCTTATTTATATCTTTTATTTGTTTAGCATAAAAAGTAGCATTTAAATTATTTATTTACTTACTAACTTTTAACCTATTAAACAATAAATAAAAGTTAATTTAAAAGTTAGGAGCTATAAAAGCTATGCTATAGCGCTTTTTTAAGCTGCTTTTAAAAATGCTTTAACTTAGCTTAGCCTTTTTTATATTAGCTAATAAGCCACTTGCTAAACTAAGCATATAAAGATTCTAGTCTAAAGATTTTATACTTATTGCTATTTTGCTAAGTAAAAAATAAAAGTTATTATAATTAAGCTAAATATAATATGCTAAGTCTACTATATTGTAGTAGTTATTTTAATAGCTTTTTATAATTTATAATAAAAGTATATTAGCTTGCTTTTTAAAAAGCTAATTTATTTTTAAAAAAAAAAAGTTATAAAAGCTATAAATATGCTAGTATCTTTAGTTTTTTTATCTCTTTTTTTTTTTGTTTCCTATTATTAATATCTTTTAATTTATATATGTTTATAATAGCTGCTAGCTTTAACTATAAAGCTTTAAGCTATCCTTTAAATATTTATTTTTAGTATTTTTTTTAACTTATATATAGCTTTATATAACCTTTAGCTACTTATAAGCTTGCTAGGTTATATTTTCTAAGCTTTTTTAATTATTTAATATCTTTGTTATCGCTAGTAGCTTTAAATTTCTTTTATATATCTTAATATAATATTAAGTTTTTTTTTTCTTAAAGCAATATTTTCTAACTTATTGCAAAGTTATCTTAGCAGTATCTTATAATCCTTAAAAAACTTACGTAAGTCTTATAGCTTATTAAAATAAAGTTTCTTTTATTAATACTTTGTATTTTAGTTTTTTAAACAAGCATACGTAAGCTATTATTATCTTAATACTTAGTTTGTTTTTTTATAATAAAAAATGCATAATCTAGCAACAATTGCTAGCATAGCAATGCAAAAGATCTTAATCGCAAAAAACCCCTTTCTTTTTAAAGCAAAAAAGCAAGGCTTTAGCAGTTAAAAAAGCCTTTTATAGCTATTTTAAAGGTTAACTTAACTTCTACTTCTTTTATTATCTTAGATTTCTTTTAATTACTTTAATCTTTATGTTTTAAAAAAAAAGTATAGCACTAGTAAAAAAAAAACTTTTAATTAAAGCATTGCAAATCCTTTTAGTAAAGCTGCTTCTTTTAAAAAAAAAAAAAAAAACACTTTGCTTAAAATTACTATTAACGCTACTGCTTATAGCAGCAAAATAAAAAACGCTAAAAAAACCTAAAACATTATTAAAGTTATATAAGTAAAAAAAAGGCCTTACTTAAAACACTATTAAAAACAGCTATTTAATCTTTTGCTTTAAGTTAATAGGTAAGCAAAAGCTTATATAGCCGCTATATAAAAATAGTCTAAACATTATACTTTTATATATTTAAAATGCAATACAGCATAAAAAATCAATTAATTATAGCTTAAAGATATTAGTAAAAGCAAATAAGTTAATTCTACGCGTAGATGTTGTTTTGTTTTGCATTCCTTTGTGCCTTTAATCTGCTAAAACAACCCCTTTTTCTTTATATCCCTTATTTAACTCCCTTAATAAGCTTTACTTTAATATAAAGCCTTTTAATAATATATTTTCTATTATATAAAAGTAAGCTTATAAGTTAATAAAAAAGCCTTTATATAATAGCTTTTAAAGTATAAAAGCTATGTTTAGCTTTATTACTTTATAATATACTTATATAATAGTTATATTTAATTAAATTTCTTTTTAATAACTTGCGCTAAATGCTTATTATATTTTTATAAGCTTATTAATTATTAAATCTAATATTTTATATAGTACTAAGTTTAAATTTTTTTCTTTTATTTATATAAAGGTAATTATAGTTTAATTAGCTTAATAATAACTATAATTTATATTTATATTAAAGTAAATATTTATTATATAATAAATTTTGCTTTAAGTTTTATTAAAGCTAATATAGTAAATATAATAGTCTTTTATATAACCTTATAAAATAATTAAAAATATTATATAATATTAATCTTTTATAATTTTAAGTTTTTAGTATATATTAATAAACAGTTATACCTTATTATATAAAAGGTTATATAGCTTGCTTAAATAGTTTTCCTTATACTTTTAAGTTTTTTAAACTAGCATATATTTTTTAAGTAATATTATCTTGTTTTATATATTCTTAATAAAAAATAAGTTTAATATTAAGTTTATTAAAGCAGGTTTTAATATTATATATATATATATATGCTACTTTAAGGTTTAAAAAAGGTAATATATAATAAAATATTTATATATAAGTTAAATGTTTAGCTTATAGCTTAGCTTTAATATATGCTTATATATAAGTTTTAATTAAAACTTAATTATTAGTTATATAAAACTTTAAGCATATTAAAGTTTTAATATTTAAAATTATATATTATTAGCTGCTTTAAAGTATAGGTTTTTTTATTATATAAAACTTTAAAAGGTTAATATATCTTAAAAATATAACTAAAGTTATTAGCTTAATATAAGTAAAGCTAACATATATTATATAATATTTATAAGGTTATTTATTATTAAAAGGCCTAGTTAATTGCTTATTAAAATATAGTTTATTTTAAATATTTATATAAAGTTTTTTAGCTTAAATAATCTTTTATTTTCTTTTAGTTATATAAAAACCTTATATTATTTAAAAGTTTTTAATAGCTTTTTATAAATTATATAATAAACTTGTTTAAACTGCTTTTTTATTTAGTTTTTAAAGTTTTTAGCATATATTTAATAAGCTTTAGCTAGTTTATACTTTATATAATAATAATAAATAACTTAGCAAGCTATTTAAATATTAAGTTCTTATATTATTATATAAATAAAATTAATTTTTTTCTTTTATTATATTATATTAATATAATTTTATATAATATTTTTGCTAATCTTTATTATTTTAGCTATACTTTTATATATATTAAAATTGCTTAATTAATAAGCTATAGTTTAATCTTTTAGTTTTAATAGCCTTTTTATATTATAAAATATAAAAGTATTTATTTTAGTAATTATTATATAATAAATATATTATTATTACTTTTATATAATAAGTGGTTTATAAGTTATATAGCTTTTATATAATAAATTATTAAGTGTTTTTATATATTATTTTATTTTCTTTTATATAAATATTTTTTGCTAAGTTAAAAAAAGTACACTTATACGTTTTAAAATTTAATTTCCTTTTTTTATTTTTATATATAGCTAAAACTTTAATACTTAAGTAAAAAAAGGTTAAATTAGCTAATATATAATATTATAGCTAATATTTTAATATTTAAATTAAAAAAGATTATATTAGCTATTATATAATTATATAGTAAAAGCAAGCTAAAGTATAATATAAAAACTTAAGTATATATTTTTTTAAGTAAAACTTTATTTTTACTTTTGCTAATTTATAGTATATCTTATAACTATTAATTAATATTAAATAAGCTTTATATAATTATATATAAAATAAAGCAAATAAAATATAATTTTATATTATATTATATTAAATGCTTTAACTAAAAAAAAAAGAAAATAAAAGCTTTTATATAAGCAAAGTTTTTACTTAGTATAAAAACTTTTGCTAGCATATAAAGCTAAAAAAATAAAAAAATAAGCACTATTACACGTAAAAATACTATTATATGCTAAGCTTTTAAATGCTTTTAAGCATAATTAATATTAATGCTTTTAATAGTTATATTAAAAAAAACTTTAGCTAACATTTTATATTTATTATTATATAAAATTATATAGCTATTATATTTTTTTATATTTATATATAAAATTTATAAAAATTTAATAAATATAATTAAATTTAAAAATATTTAAAATAAAATATTTTTAAATAATTAACTATTTATATAAAATATAAAAATTAAATAAATAAAATAGCTTTTATAAAAGTTTTTTATAAAGTTTATAATTATTATTTATTATTATTAAATTTAAAAACTTAATAAATATTAATAAAATAATTAAAAAAAACTTATTTAATAAAAGTAAATATTTTAATATAAACTATAAAATAAAAAAAGTTAACTAAAATAATGCTTTTAATATTAAAAATATAGCTATATAAAAACTTAATATAAGGTGACAAAGGTGTTAAAAATAAGCGGGCTAGTTAATTAAAGGTGTATCTTGTATTAGTGTGTGAGAGCGCGTCTTGCTGTCTCTCTGAGATGTCTACTCATAAATAGTGTTGCGGGTTCTCAGGGGGTGAGCAGTCCCTGCTCACCCCCTGGTGTATTTAGCCCGCGCTAATCCATCCAAATTAACCCATCAATTCTGACAACTTCGGTCTCTACTATCCATACCTCCGTGATACGAAGCTGAATCCACAGCTTCTCATTCCTAAGGCCTGCCAACCGGCCTGCGGAGTTCCTGCAATGTTGGTTCGTAACACCCATTACCAGGTTAAAGTAGGCATGAAGAGCTGCTCTCAACAGCACAGATGTAGTCACTCAGTATCACAACATTCAAGTCAATATAAGTTTCTGTACGATTGAGACTCCCAAACTATCGTTTTCATTACCTGCAACTGTGCAAGTCAATGATCTAAAGTTGCCAATTCTTTGCTGATTGATTAATACGTTAGCCATCGAAACCAGGTTGCACTTCCTCACAGGGCAGTCACCGTAGCCTCCAACCCCTTGAACTTAATGCTTGGCATTGAAACATGATAATCATGAACAAATGTCACATCGCTCGCCTCAGTCTTCCACAATTTCATATCAAAGCCCTGAACCAGCGCTACAGTCACCAGATACATCTCGGCACGTGCCAGCTCGATACCAAGGCACTTTCTGCTGCCTTTACCAAATGACATCTGGTATTTCTGGAGCTTGCGGCCCTCGTCACCGAGCCAGCGTTCCGGATCGAAGATGAATGGGTCGGGGAAAATACTCGGTGCGGTATGGGCGCTCAAGGTAGTTGTGCTCATGGGAGTACCGGCGGGAATCTTGAAGGACTTTCCGATGTTCGAAGAGTAAGCTGCATGAGATGTAGGGGTGTATATAAGTGTTTCCCGAGCGATACGTGCTGTTCTGGCCGTGACACCGAAGGAGAGACGGTGAGCTTCCTCGATGACCGCGGTGAGATATGGCAGTCGCTCAAGTTGGGTCCACGACGCTGGTTGTGCGACGGTGCTGAGTTCTTCCCGTAGCTTGCTCATGATCTGTATATTGGCTAGTAGGTGGTAGAATATCATGTTGAGGGACTTGGCTGGTGATTCAGTTCCTGCGAGAACCAGAAGTGCACCTTCTTGCTCAAGCCGGAGCAAAGCCTTCTCTGGTGCGGGCAAAATAGGATTGTCGAGCACAGTATAATATACAGATTTTGCACTCGACGAATCGCTACCGGCCCCAGAAGCTTTGGCTTTGATGATGCCTACTAGTTCGGCTCGGACTCGCTGCGTCTTTAGTATTAGAACACCATGCCAACAATTTTCAGGGCAACGCATACATCAAATAGGTCTAGCATATCAAGCAATCCAGGTGGCATGATAGGCCTGCTGATGGATTTCGGGAGAGATTCTAGGAAGTCGGGAATGAACGGGAAGTGCTTGTTGAGATTAATTCCCATCATGAGCTCGTAGCTGTTATGGCGTAATGTGGCGGCTTTTTGTTCATCCGAAAGGGTGTCTGTCCTCTGAGAGAACAAGAAGTTATTGACAACACTAGCCTCTGTTAGGATGATTCTTCGCCCGAATTTGAAGGGATCTTACTCATTGGAGAAGGCGAAGAAAAGATCCGAAAGATTGACTGGCGTCTGTTCGGAGGCATGTTTCAAAAGCAATTGACAAAGCTGTTGAACTTTGTCGGTAATCGTCGGCTCAAGGAAGACCACATTGCGTTTGCTGAAGAATGGAGACAGAGCTTCACGTCGTTGGCGATGGACCTCAAGACTGGGAGTAGTGCCAACTCCACCGGGAACCCGCAAGGATCTCAGTTGGTACTCATACTTGTCTCTCGGGGACGAAGAAGGGGCATAAATGGTGTCGAGGAATCCAACATCAGAGATGTGAATCTCGTCCGGGGTGACCCGGATGATTGGTCCTGAGAGGTAGATCAGTGATGCTGCGCTGTGAACTACATGTGCGCACGTATTGGGCTTACCGTATCGTTTGTGCAGCTCCTGGATTTTGAAGACATATTGGCCAGGTTGAATGGCGTCGAAATAGAATTCATACCACCAGGTGAGAGCCGCAAGTCTCGGGCCAGGAATATGAGCCAAGGGGTGAAGGAACAAACGGCGTATGGCACCTCCGATCGTCAGCAGGGCGGCTAAAAGCACTGTCGTTAGAAAGATTTGAAGGATAGCCATGGCAAGTTCTACGCCACGCGAATGGGACGGGAGAGAAGACGTGAGGGTAAAAAAATGCGGAGTAGATGTTGACAATAAAAGTTAAAGTTAGGAAGCGCAGGTAGGGCAGAGAAGCTAGGCTTTTAAGGCCTAGCCTATTGTCAAATATAAAAGATAGTACCATATTAAGTTAAATCACTAGTAATAATAAAATATACCTTTAAATACCTTATAAAGTTAATTATATTTAAATTTTATATTAAATATATAATTATAATTATATATAGTTATATAAATTTATTAAATAATATAAATTATAATATTTAAAACTTTTATTATATATTATTAAATATAAGCAATATTATATAAGGTGGTTAATTTTTAATATATTAATAGGTTATTATTATATGTTACGTATAATTATAACTATATATTTAATGTAAAATTTAAATATAACTAACCTAATATAGTGTTTAAAGGTATATTTTATTATTACTAATAGTTTAACTTAATATAATATTATCTTTTATATTTAATATACCTTTTTAGGAATTATTTCTTAAAGAAAGATTTTTATACTTAATTATTAGTTATTTATTAATTTAATTCTTTTTTAATTAAAAAGTCTTTTAATAAATTTTAATTGTTATTATATATTTTTTAAGGCTTTTTTTCTTTTTAAGACTTTTTAATATTAATAAGGTTAAGTTATATTAAAAAGGTTTTTTATTTTTCTTTTAAAAGTACTTTAGTTAAACTATTAGCAATTATATTATTTATAAAAATATATTTTACTTATAAAGTTTAATTTAAGACTTTTTAATATAACTAGTAATTATAAATATTAATATAGCAAAGCTTAATTTAAAAGATAGCTATATTTTTAGTTACTAAACTAATTATTTGCTAGTTATTATATTAAATTTAGATTTATTTACTATTTAGTATAACCTTTAGCTTTTTAATAAAGCAATTAATAAATATAGCTTTTTTAGCAGCTTATATAAAAGCAAATAATTTAGCTTTTATAGTTAAAGTAATAATATTGTTTTATTTATTAGCTTTTTATCTAATAACTTTACTAAATAATATTATTATATAAGCTTAAAAACTTTTTTAATTAATAATATTATTAGCAAATAAAAAGTTGCTAGCTATAATAAACTTATTTTTATCTTTAAACTATAAAGCATAGTATTAGGTTTATAATAGGTATTTAAAAAGTTAATTAGCTATATTATAATACTTTAGCTTTAAATTAAAGTTAAACTTTAAAAGCTTAAATATATTAAAAGCTATATTAAAACAGGTAATAATAGTAATATATATAATTAAGCCTATTTTTTTTTAGTAGCTATAAATCTTTTATTTTATTATTATTTTATAATAAAGTTTTAGCTTTTTAGTTTTTATAAAAATATATGCTAAAGTAAATAACTTAAAACTATATAGTTTAACGATTTTTTTAATATATAAAGATTATAATAACTAAATTAATCTTTTTTTGTAATCTTTAATAACTTTAATATTAAAAAACTATTATAAGTTGTTTTTTTTAATTATTTAATAGTAGCGCTTAAGTTTATAGATTGCTTACTAAGCAATTATAGCGTTTTTTTTTTTAATATATAAAAATTATATTATTAACGTATATAAAAAGTAATACTTTTTGCTTAAAGTAATAGTAAAGCTTATAAAAAATAAGTTAATATCTTATATTTTTAAAAGTTTTAGTTAGCTTTTTCTGCTATAGCAAAAAAGATTTTTAAAAGCTATATAAAGCTTAAAAAAGTTTAAAAGCTATAAAAGGTTTATAATAGCTAGATAGCATTTTTATATAAACTTTTTTATTAAGTATTATATTAATAAATATATTAACTATATTATATTATTTAAGTTTAAAGTTAAACTTAGCTATAATAGCTATAAATGTTTTAAATAATTATTTTATAAGTATAAAAGCATAAATATTTTCTTTTTTATTTATAAGTTGCTAGTCTTTTTATATTATAAGCTTAGTTTTACTTTTTTAATAGTAACTATGCTTATTAAACTTATAAATATATATATTTATATATAATTAAAAGTTAGTTTTTTTTAGGTGGTACGTATATTAACTTTTTACTAAATATTTATTTCTTTATAACCTTATAGGTAAAATTCTTTAGCTTGTTTAAAGTAGTTTTTTATAAGATAAGCTAATAGATTTTTATGCTATTTAAAAAGTAAAAGTAAATCTTAGCAATAGATTTTCTTCTTTTTAAAAAGCAGCTATTTTAAGCGTGCTTTAAAAAAAATAAGCATAACTAATAAATTAGCTTAAAAAAATAAAAAATATAAAAAAGTCTAAAAAAATTTTTACTTAATATAAAAGATATTATTATATTACTTAAATAAGATTTATAAGATTTAAGTTTTTAACGAATTTTTTATAGTTTATTATTTAATAGTATAATAGATATAAGTTTATTGTTTTAATAGGATTTTAGTTTGCTACTAAAATAGCTTTAAAGTTTTTTTAAAAATTTAGCTTTATTAGCTTTGCTTACTAGCATGCTATACTATAACTTTATAGTATATAAGTGTTTTATATTAAATATAGCTTTTTAGTAACTTTTACGTACTATAACTTTAAAGAAAGTTATATTAAAGCTTGCTTTAAACCTTAAGGTTAAATTAAGCAACCTAATAGTTTTTATAAGATTTTTCTTTTAGCTAGCGTTTTTAATTATAGCGCTAAAAAGAACGCAGTTTACTAAAGATTTAAAAAGTATAAAATAAAAAGCAAAAATTGCTTTAATATAAAAGTAATTAGTTTTTTTAAGCTTACTTAGTTTTTTATTATTACTTTTTTTAATATTTGCTTTATTTATGTTTTTTTTAGCTAGGTTAATAAGTTTATAAACTTTATAATCTTTAAAGAAATTAGTTATAAACTTATTAATAATATTTAAAAATGTTTAGTTTAAAGATATTTTAGCTAGTAAAGCTTTAAATTTTTTATTAATAGTTTAAAAAAAGTTATTTTTTAATTTATTTAAGTTTTTTAAAAAAACCTTCTTTTTATTAAATATAGCATTTCTAATAATAATAACTTTATTAGTTTTAAGTAACTAAATTTTATAGGTAATAAATAATTAGTAGCTAACTAAATAACTAATTTATGCTTTAAAATTAAGCTTTTTTTATTTTTTTTGCTTTTTTTAAGCATTAAATGTTATAGTATAAGCTTTATATTTATATACTTTTAAATAAAACAGTATAAATATTTTATTTTTTCTTATAATATTATTTTATAGTTAAAAAAAAAAGTAAAACTTTTTATATAAAGTTTTTTAATTATAAATATATTTAAATACTTTATTATATAAATAAATAGCTATTTTAATTATTTTTATTTAAAAGTAAGCAAGTAGTTTAAATTTATTTTTTATAAATTTTACTTTTTGCTTAATTATTTCTTTTATTTTTTTAGCTTTTTTATTAAAGTTTTAAATATTAGGTAGTAATACTTTAAATATTATTTTTTTAATATTTTAAAAGTATTATATAAGTTTTAATATTTTATTAAAGTTTAATATTATTTTATTATTACATTTAATAGTTAGCACTTTTATTTTATAATAATTTTATAAATATTTAATTAGGTAATTAAAAGCTATAGCAATTAAAAAAGCTTTTTAATTTATAAAATAATAGTTAAAAGTAAATCTTAAATAGTAATTTATAGCTAGCATTATATATTATTTGTTTTTATTATTATTTTAAAGGTTTTTATAGTTATAAAAATTAATAGCTAATTTTATGCTTGCTTATATAAGCTTTTTTTTTAGTAATTAATTAATTTAGCATATAATCTTTAATATTATATATGCTTTATATTAAGTAGTTTTATTTTATTGCTTTTATTAAAAGCTTTATAGATTTTTACCTTTTAAGATAAAAATACTAAATATTATAATGCTTTTAGTTTTAGGTATTTTATTTATAAATGCTACTTAAAAAAATTACTTTTTAAAAGTAACTTTTTTATATAAAAGTTTAGTTTATTTTATTTAATATAAAATAATAATCTATTAAAAAATAAAAGTAAATATTTTATTATAAATTAATTATATTAGTTTTATAAACAATAAAAAGTTAAGCTGTTTTTTTTCTTAAAATAATTAGTAGATAGTTTATTATCTTATTAATATTTTAGTTAGTTAAGCACTTAAAAAAATATTAGGTTTATAGCTATAGTTAAATAGTATGCTATATTATATAGCCTATATACCTTTAGTCTTTTAAAGCTTTAAACTTTAATATTTACTTTTTTAAATCTTTTAATTAATATAATATTATCTTTTGTATATATTATATTATTTAAATTAAAAAGTTATAAGTTTAAAAACCTATTAATTTTATTAAAGATATATAATATAGTTTTAAAATTAAAAATAGCTAAATTTTTTAGTTAGTAAATAGTTAAGTTTATTAGCTTATCTTTTACTACAAAAGCAGTTTATGCTATCTTTTTTTATAGTTAATTATTATAACTTAGTTTTTTTTTTTAGGTTTTTTAATTTAAAGTTATTTAATTTCTTTTGCTAGTTTAACATCTTTTTTAATTTGCTATTAAATAAAGCTTTAAACTATTTAATTAAAGGTAAAGTTTTTAAAAGCTAGTTTTAAAAACATATATTAGCATCTCTTTAATAAATATACTTATAAGCAAAGCTTATAGTTTATAGTTAATCTTATAATATTAGTTTAATATTTTTTAAAGATACTTTTTTAATTATTTTTTTGTTTTTTTCTTTGCGGATATTTTCCTTTAGAAAATCCTTTATTTTTATTAGCTAAAAGTAATTTTAATTTGTTTACTTTTATTAAGTTTTCTACTAGCTTAGTTTTTTTAAATATATAAAATGCTTTTTTATATAGTTTTTTTTTAGTATTTTTTGCTATTTTATAAAATAAAAAATATACGCTAGCTTTTTCTTTTAAATCTGCTATAATTTTAAAGTAATTTAATATATTTTTTTTAATTTTTTGCTTTTAAATCTAATAAAAAAACATTATTTAATCTAAATAAGTACTTTTTAATGTTTTCTTTAAATTAGTTATAATATTATAAGGTTTTATTAAATTTATTATATTATATTTAGCTATTATTATAAGCTTTTTTTTTTATTTAATTATTTAAAATCTTAGATTTTTAAGTAGTTATTTTATAGTATTATCTATAAAATTTTTATAGTTAAGCCTAACTTAATGCTTAAATATTCCTTTAAGGTATAAGCTAATAATGCTAAGCTTTTTATATTATATATTTAAAGTATTTATTAGTTTAAACATAATATTTTTATAGTTTTTTAAATTTATTTTTAATATTTAGTCTTTAAGTTAGTTTATAATCTTAGTTAGGTTTTAAAATTCTTAAATTTAAGTATTATAGTTATTTAAGTTAATATTAAAAGTAAAACACTTTATTAAAGTTATTTTAAATATAGTTTTTAAAGCTTTTAATAAATTAATTAAGTTGCTATTTAATATTATTAATAATTAAGTTAATTAACTTAAAGTATTTATAGCTTTTAAATAGTTACTAATCTTTAGTATAATAAGTTATTAAAGCTAAAGAAATTACTTATTCTTTTTTAAAGTAATATATACTTATATATTTAAGCTAACTATTTTGCTTTAAAACTTTTTATTTTATAATTTAAAGTTTATTAGCTTTGCTAAAAATATTTTTTGTTATTAATTTATTAATTTTAATATAATATTTACTTTATTAAGCTATTATTTCTTTAATTTAATAGGTATAATATATAATAAAACTTTTAATTATTAAATATAAGCAATATTATATAAAGTAGTTAATTTTTAATATATTAATAAGTTATTATTATATATTATATATAATTATAACTATATATTTAGTGTAAAATCTAAATATAATTAACTTAATATAATATTTAAAGGTATATTTTATTATTATTAATAGTTTAACTTAATATAATATTATTTTTTATATTTAATATATATATTATTTTTTATGTTTATATAGTTTTAAAAAAAAATTTATATTTAATTACCTTTTTTAAATTTTTAGCTATTATTTTAAAATAAAAATCCACTTTTTAAACTGTTATTTAAACCTTATATTTATATATTAGTAAGAGTCCCTTTAAATCTCTTTAATAAACACTAGTCGTTGTTTATATTATTACCTTTAAACCTAGAACCCCTAACGTACTGCCCCTCCTTCTCAGGTGATGTAGAGCAGGTCCGTCACAATATAGCCAAAGGAAATCCGAAATCGCTCCCTTCAACTCCTCTCTTATAGTTACACAACAACACAAGTCATATCATGCCCCAGGAAGAAATCTCTAACATGAGGTTTGAGAGATTGTGATTGTAGCCAGTACATACACTAATTAGGTGATCGTGTCGGAAAGGGACCTTAGCCGGCGCTCTATGTCCAGTGCCGTGTCTCCGTTGTTATCCTTTTCTGCACTGTCTGCCCCATTCTCCAACAGCAACGAAATCATATCGTTCCTCCGACGCCGAGCTGCCTTGTGTAATACCGTTTGCCCCTCGTTATCCTTCACGGCCACTTGAGCCCCATTCTTGAGTAGTAACAGAATAATCTCTTTGGTTCCCCGCTTAGCTGCCCTATGTAACACTGTCTGTCCTCCCTTGTCTCTTGCTGCAACATCAGCTCCATTCTCTATTAAGAACTGAATGATGGCATGTCCATTATCCCCCCCTAGCCTAGCTGGGAATCGTACTCTGTCCTGTAGAACGGTTCGTCCGTCATTATACATTGCTGCGATATCACTTCCCATCTCTAGTGGTAGGCGTATAACTTGCTCATCGCCAGCGTTTACTGCTTCATGTAGGGCAGTTCGTCCATTTTTATCCTTGGCTGCAACATCAGCTCCCTTCCCAACGAGTAGCCGAACACAATCTATACCTTCTATAGTCGGCCATTTCTGTATGAGCGGTACTCGACACTTTAATACTTCATGCAGCACTGTCCGTCCTTGATAATCCTGTGCGGTAATTTCAAGCCCCATGTCCAACAATAGCTGTATGGTTCTCTCACACCCATAGTTTGCTGCTTCGTGTAGGACGGTTCGTCCACTTTTATCCCTGGCTGCAACATCGGCTCCATTGTCCAGTAGTTGCCTCACAACCCCCGTGTCCCAAGTCCCATGGTGCAGTGCTGTTCTTCCATATGGATAATCCTTTACTGAGATGTCAGCGCCTTTCTTTAGTAATAGCCATACTACCTTGATATTCCCCCGGAGCGACGCCCAACACAGTGCTGTTTGTCCTTTGTCATCTTTTGCCGTGATGTCAGCTCCATTTTCAAGAAGCACTTCCACTATCTCCTCTCCACACTCAGCGGCTGCCAATAGTAGCGGTGTTCTTCCTTTGTAGTCCCTCGCCTTAACGTCGGCCCTCCCATCTAGCAGCGCCCGTATAGTCGCAATAGTCTCTGTAGTCCCTCTGCGCGCGGGGGATCTCACCTCGTGCAGTGCTGTCATCCCATCGTAGTCCTTTGCTGAGATGTCAGCTGCGTTGTCCAGCAAAACTCTCACCACAGCTTCTCTTCCTCGACGGGCGGCGTAGTGTAGAGCAGTCTTCCTATGCTTATCCCTTGCGTTGACGTTAAATCCTTTTCTTAGCAAGAGATCCACCACCATTTTGTCGCTCGGGCTGTTTGTCTGTACCCAGTCATGTCTTCCTATCCTTACTTGACCACGGACAGTGAATATTAGTGCTGCTTGGCTACGTGCATTCTTGGCCATTGGATCCACGTCATGTTGGTTAAGAAGCAGTAGCACTAATGCCTCATGTCCATGCGCCGCTGCCAGTAATAATGGCGTTTGGCCGTAGTTATCACGTTCATCTAGCTTGGCGCCACTCCTCAGTAGCAGCTGTGCCATATGCTTATACCCATTTTGGGAAGCAATATGCAGGGCTGTCCGTCCGAGTCTGTCCTTCTCAGCAATGTTGGACCCCTGTTCCAGAAGGACCCTTACGCAGCTCAAAAGATTGTGTTTGGAAGCAACGTGCAATAAGGTCCAGCCCAGTGATGGGTTATTGTCATCAGAATAATACCTACTAAAGAGCTGTTCGTGGCTGTGTTTGGCCTTCCAGAATTGGAAGACATGATCCGTGGGCCGTAGTAAGAATTCTACCAGGTGATCTTGTGATATACCTCCGGCCTCAGCTTTTTCAGCATACAAGAACACTGATATTGCTGAAAATGATAGGAAACGATTACCGGGGTCATATCGGTCACCTGAGCGGGGTCCAGGATGCAAAGCCTTTGTTTTGATATAGTTAAGACAGGAGCGCGTGAGGTTATCGTAGCCTCTGCCAATTGTTAATGCCCCAATCGAGGGGTCAAGTTCTTCGAAGCATCTCTGAAACCCTTTCTGTTGGACTAAAAAGTCCCTGACTGATTCGTGAATGAATTGCACGACCGGGTTGTAGGGATGTGACTTGATTTCAATTAAGCCTCCCGACCGGCTCCGTATAAAATTTTCCATTTGCCTGTGTCGGGTGACGAGTTTCGATATTTGATCGTCTTCTTGTTCCGCACCGAATGCAACTAGATAACATAGTTCTTCTGGTGTGAGAGGCCGGTCAGCGAAGAGAACGCATTGCATCATTCGTAATGTCTCTGGTAGATTATCGGTATCAATCTTCTCGATAATCTGCTCGAAAATCGCATCTAGCTCAACCGGGATCTTCCGCAGCTTCTCTCGCTTGTGCGTTAACGTGTCGCCGCTGTCCTCAGCCTTATTTAGCATCTTAACAGCGAGGACTACCCACAAGAAGACTCCGGAAGACTTTGCCGCTACTTCGTTACCAAGGATAGAAATATCTTTATCCGAGAGATTGCCCCGTAACTCGACTCGTACGTATGTCAAGATGTCTGTGTAGTTTTGATGGTCCACATTTAACTCCCGGAACTTTTCCACGTGAATATTCGGATAATGGCGGCTGGACACGCATATGTTGAGAAGAGATCCAGCAGAACGGGCTGCGGCATCTACCTCCTCGAAATACTGTAGAAGCTCTCGAGCTGACTGCTCCTCGCCTTCGTCCAATGCATCGACGAAGAGCAATATCCGACGGTTTTGAAGACTCTTAATGGCAGATGACAGGGACTCCTGTAGCTCTTGTGGATGCCACTTCAATTGTTCGTTTTGCATATCTCGTTTTCTTGTATATAACTGGAGAAACTCACGCCGCAAAGATGGAACCTTCCAAAAGAGCTGGTGCAAAACGGAGCGGAAGAAACCTAGAGGGGTCTTCTCCAAATAGTCGCCGCCACGGGCATTGAAGAAGAACCCGACAACTATATCGTGAGGAAACCTTTCTTCGGCTTGCTTTAGCGCGTGCTTCATCAAAGTAGACTTACCAGCGCCGGGCTTCCCTTTGATCCAGAGCAGTGTGTTGTGATCGTCGAGGTCTGTACGATTGAGCCACGTACAATATTCTTCCTGATCGAAGAGCCAGAGACAGGTCTCATGGTAGGCTTGGGTGATATCATTTCGACGAAAGTCGATAGTTGGAAACGATAGGGACGCGAGGAACTCTAAACATCTAGTTAGACCCTTCGAAAATCCAGAAATTTAGTTGATTCAATCGACCTTTCTCATCCGGAGTAACTACTAGCAAGTAAAAAGTCAGCTACAATTGTAACGGCCGACACTTATGGGGCCGGCTGCTATTGTAACTCAAATTGTTCAGTCGCACCATTCAAACTCCCCAAGTCATTAACCCAGCGAAGAAGATCCCCAGAGACTAGGATAAACCCTGTATCAACCTCGCTTCCAAACTTTGTCATATTCATGTGGTTACTATGTATTGTTGAATACGAGTATGCACTGAGTATGGCTGACTCAGGGGGTACGACAAGCTATTATATCTGTAAGCCGATTTGAAGTAATTAATCATCACATGTTGTAAGAGCAGAAAAGAAAATGGTGCTATATCGTGTGGGTGTTAATTCGTACCTTGCCAAGTCCCCCAATAGGGAGTTGCTCAATATAACAATGTATCTTTATATCAGGCTTTCCGATATCTTTGCGTGCTCTAATCATTTTGTGGAATTCTCCTTGAATTCTAGCTAGCACTTCTGAATCTCGTTTGAGGACCCTGAGAAGTTTATTGTTTGCCTTATTGATGGGTAGCTGGGCTAGATTGGTCAATACAAGGGCAAACCGTGCCAAGTCAGAACCAGCATGCGGTGTACCAAAGAAAGCGATGGCACGAGTAGAATCTAATATCCTCTGGAGATGTGGTTCAACGCTGTTCTTCGATGACAGCAGGGCCTGGAGCTGGGTTAATCGGGTGTTTTTACCACATCGTGACTGGTTCATAGCTCACATCTTCACAAACAAGGCCACCGAGGCTGTGTACCACAAAAATAATAGGGCGGTAGGAACTATCGGTTGTGTCTCGTTTGTTCGCCAAGTGAGCAACAAGATCGGCGGCATGCGCCCCGATGCTATTCTGTCCAGCTGGCTTTATGAAGTGCAGAATGTTCGCATCGTAGCCAAATGCTAGTATGCGGGCTTTTGAGATCACCGTCGGGAGAAAAAACTTGGGCCAAGGATGTCGAGCAGTATCCGCCGTCCAAGTTCTTTCTCGATCTCCAGTTAATCCGTGGACGAACACAACACTATAATTTGTCCGTTACTCTCAACACTTTGGGAATTTCATATAGTACTGGTAACACACTCTACTATAGCCGTGCCATCAGGCGGGTCGTACAGAACCTTGATTCCATAATTGTCGCCAAGCGGAATCGAAGGTTGCGGCTTGCTGCCTTCGTCTACCGATACTTCTGGCATTGCATGGCTTGGATCATGGGAATAGTTCTGAGCTTGAGATTCGGCCACCTTTGGTCGAATGGAACGCGTGCCCCTTTTCTTCCTGGAGCATGGCCACCACCTCATCCTTGTTGTCTAGCGCTCAACAGTCCGTCTATTACAGATCCTAGGAAGGCTTGCACCTGATAGAATCTTCCAGTAAGGGGACACGCTATAATTTGTCGAGCTCTGACGATTTTAGAAGACAATTCTAAATGTGGTTAAATTTAGCAACCCTTGGGAAGTAGTAAGGGGAGGGATATCTTGCGCCGTCTGCCAACACCTCCTGTGAATCTCACGATTCCTTCATGTCGCAGATTGAAGGATAATGTAACATAACCGCCATTTTGGGCCAATCGTTAACTATTGATACTTGACGTGCAGGGTCGTGCTGTTACCACTTAGAGGGCTTGGGCTTATCTCAATTCCGATCTAACTCAGAGACCTCGATCTCAAATGCATGAGCCATGCTGCCCAATATTTTTTGGGCTCCCGTTATATAAAACAACAACACCAATGTCATCCCCAACTGCAGGCTTCTAAATCTGGCTATATTAACAGTTCCCTTTTGGGGTCGAGTGAATGCATATTATATTAAACACTAGAAAACACTAAACAGTGTTGGAGGACGTTATTGATAAAAGGACAGAATTAATCACTATACATATGACAACTGCCCTCACCCACAGTGGCTTGTGTAGTAGCTACACTTGTGTCCCGTGCAGGGCAATTGGATACACCACCTACGGGGTTGTATTAATGCAAACCCATCTAAGAAAGGCAGCCTGTAAGGGGGGGCCCGCGACTACATAACCTGACTTACACCAAGCCTTCCTTAAGTTCTCTAACTACCCTCCTGTGGTCAACCAGGTCCTCAACCTAATTGATAATCTATGCAAGAAGGCACGCGGAATAGCAAGCTGTCGCACGGTTGCGGATCCTCGTTCATTCACTAGTATGCTCGGCCTACCAATACTGTCACAGCCGACGAGCCTTCGCATTTGCTCAAGCCTTCCTCATGAGTCGATTAGTCATCCCGAGGAGATGGCAGAGTAGCCTGATGATAGCGTGATATGATTCTCTCTACCGGAACGTGCAACTCATATTGGGCGTCTATGTACTGTAGCGGTCATTGGAGGCGCCTTAGCTATTGAAAACGACTCACCGAGATGTGCAGTGTTAACGTCTTCCGAGACATTACTTCGGTCAGAATACACCGTAGTATTACGGCTTCACGAGCATCTAGCCAATGTCGCTAATATTGAGTAAGTCAACCGCCGGGTACGGCAGGCGTGTTTTCCACCTCCTTGATCGTTGCCATATTTAAAACTGACTCCCTCCTAACCAGCTGTTTGATAGGCCACTCCAAATGTTGCCTCAAGATCTTGTTACATGCATACTGAACTGTCCACCGTCTCCCCGCAAGGTCAAAAGACTATATAGGTTGTGCTTCCGGGATACAGAAGCAGAAACTAAGATACAGGTCAATGCCGAGCCCAAAACGCAGCTTTTACGATCCTTACAAAAGCGGGTATAGACGCCATGACGAGTGCGAACACTTTCCCAGTTAATTCATTAGTCTAGGTATAATAGATCTATATAGTATCAGTCAGGGCTCCTTACATGTCGCCAGCGCCGGTCTCATTCCGCGCGATTCCCCGATCGCCTGGAAGACTGGCAGCGCAAGCAGCACCGCCAGAACAAGCAGAACAGGCTTTTTGTCTTTTCTGTCCATCCTCCCTAATGAGGGCGGGGCGCCTAGATTGGGTGCGCCGAGAAGTTCCTTTGGTATGGCTTGCTGGAAATGCATGGTATTCGATAGAGCGCGTTCAAGATACTCCGGGTACAGTGGCATGGTGCTGGATTTGTCGGTAACGGCCTCGGAATGCCTGTTGTATTATACGCCTGTATCCGGGATTGCGTCACGTCCTTCGAGGCTGGGTACACTACCTACGTACTACTCGGGCGCAATGGGCGACGGGCCTCATCACTGCTGACTATACTATCACCTGTGGCACCTCTACGATACACCGGTTCCACTTCCCCACGGCTCGTAGTTCCACGTGCAGCAGCTCTGCGCGTTCAACGAGAGGATATCGGGCGAGGCTAGAGAACTGGCAGAAGCTATTTATAGATACGAGGGGGATTGATGATTCGCTTGATGGTAGAGGCATTATACAGCCCAAACCAGCCCTCATCGTAGTACAGCTCACACCTTTGCGTAATATCGCGAATCATTTGCTACGGATATTCACAGGATGTTTCGTTTGACTTGATATCACCAGAGATCGGCTTTATTTCATTGTGATGGAGGGCCGAAATGCCGTGGAACACCCCTTGGATGCACATTATCAGCCTATCAGCTTGCTCGCTTATGGTTACACCTGTTCCGAGACGGACGGGTTGTTTGGTGTTTATTTTCGTGGCATTGAATGCAAAACCGTGACGCTTCCTGATTAGGAACCATGTTGCGAACTTGTATATAATCTACGCTAGGCGCTTCAAGGGCGTCCGCCACACTCTTATTTTCCAACGCCATGGTTCAGCCCTGCACCGTACCTAGGTAGCTTACACCCTTGTGACGCAGGGCATCGAGGCAGGCTGGGATGCGGAAGGATCATTCTTGGCAATGCTTACTTTGGATCTATCGGTAGTCTCGGATGAAAACCCCCACATTTCCCGATAGCTATCCGATCTTGTAGTATAGCTCGCGGGGACTGCGCGGATCCATGATGCCGGCCGGATTTAATCAGACATCTAGTATCACCAGCCACAGCAAACAAATTGTTGCTAGCCGTGAGAAAACATTACATTTGCCTAAAAGTACAAACGCCCACGGCTGCACTCATGAGCTCATTTCTATTCAGGCAACCCTTACTGGTGTCTAGCCCGATTTGGTGACCACACGGCCACCTTTGCACGAGCCCCCGTTCTATTGGTCACGCCCATCAACAGCATCTATCACCCGATATCACCCACCTACAATGGCTTTACGGGCGCCTTCTCCACTAGTTTGACAAACAGATCCATACCTGGGAGAGGTCCCTTGACTCCCGTCGGGGGCTTGAAGGTTTCCATCAATGGAAACGGCTGCTTCTTGTTTGGGGATTCTCCTAAGGGGGGAAGCAGCGTGACGTCGAACCGGTGCAGCAGCGTCGCGAGGAAAGCATATGTCTCGCGTTTGGCCAGGTTTCGGCCGGGACAGAAGGTGGGCCCCCCGGCGAAAGGACGGTAGTACGGCTGGCGCGAGAGCGTCTTTTTCTTGAGGAATCTGGAGGGGTCGAACTCGTCGACTGTAGAGCCCCAGACCTTCTCGTAGGAATGCAGCAGTCGCAACGGGACCATGACCGGCGTGCCTGGCTGTAGCTCTTTGCCTCGTATCGTCGTTTTCTCCTTCACCACGCGGAAGCCGAACGTGTTGGTCCGTTGCCGGAGCGTCTCGTGGAAGATGGCGTCAATGTTGGGGCTGTTTGCTGCTAGATACTTGACGTCTAGCTTCCCCGACTCCCAAGCGGGTTCGATTTCCCGCTTCACGCTGTCGAGAAGCTCCTCGTCGTAGATGATGTGGGCGACGAACCAGTAACACGCGTTTTGTTCGTTTGCAATGCTCCTGTATGCCATGGCGGTTAGTCATAGATACGCTGCAGCCCGTACGGGGAATGGACTCTTGTAGTACTCACGCAAAAAAGAATAAAAATAGCAGCCCCACACGTGATTCTTGGCCGATATCCAGCACGTCCATCCATCTCAGGAGCTCCTTGAATGCAAAGCATTGCTCGCTCCGCCGCTCTTCGGGCAGCTTGATAAATGCACGTAACGCCGCTTTCACCCGGTCTCGAGACTCACAGACGGGAGCAAAGCCGAAGAAGTCGGGAAGGCCATAGAACAGTACCCAAGCATGGCTATTGAACTGGACAACTTGATTGACGATGTCAGGCTCTAGTTCGTGGAGATAGGGGCCAAACAACGCTCGTATTGTCGCGTTGACCATGGTCCCGGTCACTAGGGAGTGGAGAGAGACGTCTCGCTGTAAACTGGGGGCACCGTCGTCATACAAGGAGCCATTATAATCCCTGGTACAGAAGCCCAGGTTTTCACTCTTCAGTGTCTCCTGCAGGTTCTGGACGAAGATATTGGCGAGGGCGTTCAAGCTGGGCGGGTGAAGAAATTGTCGTTTATAAAGGCTCTCTATGAAGTGGATGAGGTTCAGATGGGTGGGGTTCGTGGGATTCCCCTCGATATAACAGTCGTCTCCCGGTTTAGGATTATATTTCGCCCGCTCCACGTCCTTAAGGGCCATACCGAACTTCTGCATGACCTCGGATATAAAGTGTGAGAAGTTCAAGCCGTGGGTCCATGGAACACTGTCGAGGACACCTGTAACGTCTTCGGGCCGAGATAGACAGTACATCTTCACGCCAAGGAGCTGGAATGCAAAGGGTTCTGTCGTATCCTCGAAGTATTTGCTGGGTATTTCAACTCGTCAGCATGAAAGGTATCTGTTATCAATCTGCTTTGAGAACTTACACCGCATCGTCAACGAGTTGATGACAATCGTTAAAGAACGGGTAGATATGACCTGTTTTGAGTCAATTTCCCATCGATATTCTTAAAGTTGGCTTACAGTACCGACGACTATGTATGTAGTTAGTGAGATTCCTTTATAGAGGAGAGAACTCGTGATAACTTACATGGTATCCAGTAGGGCATATATCTGGGCTCGGAAGGCCAGATCCATGGTCTTATGGTAAACGTCCATAAGCGCCATAGAAGGAGGCATGCTCCAAGAGTAAGTAAACCGGAAAGGAAGTTTGGAAAGAATAAAATGTGTTTGATCATTTTCGTGGTATATTTACGTAATCTTTGGCTCCGGGAACAGGGCTACTAACTATACGACAAATAACGTTAGAAACATAAAAAGGGGTCGTAGGTTCTCTGAGGCCTGCGCTCGACTTCCTTTTCAATCTTATATGCAGTAGACGCACTGTTCCCGTCAAGACTTTAGGAGTCTACACTGAACGATGCGTAACTGTGTGTAACTAGTATTAGAGGATTCACCGGCTTAGGCGCGAGTACCTACCCTTGAGCCTACTAGTAAGCAATCGCCCGAGATCTGGGGCTGCCCGCATCACATCAGCGCTGACCACCGATGCCCCTGACTGTCTCCGTGCCATACGGATATCGCCGATCCCAATGGTGGCCCTTGGTTTAAGTCACTGTATCTATGACTCAGAGGCTGAATGGTCGCTGTTATCTGAAATGCCGAGTATCCTTATTTTACCCGACAGCTATATATTAATATCTCTCCTATCTTAGCCCGGTGAATACTCAGGGTTAATTTTCAGCTTGCAAAGTGGTTGACAGAAGCGGGATTGCTTAGGGCTTTCCTTGTATTAATAACTTTTATAATAGTCTTTATAGTAGGTTCAATATGCACGTGCCTATACGAGTATATTACTGCTGCTCGTATAATATACCGTCCCTATCGTTGTGTTAATAGCACCCAAATGGTATATAGTACAAGGTTAGAACTTGATACAAACAAATGACAAGTATTGCACAACTCATTCCTAAAGTTAGATCGGGACCCAGACCCTATATTCCCTCCTACTTAGGAGTGCTCTGACTCTAGCAACCCGCAAGAGAAACAGGCCTTTTACCATTACATTACTCACATAGTTCCCATTTCCTTACTCAACCCCTTTCTCCGCTATCTCCAATTCATGAGCGCCACCCTCCTCCGGAAGCATGGCCGTTTCCGCCTCCATTTTCACCGCCTGTCCGCCCCCGCCTGGCTCAATCTCGCCAGCGGCTCGATTCTGTGCCCGATTCTTTGATTCTTTAGTGATATTAAGCCATTCCATGGCGCACGTGGGCGGAAACGTAAGGGCTGCGGCGGCGAGCGCAAGGATGAACACATCTCTTGTCGCCTGAGCGTAAGCACGGCGTAATGCCTCTAGAACTATGGGGGAAGAAGCTACTTGCGTCAAGCCATTTGCCCCCGCTGCCAACACTTGCGCCGGTGTAACCGCCGTCGTGTACTCTGGCACGGCTCGAATAATCCCAGTGAGGAGAAGGTTCTGTCCTATGGCAAGGCCGAGTGCACTGAATAGTGTGGATGTGTTTAGCAGTTAGCCCTTCTCATACTGTTGATGCGAGGTGGGGATCCCTTACCCTCCAAGCTGGGATGAGAAAACGGCAATTGCTGTGTCATGTTAGATCCTACTTCTATCTGATCATCCTGTTAACAGGCTTACCATTCCCTATAGCTACATCTTCGGGGCTACACTCACGCCGTTAGTGTTAAGCTGAAGCAAGTCTAGTCGGGCTGCTTACTCTAAAACGACTTGCAATGCAGTGTACGGCAGCTGTGAGGCCATACCCACACCAATTCCCGTTACGGCCAAATAGGCGGCCCATTTAACCGTGGGCGTGTCAAGGCCGATGGTAGTTAGGAGACCTGAACCAACAGAGGCAATGATAGCGCCAGCAACCATATAAGGTACCTATTCGCTTGTCAGTGTGAACGTTCGTGGTGCAGCAGTTGAGTGCGTACATAGTAACCCCATATCGACACAACAGCGCCTGCTATGACTAAGGACACAATCTGAGGTACGACCATAGCAATGTATCTCACACCACTCTGAGTTGTTGTGACCCCCTGAACAGACTGGAAGAAAATCGGAAGGTAGTAGCCGTACTGCGAGATTCTGTTACTAAAATTTGACTGATGCCATACGATACAAATACTTACCACATATAAGACGATGCCGTATGCAGAGAGAACGATCGCTCCCATACAAATTGAGCGCTTGCGAAGAACCCTTAACGGAATCAAAGCCGATTCCCCCCGCTTCCAGTCCCAAAAGCAGAAGACTATTAGTATCAAGCCGAAGCCAATGAAGAGGCCGATGATTTTAGAATCGCGCCAAGCGTACTGCTGCCCGCCCCAGGTAAGGGCGAGCAGAAGGCTGGTAACCAGACCGAGAAATAGGACTGTCCCTACAGCATCAATGCGTCTGAGCTTCTCACGTAAGGGTAGCTCCCTGGTCGCCTTATTAAAGTTCTTTGCAAAAGGAACGAAGAAGAAGATGATTAGTATAGTAACGGCGCCGGCGGGGACGTTTCTAGATTTCGGTTAGTCATCAACTATCGCCATCTTCGAAAGATAATAGGGGTTTCGTACATCCAAAAACACCAACCTATACGTCGGCTCAATGTTAGTAGGCAAGCCCAAGTTAAAATGAAAATAAGGGAATAAAATCGGGAGGGACGGGGAACATACGCCAGGTAGCATATTCCGTCAACGCGCCACCGATGATCGGTCCGATAAAAATACTGATGCCAACCGCGCTGGTGACGATACCTTGGAAAAGGGGAACCTTCTCGAGAGGAACGATGTATCCGATGATGGCCAGCGCACCCTGTAAGAGGCCGGATGCCCCAACGCCGAGTATTGCGCGCCCGAAAATCAAAACGCCGGATTTCGGGGCTGAGGCGCATAATATAGATCCGACTAGAGAGCCGCCTGTTAGTCGAAGAAGGCAGGAAAAGAGAGGGGGGAAGGGGTATTATATGGATGCCAGGGCACCAATACGGAAGACATACCTTCGAAAATGAAAATCGAAACGAGGTAGACAATCTTAGTATTGAAGAACCTGTACATATTCCCAAAGAAAGGCTGGAAAGCGGTGACGGTGACCAGGTATGCTGCGCCGTACCAGGCGACGTCGGGCAACGACTTGAACTCGGTCGTGATGCGGGGGACCGCCGTCCCGATGATATTGGCGTCGAGGCCGTACAGCAGCACGCCGAGGCAAAGGGCCCCTACGACAATCGCAAGTTGCCATGAATGAAGATGGCCATCCGCCACGCCCTGCCCGGAGCTCGACAGCTCCTGTTCGTCTTCCGACATGGTGTTATTCCTGGTATGAAGATGGGAGATTTTGCACACCCAGTGAAATTCGAGAGCTGCGGAATTAGTCCGGGTAGGTGAGAGGATAATGAAGTATAGAAACCCGCCGCCGAAGAACGGTCTCGGAAAGAAGGCGATTCGCGGGCTGCGTTAATCGCCACGGGCGCGCAATACGATGCTGTCCGTGCCATTATCGCAGCCACACCGTATGTGGTTACACGTGCGATTATGACGGACAGCTGTCTCATAGAGTAAGAGGTGTCTCAGCCCGTGAGAAAAATGTTTCTGGGGGGTGATCAATTCATCAGGTAATTAGTCTCAGAGTATGGTGGTAAGTCGTCAGGATAAGCGGTGTCCTGTACACCGTAGCCACCGTAACACTACTTGGCCTCTTATCCTTTAGGCCACTCACACACATCATAGACGAACAACGCGAGATCGCGATTGGCTTTTCGTTGCGCCGCTTCGATGCAGGCTGGGGATAGCTAGCAAGCCATTCAGCCATAATCCCCGATTAGTCAAATGTATTTTTAGTGTGACAGAGTCAAATTGTGAATGTGTAGGAAGTACCGTAGTTGGGTGGTGGCGAGAGCATATGGGGATCGATAATAGTATGATTTACCAAGCTTGGCCATAATCATCTGAGGTGCCTACGCGATTCGAACTTCATCATATATTGACTATTCTATGAAGGCAAGTAATTAAGTGTGGTTGAACCGTCATATATTATCTCCATGATGGCCATATGAATCCTGCCTTCATGTTGTCCGTCCCCCTGTTCATGTTCTGCTTTCAGATTGGGTGCCCCCTCATATGTATCCTACACTACCCGCCCCATTTCTATGCATCGCGACTTTCCGTGCTAAGGTTCATCGACTAGGAAAATGCAGTCGCTGGAAAACGACCTATCAATCCGCAACGTCGGGAGCAACGGCCCCATGGATGAACGCCCTTCGCCACTTGGTCTCCCTTATGAAGTCTTCATTGTACGGACACCCGTCGTGCTATGATTTGGTTTGTATTATGTTATTAATCCATGCAAATCTAGGGATTTAATTGGGCAGGGGTAGCCGTCGCTACGGTCTTCCTTGCCGGTCGACTGTACTCACGCTTCTGCAGGGCGGGTCGAGTCTGCATTGAAGACTTTTGCATATCATTTGCCTACATCTTGGTTGTGATTACGGCGTCGCTTTGGCAATACACGGCCAGGGATCTCTACTACACCCTGGACGCCAACGCCGGGACCGTGCCTGTTGGGCCCGATTTTGTCGTCCGTCTGCAACGCTGGCTCGTCGTCGCGTGTGTGGTAGAAATCTTCTTTTACACCACGTTGATCTTGTTTAAGCTGTCGATGCTTTTCTTCTTCAAGAGGCTGGGGAACTCTGTCGACTACTTCAACTATCTATGGTGGCCTATACTCCTTTTCTCCCTCGTCGTGTACTTCGTTGGCCTCGGAGATGTCTCGTACCAATGCTATCTCGGCGATCTCAACACGATTACGGTCTACTGTAACTCGCGGAAGGCCACGATGTTCCTCACGGTTACGCTTGATGTGAACGCCGCCCTCGATGTTCTATCCGATTTCTTGAGTGAGTGGTCACATGCCCTCTTTAGTATGCCCCATGTTTAGTCATTTTCTAACGGTGACTGGTCAGTTATGCTCATCCCTGTTACCCTGCTATGGAATGTACGGATCCGTTGGCAGAAGAAAATTGCCATCATGGGCATCTTCTCGCTGTCCTTAATCACTATAGGAGTAGCTATAGCACGAGTAGCCGACATCGGGGCTACGCAGAAGGTGAATGGCTTGCCAGATAGCTCTTATCTTTGGTTTTGGGCCTCCCTTCAAATGTCATTATGTATGTACTCACAAATTTTCCCCACCCGAGAGATTTCGAGCTCGCTGACGACAAGTCTGCCCCAAAAATAGCCGTAGTAGTTTCATGCTCGTCGGCCTTCCGTCAGCTCTTCACCGTCTCGGCTGAGCCGAAAAACAAGCCTGCTTGGTCACCAACAGCCTCATACTACGAGCGTTTGAGATCGGGGTTCCGATCTCGTGGTAAGAAGCACAACGACATCACACTCTACGACATCCCAACCATCACTGAGGCGGGGAAAGATGTAGCTTACACTATGACAAGCGGGGATTTTGAGCAGGTGCAGCGCCATGATAGCGACACTATCATGCTGGTCCCGGGCGAACCTGAACGGATCGCGGCTTGCTACACGGCTCCAGGTGCTGCCCGCGTGTCTGGAAACCAGATGTCACACGAGCAAGAGTATCACGTCACACAACATCCCATTTGAGTAGCTGGATGCTATTTCGAATGCGCGCGGGGGAGAAAGCCAACAGCAACAACAAGTGATAGAAGCATGGGCAAGAGTCTTGAGCATGATAGATCGCTCTGCCATGGAGCATTTCGACGTCCCACGGTCGGATTCATGAGAGGTTGTGGCGTGATATGCAATGCTATACTCAAGAAGCGCAGCGATACAATACGACCGGCTGAGATGTTTGATTATTTGCTGCGCCATCATTTTCGGCTGAGATGACGTCGGAGCCCCACCACATCTGCAAGGGATCTCAGGGTACGGCTGCATGGCATGATACGCTTACCTACATGTACACATTCATGATTTATAATCTGAGGGTAGTTCGGGGTTGTGCTTGTTCTAGGCTACCGAAGTAGCGTGTATGCGTGTAATGAGGCTGTATAGCGGCACCCAACAGTTTGGGCGTCACAAATACCTCTATTGCTGTTAACTGACTAGGCTGATATTAGGTCCAAGCACAGGCAAAAGAAATCGAAAGAAGAAGAAGAAAGAAATGAAAGAAATGAAAGAAAAACTAGGTACCTCTACGACTCCCTCCCTAAAACAACACGAAACACATAATTATAAACACCCCTACTTGGGCTGAGGCTTGTAATCTTATTCGTTCCCAGTTCCTGGGTAATTACTTAAGTACTCTACACTAGGTTACGTAGGTACCTCCGTCACAGCTTCGGGAGTCTTGAGTGCCCCGAGGTACCTCGACGGCTAGAGCCGGGGCCAGAAATTAGAATTGCCGCCTTGGATCATGTACCCATGCAGTACCCAGGTAGCGTGTCTGCATGTACGAGGCGCCGTTACACAGAGTAGTCGGTACATACATAACATCATATATACGGTATAGCGTATTACCGATGGGCAGGTACCAGTATGTCTTAGGTAGGTAGTCTAGAAATCATTCAGACCTGCCTGTCGTCCCTATCTCTATTCCTATTCCTACCTTTCCGAGACATTTCCCCTGAAGTTAGTTGGATTTTATGATTCAAATTGTGCCTAGCTAATTCCCCAATTTCCATGAACATACCGACATCTCGATGGCCGTCCTTTCCATCATCCTCTGGGGCTGCCTGTTGCTCCCGCTTGGCATAGCGCTGCAGTCAGGCTATTCCCTGTTCAGGAACTACCTGATAGCGCGCAGACTCGGGATCCGCTATCATGTTATCCCCGTCAGCCATCTCAACCACTTCTGGATGCTTGTTGATAGAAAGGTTCTGCACTATGTGAGGAAATACCTTGGCGAAAATGCTTTCACTAGGTATAACTGGATGGGATGGGAATTGCCCGACCGGTATTTCTCTCATCACGAGCTGGGAGATGTGTTCATGTTGGTCACGCCCGGTCGGAACTGGTTATATCTCGGCCACCCGGATATCGTGATGGACGTCACCCGCAGAAGAGATGACTTCCCGAGATGCGTCGAGCTGACACAGGTTCTGGACGTTTTTGGGCCCAACGTCGGCAGCGTAAGACAAGATCTTCAGCTTCGTTTCGTTCCATCTACCTTGAACTTTACTTATAGGAGCTTACAAATCAATCTCCTCGTAGGTCGAGGGCCAGCAGTGGGTTACCCAAAGAAAACTCATGGCGTCCTGCTTCAACGAACAATACAACGAGACGGTCTGGTCCGAAAGCATATCTCAAGCCAACGATATGATCCGTTACTGGACATCACGCCCGTCGGTACGGAGCACTGCGCATGACCTGCGCACCCTATCACTTGGCGTACTCAGCAAGGCCGGCTTTGGCAAGTCATTCAAGTTCGAGGGGCACGAGGAAACGTCGCATATTGATCCCTCAGCGAGCTACAAGGACTCTCTACAGTTGATACTGGAACACTGTATCCTCATCATCGCCATGGGGCCCAAATTCTTCACCGAGACGGCCTGGTTGCCGCGCAAGTATCGGCAGATAGGACAAGCGGTGACCTCGTTTCAGAAGTCCATGACGGACATGTATGAGTCGGAGAAAGCTAGAGTCGCCCAGGGCATATCGGGGACGAGCGCCAACCGCACCTTTTTATCATCCCTCGCCAAAGCATCGTTAGACGCGAAGCCAGGAGAGGGCCTCACGGAGCGCGAGATCTACGGCAATATCTTCGTTATTAACTTTGCGGGGCACGATACCTCGTCGCACGTTTTCACCTTCGCCGTGTACTTCCTAGCCGCCAACCCGGCGGTGCAGGACTGGCTTTCCGAAGAACTAGATTCTGTGCTCGGTAAGTCGGCACCGCACGAGTGGGACTACACCACCCAGTTTCCCCGCCTCAAGCGCTGCCTGGCCGTCCTTTACGAGACTCTTCGCCTATACACGCCCGTACCGGTCACGAAGTGGACTAAGGAGAAAACGCAAACGCTCAATGTCGGCGACAAGACGCTTGTGCTGCCGCCGAACACCATGATGTGCTTAGCGTACTCCTCTCTACAGAGCGACCCCAGATGGTGGGGGCCCGACTCGCTCACCTGGCGACCCTCTCGTTTCATCAAGCCCGCGGGGGATGAATCTACACTTGACGGGGGGGAAGGAAGCGCGAAAGAGGAAGAGTTCCTCCAGCCTAAACGCGGCACCTTCGTGGGGTGGTCGGAAGGCGCGCGCGACTGCCCCGGTAGAAAGTTCTCTCAGGTGGAGTTTGTAGCCACTATAGCGTCGCTGTTCCGGGACTGGAGAGTAGACCCAGTGGTCTTTGAGGGGGAAACGGTCGAGGCGGCTCGGGAACGGGTGCTTGACCTCATCAAGACCGACTCCGCCATGGTCCTGTTGACGCAGATGCTGCATCCTGA
Source organism: Xylaria grammica (assembly GCA_004353285.2). NCBI lineage: Eukaryota > Fungi > Ascomycota > Sordariomycetes > Xylariales > Xylariaceae > Xylaria > Xylaria grammica. The sequence goes on along the minus strand of NGZP02000010.1, from coordinate 1,535,496 downwards.
GAGGGCCCCTCTGGTCTGGTCGAGGAGGTGAAGTCGAGTACTTCGTCTTGTACTCTTGAATTCAGGAGGATTCTGGTTTCGGTCACATCTATCTCGAATCCGGTACGGCTCTATGGCTTCGCCGAAATCTCCGACCTGCGTGCAATGACTATATTGGTTGCCAAGTTGAATGGAGGTATACCTATAATAGAGTCAGACGTGCCTAGATGGTGGCTAGGCCTATATATAGATATCAGTATTTCTACCTTACTCGAAGCACTACATCTAGCGATCAAAGTTTAGAAGCCAGCGCACCGCGCTCAATGACAAGAGCTGGCCTTCGAACTATTTTTCTGCTTACTGCGGCGAGTCAGGGATTGGTTACACTCAGGTAGTGTTGTCTATAGTTTCCATTCACCCGAGAGCGAGGGTATATTTACCAACATGACGTAAACTTGATATACACACACATTTTAAGATGCGGGTAGATCTGGTGGTCTGCGACCACCACACTCTCAGGGGTCTATATAGTTTAACGTAATATTGCCCATATATGACAATATGCAGAATCATATACCGTATAAATGCATATTAACAACCTTGTCGCGGATAGTGCAGACAGTGCACTTCGTTTAGTCAGCAACTTACCTAGATCGATTTACATGTGCGGCGGTCACTTTCTAGAACATGCGATGATATTTTATTCACGGATATCAACCATTCGTGGCATCTCATGTCTTGCGGGAAACCCTAATAACTATATCCCAGAAGCTTAGGGGCTGCAAAGCGGGCTTGGTGATTGATAGGATAATCATTCTCTTGGGATACCTAGAAAGTTACCGCCGATCCGCGCGCGTGACCCTTTTCGAATGGATTCGTTCAGCTTCGACCGCCTGAGCTGTTTAATAATGTGCCGGTCTATCGAGCGAACTGCTCGCGGGGCTAGCCGAATTCCCGGCTGCTACCTAGTTGGAGTCTAAATCGAGGAAATCGAAACCTACCCTTTACGATCAACGTAGGCCTTACAACGCCCCGCGGTCGGTTTCCTTTCGACGGAGAAGGTCGTAGCCTCGGATGAACCCATTAGGGGACCTAGGGGGCGGCCTCTCCCATGCATCACGATAGATTTTGTTGATTACCACGGCATATTCGGGGTCGACGATCCTTCTACGCTCGCGGCAATGCCGGAATGATATCGGTAAAGGGCAGATGGGGTCCTGAACATCACTTTTCTTATTTCCGGGAGAATGGTCGAATACGGGGCACACTAATCGGAGCAATTCCTGTTGTTGCCCGTCTGTGAGCTGCCAGATCCACCAAGTCTTCTGCGGGCGCGAGGACTGAAAATAGATGTTCGGCTCTTCGTCTCCATTTTTCCAGAGCCGGCTCCTATCGAAGAGGGCGACTCCGCCGAGAATCCGGTCTTCGGCCCAATAGCCCACCATATCACCCACGCCATCTGGATATTGCTCGTGGGCTATAAAGGCCGGGTGGGCGAACAGGGTTGGCAGAGGGGCTTTAGCCGGCGCTGATGACGACTTCAGTGGCGGAGGCGTCCAAGAGGTAACAGCTTGGACATCAGAGGTGCCATCGGAAGATTGACAAGGAGCGCCAAAACGATCGTGGAGTGGTAGATAATCTTTCTGGAACAGGCAAACGGCGAGTTGGTGCAATGCTACCGCAACCAACTCTAGTAGCCGAAGCTGAAAGCGCCTCGACCACAGTGTGCCACCTTGAAAGGACCGCAATAACTGGACGGGCCGTTCACTGTGAGCACGAGATGGGAAAGGGTTCTTGGGGAAGGGGGTCTCACACTTGTTCGGAAAGAAAAGTGTTGTATATCTACTGTATCTATCATAATCCGGGCGATTCTAAGTGCCTCGGAGCAAAGCTGGGTATGCAACCTGATCGGATGGCGCCGGTCCAAAATGGGTCCGCACCGGTCCCGGGCTACTTCGAATGTCGGCAGGCCATCGATAATCTGGGCGTATGTTTCGAAGGCAAGGTCTGTGGCGAGCACCCGGCGGACGGCAGTATCGAGGGCTTCATAGTGGTCCTGGTCAAGTAGAGGGGCTGGCCCGCTGCTCGGGTAAACCACGATAGTATTCATGTCGACTTATAAAGATGATATGTTCCGTGGTGTTATTTACAAATGGAAAAGGAATTTGATGTGAAGAGCGTTGGGCAAATTATGTATTTATTGTGATGTATGCGGTGCACTTGAGTGAGATATTGAACATGATGATGACTAAGGAGAAGGAGCTAGACATCGCGAAACGTTGAACTTTGGCCTTCAAAGTTCAAGTAATGGCCATGTGTAGAAGTGCTATGTACAGTGTGCTCGGAAGGTGACTAAGGCTACTATCGGCGACTGCTATTTGGCAATAATTACGGTCTACGCCTTCACGCGGGCGCCTACCCATATGGCTATTATCCGAAGCAGTAGCTGCCGCTTTGTTTCTGTGCAGAGATAGTTACTCCTTGTATAGCGCCTGATTACGTGGCGTGTGCAAGCAGGCGCTAACAGCCAAGTTGACCGGGTCATAAAATATTAAAAGACGTCATAGCTATTTTGCAGACAAGATCGTTAACGAGAGGGGATTTTCTTTTGCGCCAACAATCCAGCTCTGAACCTGAACACCTCAAACTAGAAGTAGTTTTCATGACAACAGATTATCCTCATCCATGTTCCCCCTTTCCTAAAATATCCCGCATTGGGTACTCGCCACAATCCACGTTCTGCGTAGCAACTAATTCGCTAGAACCCCTAGCCTTTAAATGACCTTAGTAAGCTTTCCAGTCGTGATGTCAAACAGCAGGCCAGAAGCAGTCTCCCGCAGCTCTTTCCGGATGATAGGGGAATTCCGGATCAGCTCGACATCTTTGCGCGTTCTCTCGATGATACTACGATCAAATGATTAGATCCTCTGCTGATAGCGTGGGTATAGCAGGCTGTCAGGCTCTGGGGAGGATGGCGGCGTTAGTAAATAGGGGGAGCTTACTCATGCGTAGTCCCCACGACGACGTTGTTCAGCACCTGGCCATCCACATCTGGATTGTGTGTCCTAATATGCGCACGAATTTGTTCCTCGGTCATATAGAGCGCACCACAGTCTGGGACTTGTTAGCAATGCCGTATATTGTGATAGGTATTACTCCGCCCCATATCATAAATCTAGACAGGGAATACAAGGGTACCATACCGGTATGCTTGATCACGATAAGTTCCGTAAGGGTAGTCAGATTGTCGATGGCCGCGATATCGTTCAAGTTCCTCGCTGGCGACCCGGAGGCGGTTCGTACGACAACGGCTTCTGTAAATCATGTCAGCGATAATCGGCCAATGTCGGTACTTTATAGGCCACCCATAATTAATAGCGAGGCATACCGTCCGCATCCGTAAGGCCCAGCAGTTCTTCAGGCTTCACGCGCCCGTCGATACAGGAGACTAATCACCCGTATCATATGAGTCAGCCGACGCTCAAGTAAGAGGGCTGGTTACTTGGGTGCCACTTGACTACTCACAGATCATCTTCTTTGGTGTGAACCCGATGTCAGTAAATAGGGGAATGGGCTGGTGGCCCTTCTCGATATAAGCCCTGGAATGGGAATGTTAGTTTAACTCAATAAAGTATAAGCTTCGATTACAAGTTCCATCTTACTGGTTTCTCTGCAGAAGTTCTTGTGCAAGTGAGGAAGGCATTTGAGCAGAAGCTGGATATCTTGGTGTTGTCAAAGATGGTGTTTTCTTATGAGGCCGAATTGTGCGATACGGTGAAGTATTGGGAACGACGCGACAAGGATATTCTGACTTGCTCGATGTATCACATCTAATGGACACTCTCTTTCACTATATATATAGAAAAGAAGGCTGCATCGATCCGACTAATCATCGCTTTGTTACCAACAAATGTTAATGGTAACAGTCCTATCATCATGCGATCTTCGATTCTACGTCAAACAGAAGATTCTTGATAATCAGTTGAGTGAGGCATCTGATTAATCGCACACATAGCTCTCAAGAACTATTCCCGCCACCAACATTGCCTGCGATAGGATTCCGGAAGGCAGATCTACATTTCTCGCTGACGAACATGATTAGAATTCCGCGGAAGCAGAATACATAAGACGGTAGATCAAACTGATGAATAATCAACAATTGGAGAATATGATATTTCCGGGATTCGCTAGTTAATGAAGCGCTGAGCTGCAGCGTCAAATCCCGGATGTAACCATCGTCGAGATCGGAAACGGGAAGGTACATGCGATTAAAAGAAGCTGATTACTCATGCAATAATCCTGAAACCTTCCGCTATCTGAGTCCAAGCACTTAGTGTTGGAATTTTGGTGCTGCATATTTCTCTACCCTTGGGCGACTGTAATGCCAGCGTAAAACCAACAATACGACGAAGAATATTATACGTCTGTGCGCCTGTATCGTAGTTCAACGTAATAAATAACACGTTCCTAGTGCCCAAATTCAAGACTTACCGAGCCGACAACACAGAGACCACCAGAGTCCCAAAGCCCGACATTCAAGCCCAAGAACGACGAGCTTATTGAGCGCCTAATTGGGCCCTCGCAATCTCCCACGGTCGGCGCAAGCTGCTTTTCCTTTATGAACCCTGATTGGGCATATTTGTGCAGGCGGTTGGCTCTCTAGTAGTTCGTTTAGGAAGTAAATTTTAATGAGACTGAGGCTGAAAAGGAGGATTCGATGTCTTGGTTTTGTTTGATTACATTGCATTGCACAGCCCTGAGCTGAATGAACCTGGGGATTGACGGTGAAGAAGCAACTAGAGAAATGGCCTAAGCGGAGAGGCGATTTGCGCAATAAGTGTCGATGAAATAGACCCCGAAAATTGATTAGTGATCAACCTCGTACCAACCACCACACCCCCAGTTCTAGATTATTCGAACATTTATGTTTACTGATCTTTCTAGAAATGACGACAGAGTCTTAGATGGCTATCCAATAAACACAGATTCTAGTATCAAAGGTTTAGATTCGACGGTGCTTGAATTGAATTGCTTGATAATCGTGTTGTTGGCTAACGCAGGTTGTTGGGGTTGAAATGGCATCGACGTGTCTATATAATATGTGTTTCCCTCTGGTAGAACATTAGAGTCAGAAAAAGAGACCAGGTCACAAACTGTCAAGTCCTAGTTTCAAACCATCAAGCTACCAACTACCAGCCCCCTGATTCACACAACCCCAAACTTCAACTCTCATCTTTACACCTAGCTTCCACAATGGCTACCCCTCGTTTAATATCCGTGGTAGGCGGAACTGGAGCTCAAGGGATCCCCGTGGTAAAGGCCCTCGTCTCATCCGGGCTTTACAAGGTCAGAGCCCTAACCCGAGACCCGACGAACGCCCGTTTCAAAGAGCTACAATCCTACGGGCCCGTCGAAGCCGCCATTGGCACCTTCGCTTTGGAATCTGATCTTCGGACACTATTCCGCGGTGCCTGGGGCGCGTTCGTGAATATCGACGGGTTCAACAGCGGCGAGAAGTCGGAAATTTTCTGGACCATCCGCGCCTGGGAGCTAGCCATCGAGGAGGGTGTGCAGCTCTTCGTCCTGGGCAATTTGGACTACGCGTACAAGAGCTCCGGCTTCCGCCCGCAGTTCCACGCAGGACATTATGATGGCAAAGGGCGCGTGGGCGATTTCATACTAGCGCAGAACAAAGACGCGGAGTTCAGGAACCTCGTCAAGATGCGCTCGGCGCTGTTTACCACCGGCCCCTATATCGAGATGACGCTCGGTAAGCATACGCCCTTCGCGCCCGTAGTTGAGGGCGACACTGCCGTATGGCGGATCCCCCTTGCAGGAGGCGCAGTTCCGTTTACAGCACTCGAGGATTGCGGGTATTATGTCAAGTACCTGTTCGATCACCCAGATGAAGCTGATGGGCTGAACCTTGCTGTGGCGCTGGACCACGTTACTTTCACCGACTATACCCGCGCTTTCACAGCTGTGACGGGCCATCCAGCCCGCTGGGACGACGTCGACTTACATCAACACATTGAGAATGTCTTTGGGCCCAAGGTCGACTGGCCGGCTGGCTATAACGCGGACCCAGCGGACCCAGCGACGATGACCCTGAGGCAGAACTTCACGGCTTTTTTCGAACTGTGGAGGAACTCGGGGGGTAACAAGGGTGTCGTGACACGTGACTACGCTTTCTTGGATCGAATTCACCCGGGCCGGATTAGGAGCGCTGAGCAGTGGCTGCAGCGGGAGGCGCAGAAGGGGCCGGGGGATCTTTGGAGCCGGACTAAGGAGTTGGGGCATGTACTCAAGATTTTGGAGGAGGGGCGCCAAGGGAAAATTTAAACTGATGTGAGAGCAGGGGGAAATAGTTGATGAATGGTGATGGCAGGTAGATGATTGTACAGATGGTGGTATGCAGGGTTGGTAAATTAGTCCTTAGTATAAGGACTAATCTTAGTATTACTAACTTAATATTAGTATTAGTATAAAAAATGAAATACTAACTTAATATTAGTATAAATTTAGTAATACTAATTTAGTATTAGTATATATTAAATTAATGTTAATATAAATTTTAAATATTAAGTTAATATATACTAATATTAAATATTAATTTATATTAACTTATTTTATAAAACTTACTTTATAAAACCTACCTTATAAAACTTACTTTATAAAACTTACTTTATAAAACCTACCTTATAAAACTTACTTTATAAAACTTACTTTATATAAAACTTACTTTATATAAAACGTATTTTATATTTAATTTATATAATATTTAATTTATTTATTAAGTTATTTATTATATTATAAATTAAAATATATAATAATAAATTAAATTAAATAGTAAATAAAGTTTATAATAAGTTAAATAAAATATTTAATTATTAATATTAAATTTTTTCTTTATTTTTTTATAAATATTTTTAAGTAAAATATATTTAATTTAATTATTTTTTATAGTTTATATTTTATAATATTAATTTTATAATTAAGTTTTTTATTATTTTTATTATAATTATTTTTTAACCTTAAAAGTATTTTAGTATATACTAAAATATTATTAGTATTAATATAAAATTTTTATATTAATTTAATATTAATATATACTAACTTAATATTAGTATATAAAATAAAATATTAAATTAATATTAATATAAATTTATTAATACTAATTTAATATTAGTATTTACTAAGTTAGTATTAATATAAATTTAAAAATACTAGATTAGTATATACTAATACTAATATTAAGTTAGTAATACTAATTACCAACCCTGGTGGTATGTGAGTGTAGGTTTGGTCTGCTGAACGAGAGGGTAGCTGATAGAATTGATAAATATTATAGACCAAATTTCGAATCTCGAATCTTATTCTGGCAATCACTGAGCTGTAGCGAATCTAGACTATGGCTAAGGCTACCTTACATATATTACAGCCCGAAGGACAAGTCCGGCTCCCTTAGGAGCCTTCTCCTCTTAAACTTATTTTGATAATAACTAATACTCCCGCCGAGACTAAGCGAGCTAGGAGCTGGCGCTAAACTATGGCGACTCAGATATTTATTATCTATGATTTCCGATAGGTATGTCCCCTCACCCGGATATAAGCTATGGCACCAGTCCACACGACATCTAGCAAGCCCAGACCAGTGAACAACCAGCCGAGCCCCAAACTTTTCAGTAAATTGTCGATGATAGCAGCCGCAATTGCGGAGCCTAGATTCCGCAGCAAGCCCGCGAGCGCTACCAGCGAGGCGGTAGCACCGGGTTGGCATTCCGTCTGGTATGCGGTACTGGTCACCATGACGACGCCGGTTCCCACCGCGGCGACGGCACTAGCAGCCAAAGGGGCCACCGGATGATAACTCTTATAGACGAACCACCCGAACATGGCCTTGCCGGCTGCACCCAACAGATACCCCCAGATCTGCATGTTGATGCGTTGTTCTGGGGGAGGGGACTGCCCGTTATGCTTGGCCTTGAAGCGACGGTATGTCCAGTCGGACAGCCGGCCGACTAATAGCGAAGAAACAAGGAGGAAGATGGCAGGCACTAAGAACGCATACCCAGTCTCGCTTCCACTCCACCCGTACCGTTGCTGCCAGACGCGCGGGAATGTGATGTAGATACAGTACAAGCCCGAGAACTGCAAGCCGGACCCAACAGTAACGATCAGGTTGGGGACAAAGGTAAGCAGAGTAATTAATCTCCTGGGCGTCAGCCTGGGCGGTTTCGGGTACGCACCGTCAGGTACGATTCGCTTCTGCCGCAACCGAGGCTTGACTAGCCATGTAGAGGAACCGGCGAAGTAACTCCCGTTGCCGACGATGGAACGGAGCGTTTCAGGAAGGAAAAACACCACTAGTAAGTATACAGGGAAAGCAGCAATAGCTTTCCAAGTAGGCGGATTAGTACGATGCATAATGCTTTTGATATGGGGTGGGTAGCGTGGCTCTTACATAAGAATCCAAAGATCCACCTCCAAAGACTGTGGGTAGAGAACTGGCCGCCGATTAGAGGGCCCAGTACAGGCCCGAGGTTAGGGCCTAATAAGAAAATTCCCATTCTGAAAGCTCGCTGGGAAGGTTCCGTAATATCCGCCACAGTGCCGGCGCCGACAGACGTCGCAACGGAGGCACCGAGGGCTTGGAATATTCTCAGGACGAACAACCCTCCGATGGTAGGAGGGACTGCGGCCAGGAGGGTGTTGGAGACGAGGAAGATGAACATGGTCACTAGATAGACACCTTTCCTGCCGATATAGTCGCTGGCCGGAGCGCCAAATAGTGGCGTCACGGCGAATATGGCCATGTACACGCTGACGGTGGCGTTAATGACTTTGCCGGGTACGTGAAATATGTCTTCGAAGAGAATAAGACTAGGGAGGTAGACGGCGCCGCAGAGGGGCGCGAAGAAACCGACGAGCGTGACAATGAGGACAATGAACATCTGGTGGGAGGGGGTATAGGCCGTGTATGGTTCCTTAGGTAGTGGTGGTGGTGTAGCGGCTTGTTCAATGTCGCGCACCGATTCCGTATCGACTATTAACTTTTCTCCTGCTTTGAACTCATCCGTAGAAGCAGGCTTTCCGCCATCATGGGCAGATATCACCGTAGGTGATGGGCTCACGCCGTTCTCACCCGGGCTGGGCACGTTCCCAACGGCAGTCATCGTTACAGGAGCAGAGCATAGAAGGAACCAAGGCCGTCCTGTAATGGCGAGAAAAGGGAGGATACTCTAGTATAAACATCTAAGTGAGGAATATTCAACCCAGCACAGTACAACACCTGACATACACACTACACACGTCTCGCGGCCAGTATTACGTCTAGTAAGACGGTGCCGCTTTCGTATTAGTCTGGACCCCCAATTCCGACACTAATTTGACTACCGTCAAACATTCATGCGGAAAGGAGCGGAGCCGGGCTGACGGGTCGTGAGGCTAGAGCCTGCAGCTTGGTACTGCGGGGCGAAATCCTTCACCTACACTAACCGTTAGTAACGCTCTTAAACTTGCTCAAACGCCGCCTTTTCGCATGAACTTGTCTCGAAAACGTTCGACTCCGGGCAGTTTGTGCTTACGGGGGGACGCAAGTCTCTGAATTATCTAGGTAGTCGGGCGGGTCGCTTTACATACCCCCGGGGAGTTTCCCTAGCTGGACCTGGTCGAGGGTAGTATCGACGGCGATCGCGACAAGAAAACCAGGGAAAGAAAGGAATCTGGAATTCCAAATTGTGGTGAAGTGAGGTAAGTGGCACTACATGGAATATGCGGTGTGCGGGCAGTACCAAGAGATACTTGACCCTATCGGCTGCGACATGCGCCGAGGGTGGTCGGTACATGCATATACATAACCGAAAGACATCGTGGGGCCATAGATCAAATGCCTCCCTACACCTACCATACCCCCCCGTAGGCGTCTATCGCTGCCCTCCATCCTCGATAAGGAAGAATGAGCCCATTCCCATTATACGTATCCCGGGGAGCTCTGTTTGACTTAGTATGCCTCGGCCAGCTAGCTCGCCCAGCCTCATTTTCAGGTATCATACCATGGACCTGGGCTACATATTAGCTCCTAGTGCAGGACCACCGTATTTGATAAGGTTAATCGTGTAATAAATAAGCAGCCAATGACGTGATTTGAGGCTCTTTCTAAAGGCCCAGGTGAGCAAGCCTAGAAGGGCTCCCCCACGTTTAACAGTCAGCCTATCTAGTGCCCCCCCAAACGGTGAAAGCAACGAAATCCTTGCTGGCGGCATCCGTTATCCTGGAGATGTCCGTAAAACCGGAAAACATGCTTGGGAGGATTAGGAAAGTGCAGGAGCCCCCGTGTATCAGGCGGCGGTTGCGCTCGCTAAATACATGCATAAATTAAAGCAGCATTGCATTCGCCGTGGGGTATCTTCGAAGCTCTGCTGTGCCTAGTGGTGTAGTCCAGTCTGCTCTAAATCTACTGCTGCGCGTAGTCTTGTCGATGAGATGTCCCGGATCGATGGCGGCGTCAACTCTGAACTGCGGAACCTCGCCGTTCCATTGTACGCTGGGGCTGTTCTGCCGCAGCCGTGATGGTCGGCTCCTGAATGCGGAAGGCAAGGGAGCTGAGGTGATCATTCGCCACTGGCCATCAATCTTTGAACAGCTAGCAGTTAATAAGACTACTTTAAAGCCTTTGCCGTCGGGCACGCTGGTCGCAACGACATGTTTTGATACAGTGCTGGATCACCAGGGTGTTCTATTGGAGCAGAACCACACTAGACTACGCGTGCGAGAAATATATCGTGACACATCTAAGTGTTACGTCGGTCATATTAGCCATCCGTCGCAGGGCACCTACGATGATGCATTTCTGGAATGGTTCGAGACCCTACTTATCTCGACAACAACATTGAAGCCTCTCTTGAATCAACAGCTACCGGCCTCTCCACGTCGTATCTGCGACTCCAGCGCGGAGAATTTCTGGAAATGGGTCAGAACCTTGTTTATCCCGGATAGCATCCTGCGGACTCGACTAGACCATGAACCAAAGGCACAGGTCAGTCGTAACTATCAGGCTATCGCCGAGAAGATCACAGCACTTTTCGAGAGAATGCTCCGAAATTCCGCGGTAGAAGACGAGTGGGATAGCTCCGGTCGAAATTATTTCTGCCGCCGAGTACGGTACTTTGTGAATCGGAATGAGCCGTGCAATATGGTGCTTCCCGCGTTTCCCTGCAAATCTCCCAACCACGCCAAAGTCGGCGGATCAAGGCCCGACCTGGCGGAAAGGATTGCGTTGGAGACGCTCCATGGTTTTGTCGAAAAGGTCGAGGAGATATATGCGCCTGGGGCGACTATATGGATCATCCATGATGGCCATCTGCTTTCGAGTTGCAGTAAGCCATATCCTCCCTGGTGAATATTAATTATGGCTAACGGCATAAACGAATAGTCGGTGTTGACGACGACGTGGTATCTGAATATGAGTTAAGCTTACGAGAGATGTACCAATCCACGTTTGGCTCCTCTACAGACCGACAAGCCATTAGGTTCTGTGGATTAAGTGATCTCTTCTTTTCAAAACCAGACAGCATACAGACGTTCAATCACTCTTGGATATCCGATCCCGAGCTTGTGCATAACCCCATACAGACTAAACGGTCTGAAGCCGCCGAGTTAGCCCGCAAGCTAGTAATAGCGAGTTGTGGCATTAGTCGGTCACACCTCCGGAAACTCATCCTGGCTCAAGACCCCGCAGTGCTTAAATCATATCGCGGGTTATCGCGCTTCATGCTGCAGGACCTAGAAGGCCCTGTGCTTGCGGGCCAGTCGGCCTCGCGGAAGAAGAAGACGGCGTCGGTGGTGGCGGCGGAGATGATGGCGCGAAACCAGGCCTACTCCAACCTTGTCGAGCTCCTCTTCCCCAACTACATCCGACTATCCATCCACGCGCACAATAATCGGGGGCCCAAGTTTGGCATTCGCCTTTTCCCCCGGGACAGGGTGCGCGCAATTGACGACGTCGACGGCCGCCATGAGCCTACGCCGCTATACGACTTTCAGCTCCCCACGCCTTGGCACAGCTGCATCGTCAAGGTCGAGGGGGATGAGATTGCATATTTGGCGAAGGCGTCCGTTGCGCGCCAAGCCATTTCTAGCGGTAGGTATAAAGGCGGGTGGGTGGATGATGGGGGGAAAGGGGGTTATTTTCACCTGCGTGGGGTTAACGTGGGGTTGCCGATAAAGGTTGACGACGAGAAAATTGAAGCGCCCAGTGTCTTACATGTAGATGCGGAGACGCAAAGCATGCAAACCCGGAATAACCTGGACCCCTATTTAGAAACTAGGTGTTAAGTAATGTATGTAACAATAGCAGTGAGCCGAAAGACGAAAATTTGAAGAAACGATAACGGGAGTAACACGCGCAGAGGAATTTATCACGGTACATCCAACTTTCTCATTTAGCGGTTAATTAAACTGATAACTCATTTCCATGCGACTGGCATCGAGCTCAAGGAACACACTGAAGGCCGCACTAAAAGTCATCCGCTGAGTGGTGGCGAGAGTATTATAGAAGCAATGTTTTGGCATTATAGATATGCTACGACCTGAATTCATTATAAAGCACAATGCACTGTCTATAAACTTTCTAATTTTGATCTTCTACCGGGTCCTCCTCCCACGGCCGCATCGAATCCTCGATGCCTTTATCCATGTCGAACCAAAAATAGAAGCTACTAGAGACTAAGAAGAGGAAGAGATTCGGCAGCATAGGATAACGCAAGTTATGCGTGGCGTCCTGAATAACGGACTGCACCAACGGATTGATCCACCCCGTGGCAAGATCAAGAGTAAGTTCGAGGCCAGTGAAATGCGCCTCCTTGCCCTTCGGGATCATGGCCGCATACATGACCCTGTTGCAGGCGCGCAGCGCACTGGTAGCAGGGTTCAGGAGAGCGAGTTCGACCCAGAACTCGGCGGTGTGCTTGAAGCCGATGGGGACATTGTTGCTGATGCCCAGAGTGCCCCAAAGGCACCAGACCACGTGGATGACGATGAAAAAATATGCGTAGCTCTTCATCCGCCAGGGGAAAACCGGGTACAGGAACATCCAGGCAAGAGAGCCGAGACTCGCGAGCACAACTCCCAAGAAGGAGTAGACGGTGTACAGGCGGTCGCCGGTGCCCAGCCCGCTCACTTCTCGGAACGCCAGGCCTAGGACCGATTGGAAATTGCTGTTGGCCGTGTTCCAGAGGACCCAGCCGATGCAGAGCTTGAAGGGCTCCGGGTACCTGCGGAAGGATTTCAAAAGGTTGATTTCTGCGACTCTGTTAGTAGGACTTAACACCGATAATCGTCGAATCAGACGTACGGTTCTTGAGGGCTAGGAAAGCCAGGTTCTTCGACGGCGCCTTCGGGCCCTGGACAGAGGGCACGAAAAACCAGCCAATGGCTCCGAAGGCGACCGTTATGGAGCCGCCGACGGTGATAGCGATGAGGAACGAGCGGTACCCATCTCGCGGCCCGGACTCGCTGGTGTTGGCGATGATGACGCCGATTAAGAGCGAGACGATAGACCCGAGGTTTCCAGCGACGAGGGCCAGAACGCTGGCCTTGGTGCCGATATTCATCTGCGACTTATGGCGCATTTCGTTCCCCGCCGGCGTGGGCGTGCTCGAAGTTGTCGGCGTCCTGTCGAACCAGCCAGATTCGCGCATGAAGAGCGGGATATACGATGATTCAACTGTGCCGTAGGCCGCGGACACGGCGGCTAGCGTTAGCCACAACGATGAATACGTGACCAAATTCTCGTAGGTCTTTTCGGTGAAGGATGCGAAAGGTAGTGCGAAGGTTCCGAAGAGAATAATGCTGATAATCATGAGGTTCTTCCGGTAATCTAGCGGGGGTATGTCTGAGCTACTCTGCTTGAAGCGATCTGGGGGTTGGGGTAGTAAAGCATGTTGCTACTTACGGCCATAGTCAGCTATTCCGGCAATCAAAAGTGTCAGAACACCCTCGATTGATCTACTGATGGCTTGCAGGTAGAGGATATAGCTGTTGTAGTCGACTTCTCCAGGGCCAAAAGGAACCACGCAGAGAATGTTGCCACGCGTGGCACACGGCTTGTCCGTGCCAGGTACATGGCCGACGGCGTTGGCGACGGACTGCAATACTGCGGGGATATATCTGCCAGCTACGCCGTTTGTTGGCCCTGTCTGGATACATAGTCAGTAATGTTCCCATAACGGAGGGGGTGAACAAGAGATGGAGGCAACTTACGGAAAAGCACACCAACAACCATGCCCACAGGGCTCTCTTCGTTTTCAATGAGTTTTTGATAGGAACATCCGATTGAGAATTCTCAAGATCGTCGGCCGAATCGCTCGAAGTTGGAGTTTGTCGGACGACCGTACCGTACCCGAGTTTCGGATCATCCTCCTGAGCGGGCGGTATGCGTTCCATTCTCAACTGAAGGTGTTTACCGATACCGATTCCCTCGTGAGTTCGGAGGTCTAAGTTAAGACTCCCAAGAATCCTAACGGATCGAACTTGAATAATCGAATGAGGGGTGCAGCACAACAAGCCTAGTATTAGCACAACTTACACGGAGCTTCTAAATGAGTGTTGACCAACCAACGACGAATCAAGGGTAACACATATCGTACCTGCCATATCAGGACCGACCAAGTTAAGCTAAAACCCGGACAAAGGCGAGAAGGTTATAATAAGCGCTAACCACCCGGCCGGGCAGCGCGTGATCTCCGCTGGTTTTTTTTTTCGAAGTGAGCAGGTTTGAGGCGGTTTTAGCCCAGCCGCAAGGATTGCGATGCTGCCTTTGTCAGCGCCCCATCCCGGCTCCACTGTACCCGGCGGTCGGAACCGCATCCACTTACACACAGGCCCTGCAGACTGCAGTCGCCGTATGATTATAACCCGCTCGTTGCGTGCTAGGGGTGTTTCTGGGCTTACGCTCCCCGGGTACTAGAGCCTCATAGGAGGATCTGCGTAAGTGAATTTATAGTGAATTTATTTCTAGTTCGTCGCGGGTATGTTCGCTGTTCACCACGAGCATACGTTACATTCTACGCTAATACTCGTAGATTTATACATGCATTCATATGTTCATGGGCGAACTCCCTTCACTCTAGCTCTTACAACAGTGTAGGGGGTATTTGTATCACAGGGAGCGGTTGATCTTCCACATTCGCATGGAAACCGAACTCGTAGGGAAAAGGTGTGGCTAAGGTGGCTTCCGAACAGCCAATCAGTAGGGGTAGCTTCGGAAAACTCGCCCATATACGGCAGCTCTAAGCTCTTGTTTTATTCCTTATAATTGGTTGACTTTGACTCTCGCTTCATTATTTTCGTACAACTGTAGTGCGCTTTATCCCGACCACCGTTTCCTTTGAATCTATTGTTCAACAACGGCACGCGAAAGCGTAGGCATAAGCGTATCTCGGTGTGTAAGGGTTACTAGTATCTCAGGGGTATTACAGGAGCCATTTCAGTACGTGTATTTTCAATACCCCTATCCCGTACCAAGTCGTATTAGCCTACCCTTGGCACATCTGGTGCGCTTAGATCACCTCGCACTCTGTATTATCTGTTCCACCCGAAGCCTAAGTTTCTTAGGCATCAATGGGCCAGCCTAAAATCAGCAAGTCAGCATCATCGACCCCCCTGGCTCTAGCTAGGCAATACTCACCGGTGTCATCTTGCGAGGCCATGTCGGGTCCAAGCGCCATTGCAAAGAAGTGAGGAAGATAGACATGCTCACACGATGGGCCGCCAACGCCCACTTCTGACCTAGACACGTCCGTTTCCCGCCATGGAATGTGATGAATGTCGCTTTGCTCGTGGCTCGCCTATAAAGCGTATTCATGTCATCGACGGTCTCTCCCCACCGCGAGGGGCGAAACACGTCCACATCCGGGCCCCAGAATTCGCGGTTCCGGTTGGTACTGTAGCCGTTGTATCCAGTGTATGTCCCGGCCCGTAAGAGGATGTCTTCGCCTAGCATCACATCTACTGCTGTGCGCTTGTTCATGATCTGAGACAGGGGCGGGTACATTCTCAAAGTCTCGAATATTATGGATGTCAAGAGCGGAAGTGTTGCGAGCGCATCGGGGTTTATCCGATCCGCGGGCGATAAGCTCATGACCTCTTTTCGGACCTGCTCCTGCAGATCCGGCCTATCGGCCAGGACAAATAGGTTAGAGAGGAGAAGGATCATGGGATTCTCATGACCTGCAACGAAGGTTATGAGTGTATTTTGCTGTAAATGATATTCAGATCTTTCCACATACTCAATTAGTTATTTATCTAACAACATGTTAGTCTAGTAATGGGCTCGTTTTCTCTTACAGTTGTCCATTGGTATAGGCGGAGAGTAGCCTGCACCCTAAGTTGGTGCTCCCCGGTTGGCATCTGTGCTTGTGGCCTTTCATAACCAGGGATGAAAGCTCGGCTTTGAATTTTTTGACCAGCTTCTTCGCCTCCTCCCGACTTGGAAGGCGCAGCCGATCCAAGCCGGGGAAGTTGAGGTGAAACGGGTTAAATATCTTTGGTTTTATCTCTCTTTGAAGCTGCAGTAAAGGATGCTTGGCATTTCCAAGAGCCTACAGTCGAGGGATTATTAGACGCAACTCTCGGCTAACCTGGGGGCGCGATACTATACCTCAAAAGCCGAACCTAATAGAGACTCGGTTACGTTTGCAATGGCATACGCCTGAATATAATCTCCTATATCGACACTAGCCATTTTGTGCTGCTCCTGAAGAAGTAAACTGATCAATCTTTGCGCATTTCTGACCATAATCGAAGCATCGACATTGGCCTGTAGCGCTGGTTTCGCTAAATCCGCGAACAGCTTCCACTTATCGCCGATGGCGCTGATAATATTTTCCCCTGTATATAGAGCAAGGACGGAATGAGGATTCTTCACGTGGTTGCCTGCTTTGGGGAAGTCATCGTCATACTTGAGCACCTGTGCCATGTAGGCTGGGCGGGTGATGAGAACATTCCAATGGCCCCCAAAGAATATTTTCACAGCGCCACATTCTGTCAGTGGTCTCTCAAGATATTTGTGATACAGCTCCTCTTGGTCGACTTCTTTGAAAATGGGCAGCAGGGTGTAGTAGAAAGGGATGGTGGGAATGTTCTTGGGGAAATGTGCCGGGGGTAGCACAATCTTGGCAATCAGCTGATAGAAGCACCAGACAAAAATGAGCAGAACGCCCGCGAGGAACCACTGAAAGACCATTTAAGGGTGAGTTTGATAGAGTCAGGGTAGTTAACATGCACTGGTGTCTTTGCGGGAAAGGCTTGTGGCAGAGAGGCTTCGGAGCAAAAGACGTGGTTTTTGTTTTGCCATTTCTTGCTCCTCAAGTTCCCTGTCTATGGGCTCATACGCGCCGTGCGAAACTAAAATGAAAATCCTACAGCACTTGCCTACTGACGATGCCCTCTCGAGAAACGTAATATCGTGATACAAGAGCATGGCCGGATCACCGGTGTCAGCTAAGTAGGAGTAGCTATAAAGAACGAGAGAGGTGAGCCTAAAGGCACCCCCCATCTGACTCCACTAGAAATAAGACAAGCACGCTACTTTACTGCAGGCATTTGCATGAAGTGGGGATGTAGCCTGCATAAGACCCATCGTCCGCCGATCATGGCCCATTAAAAGCCGAAGGGCATCGGAGATTTAATAAGGCCTTGGTTACTCGGACATGAAGAAATACTAATCGAACATGAAGCTAAGCCTAATTAGACCATGTCTACCTGCCATTTGTTAAGTAAAAATAGTTAATCTATAGTTTTTATACTTAAAAAATTATTTTTAATATTTTAAGAATTAAATACTAATATCTATTATATAATATAATATAATTAAGCTTTTTCTTTTATTTTAATTATTTATATAATATAGTTAAGTAAGTTTTAAAATATAAGCGTTAACAGTATATAAGTTATTAATATAGGTCGCAATATATACGGGGCTGATTTAGCTTAAATGTGATATGATTGGGTGGAACGGCTTGACTGGGCTAATTGTGGGGAATAATTGCCGCTCAAGGCTTAGCTTCATGTTCGATTAGTATTTCTTCATGTCCGAGTAACCGAGCCCATTTAATGAAGTCAATATTAACCGAGTCTTGGCAGAATGAGCAAGTTATCGGGCCGTAATTAGGCCCTCATATCGAGTACACTATTGAGAGTGAGACATTCCACATGGGGATTCGAGGCGATTCTGACCAGGCGCTAGCTATTCAATGATGACATATCCATCTATGGGGTAAGACAGTCTCATCCTGGGAGCTACATGTCTACTAAAGCATACATCGGTCAGCCTGATGTACTATCCTGGGAAACATCAGGGTACATAGGCTCACCATGCCAACCGTCTGGTTTGGCTTCGTGGACCTAGTCGTTGCGCTAATTAGCGTCATCAGAAGATAAGCATTGATTACTATGAATAAACCGGACGAGGAAGCGGGGACTCATCGAACAGCATCACAAGATGCTGCGTCATGGTCTGCACGCCACCAACACACGACGCGAGTACGGGGAGAGAGGGGATCGCTAATATATGTTCGGCACGGGTGTAAGGGCGTAGTCCTAATAGCTTTAACTCTCGGGCTAGGTTTGGTTGACGAGTCCAACCAAAGCTATCCTGAGATGCATGAATTTTGAATGGTTTGGAGATTGGCTGCCGTCGAATCTCTCGGCAACCCCTCGCGCGGCTATCATGGTCTTGTATAATTCGCCAATCCAGAAAGCACATGCAAACCCCTCTACTATAAATGAATACATTACGTAGCTACAATTTACTAAAAATCCGAACTGTTAGTCTCATTGCGGATTGTTTAATTGGCTGCGGTGAACTCAGGACATGTTGCCAACCATCCCAGCATTCCTCTAAACGCTCTGCGCCCTGTGACAGAGTCCCCGCAGCCAGTGGCCAGCGCCGTCGGCGTTTCAGGAAACATGGCAATCAGGGCACCCAGGGATAAGGCGACGCAAGTCCTCGACGAGATGGGTTCTGAGGCGACCCCTCGAAGCCACGAAGTCACTGCTACTAAGGTCCTCGATATCATTGCTAGTTACAGTGTGCACTCCGAAAGGGGTTCTGAGGCGCGGGATGCCACCGATATAGTCTTGCCGACGGTCACCAAGCATGTTGCCGCCGGTGTTCCCGTTCGGATGCTTCTTCCGGGGTTTCCCTTCAAGGACCACTCCGAGACCGTAGTCCTCGGGCCGCTGCCCGACTTGGGCGAAGAGCTTGCACTTTCCCATTTGCAAGGCCTCTGCAATAACATTTCAGCCATCTACGAGCATGGTGCCGAAATCCTGATATGCTCAGACGGCCTAGTGTACAATGGCAGGTGACGTCGCATTCAAAACCCCAGCTTCCATACTAACCGAGAGCCCCGTAGACCTGATGGGTGTTTCCGACGAAGCCGCTTGGGAGTACGGTGAAGCCTTGAGAGCTATGGCGACGAGATTGGAAACTTGCAATATCAAGTTCATCCGTCTCTGGGACCTACTTGAACTTCCCAGTCGCTACCTCCATCAAGAGAGCCAGGAGAAGGCCAAGGCGCATTACCTAGAATATGGTACTTCCATTCGGCAAGAGCTTTTCCATCGCTACGGCGATACACAATTCAACGCTAGTGTCGCTGCCGCGACGGACAAGAACTGGGCGACGACACACGCCGCATACGTCGGCGTACTCACTCAGAAGGCTGCCGAGAGCCCGGAAAGCGTCGCAACACAGATGATTCAGCGCGGGAAGGCGTACGGTACTGCACTACATGCCAACTTCCCCGACTACATACGTCTGTCTATCCACGACTCAACCGGCAAAGATAAGATTTCCCTAGCGCTGGTCCCCAACCCCCGGGAAAGGGGGTCTGTTGGTCTAATGCCGTGGCGCTCTGTTGTCGCAGTCGACTCTGACGGGTCCTACCGCACCGTCTACCCCGATCGAATTCGGGATACACACGAGCTCATCTACAAAGATGGGCAACCGTACTTTTTCCGTGAAAAGTCAGAGCTATTTGACTGGAACGATTCAGGCCTTCAAGTTACTTTCGAGCACCTTTATCCCCGCGGCATCATCATCCGCCCAGTTCATCGCCCGACTCCGATGCGCCTGATACCCATGCAGAAGGTGCGACACCTTTCAAACAACTTCTCGCCAATCATTCTTCGTGGGTTCCAAGAAACTCTCGATGAGGAGGTTGAGGAGGTATGGGTCAAGAAGGGCCACGAACTGGGTGAAATCTTGACCTAGGGCGTCACAGGCATTATTTTCAAAGTGGTAAACTCGCGCGACGAAAGCAATATGGCCAACATCAGCGTAAGCGTCTCTGCTAACTAAAACCCTAGCCTAGCGCTACACGGGTAGGCCCTAGCCGTTGGCCTCTTGCTGCTTTATTTTAGCTTTAATATATTTTTTAGCATTTAAAATTAATATTATAGCAGAAAGCGGGAAAAAAAAATTAAATAAATATATAAAAAGGTTAAAAAGTAATAAAAATATATGTAAGTGTTTATATACGCGTTATAGCTGTAAGCATATAATTTAACTTAATATCTTAAGGCTTTACTAATATACCTAGATTAATCTTATTAACTTAAATTTTATAACTACACATAAGGCACACATATACTAATAGTAAGTATAACTTATATTAAAAGAGCATAAGTGTATTTAGCTAGCTTTTAAATCTAGGCTAATGCTAATGCTATAACGTAGCGCAAAATAATAAGATTTAGTTTTAAATTTAAGCTAAATAAGCCTTAAAAGCTAGCCTAAAACTATTTAACTAATAAATTTAAATAAATTAACAAAACAATAAATATAAAATAATAATATAATAAACGCTTACTTGTAATTAAGTTAATAAGTAAGTTAATTTATAGCATATATACATATTATATGCTTTATTATAGTGTTATAAAAAGTAAATTATATAGTAAGTCTTTAACCTTTATAAAACATATTATTTATAACTATATATAAAGTATACACATACTAATAGTAGGTATAACTTATATTAAAAAAGCATAAGCATATTTAGCTAGCTTTTAAATTTAAGCTAATGCTAGTGCTATAATATAGCATAAAGTAGCAAGATTTAATTTTAAATTCAAGCTAAATAAGCTTTAAAAGCTAGCTTAAAACTGCTTAACTTTTATGCCTTAATATTATTAGTTATAAGTTAGTTTAATATATATATATATATATTTTTTTTTTTTTTTTTTAGGTTAGCTTATTATTAGCGCGTAAATTTAATTAGCTAAAATAAATAAGGTAAGGTAGGTAGATAGGTCTAGCTTAGCTATAAAGCTAATTTTTTTTAAGGCTTAGCTAGATTTTTTTCTTTTCTTTAGCTACTACTTTTTTAGTAAGTAAAAGTAACTGCTATAAATTTAGCTTAAATTTAAGTTGCTAATAAAATATAATAGCTTTTTCTTTGCTATTACTACTACTATTACTATAAATAACAAAAAATTATTATAATGCTGCTTGCTATAAAATATAGTTTTATTTACTATTAGCTGCTTAGGCTTTATTTTTTAAATCTTTACTATATAAATAAAATAATAAGCTAATTTGCTATAAATTTAATGCTAATTTAATATAAACTAAAACTTAGCTATAATAACTAAAAAAACCGCCTTTTATATATATTATATATATTAAGTTACTAAAGTAAATATATTAGTTTACTATAAATTTAATGCTAATTTGCTAAAAATTTTAATATAAATTGTTTTAATAACGTTAGCATAAATATTTTAAAGTATGTTTATTATATTAAGGCCTAAAAAAGCAACTGCTTTAGCAGCTATATTACTATAAAAGATTTTATGCTAATATATTATAAATTTAATGCTAATTTGCTATAGTTTTTAAATTAATTTTAATAATAAAGCTATTATTAGTGCTTAGTTTATATTTAAGCATGCTTATATAGCTGCTTGCTATAACTATATATTTAAAAATATATATAAAGATTTTTGCTAAACTAAAGGTAAATAGCCTATAAATTTATAGTAAATTTAAAGCTAATTTATTTAGCTAACCTTTATAAAGTTATTAGCAAAGTTTAAAACTAGGTTTATAGCTATGCTACTATTATAGCTGCTATTTTTATTGCTTTTGCTACCTTTAATAATAATAATAATAATAACAAAAATAATAGTAAGAAAAATAATAAAAATAATAATAAAAAAAAAATAATAAAAAGTTAAATAGCAAATTAAAAAAATAATTATAATAAATTTAATATAAATTTAATAGCTAATTAGCTATAGCTAAAATTAAGCTAATAAATTTTAACTATTTTTTTTTTTCTCTTTTTTTTTTTAATGCTATAAAATTGCTATATAGCTACTTTTTTAGCCTTTATAGTTAAATTATAGCTTTATAGCTATTTAGCTAAAATAGCTAAAATAAGCTGTAAATTTGCTGTAAATTTGCAGGCTATTTTAATAATAAAGATAATATAACTAAGCTATAAATTTACCTTAAATTTATATGCTAAGATTTCTAAAAAAAAAAAAAAAAAAGATTTTAATTTTTTATTTTTATTATTTAGCTGTAAATTTACTGCAAATTTGCACGCTTAAATTTTTAAAAATAAAATATTATTTTATTTTATTTGTTTTTTTTTTTTTTTTTTAAATTTGCTGCTAAAACATATTATATATTGCTACCTAGCTATTTAAAGATATTTTAAATATAAAATGCTTATTTACTTTTAGCTTTTCTTTTATAGTTATTTTATAATATTGCTTAACTATATTTAATAACTAGTAGCTTAATAGCTTAATATTACTTTTGCTTATGCTTATATTATAAGTATATTATATTGCCTTCTTTTAGAAACTATAGCTTAAATATGCTTTATAATTAACTTTTAAATATAGCAGGCAATTATTTAAAATATGTTTAGCTTTAGCTTTTAAAAAAGCTTTATATAAAAGTTAAAACAAAAGCAAAAAGTCTTTTATATATGCAAAAATTATATTTTAGCCTAATAGTTTTTTTATATATAATATTAAATAGGCTAGCCTTTAGGTTATATTAATAACTATACTAACGCTAATATAATTTTTATTTGTTTTTATACTATAAAATAAAACTTAAAAATAGTCTTTTACTAATAAAGGTTATATTAATAACTTTGCTAGGCCTAGTATATTTTATTTTTATAAGTTATTTAAGTTAAAATTGCTATATATTATTTTACTTAGCTTTATAAAGCTATGCTATGCTATTATAAAAGCTATATTTATTACTAGCGCATTGTAAAGGTTTTTGTTTGCTAAAGCTTTTAGTAATATAAGTTTAGCTAAAAGTTATTTTAAAATTAAAGCTTTTATAAGCGCTTTACGCTTATAAAAAAATAAGTATACTGCTTTTTAAATTAATTATTATATATAAAAGCTATTAAAAACTATTATATTTAATAAAAGGTTTATATAAACTAAATATAGCGCAAATATATATAAAAAAAGTATAAAGCTTTATAAAAGCTTTTATGTAAAGCTAAAAGTGCAATTATAAATATAAAAAGCTAAATTAGTTTTAAAAACTAGCTAAGCTTTAATTTAATAGCTTTTATATTAGTTTTTATATAAATATATTATAAATTTATACTTTTTTTAAGTTAATTTTGCTAAGCTAGCATAAAGTAGCTATATATAATTATTATTATAGCAAAAGCTTAATTTTATTATATAAGCTATAAAATATAAGGTTAGCTTGCTTTTAATAAAAACTATTAATTAAAGCATAAGTTAGTAATTAACTTAAAGTTAGCTTATAAAAAAGTATTTATTAAGCTATTATCTTTTAAAAATATATAGCATATTTAAAAGCAAATATTATAGCAGGCTATTAATATAAATATTAGCTATAGCAAGCTTAAAAATAATAAGTTTTAAGTTAAAGCGTTTTTAAAGCTAGTTTAAGCTATTATATTATTTATATAAATTATTATAATATTAAATGTTTAAGTTTTATGCTAAAGTTTAAAAGCTAGCTATATTGCTATAATTTTAATTATATTAATATAAAATATTACTTTTATTATAAGTTATAAATAGCTAAACGCTTAGTTTTTTAATATTAAAAAGTAGTTTTACTAATAGCTTGCTATTAAATCTACTTTATACTAAAATTTTTTTAGTTTTATATTTAATGCGTTAGTAAATAAGTAATAAGTATACTAGTTAGCGTTAACTAATAAATATATTTTATTATTATTGCTAAAAAAGTCCTGCTATTATTTTAAGTTAAGCTAAACTAAATTAAAAAGTAAGCAAAATATATATATGCTAAACTTAGCTAAAAAGTTTTATAAGCTATAAAAAAAAAACTAGCTTAAAAGAATTATTATAAAATAAAAGCTTAAATAGCTTATAATCTTTTTAATATTATAGCATATAAAAGCTTTTTTTTTAAGCACTTTAATTGCTATTTAAATTGCTTTTGCTAGCTTAGTATATAATAACTAAGCTTATATTAGTTATATATTAATTTTAATCTTTAAAATCTTAAGGCAATAGCTTTTGCTATTTTTATTATTATTTAAAATAAAGCTTAATACTATTAATAGCTACTTATATTTTTAGTAAACTTAGCTTATATTATTAATTTAATTTAAAAAAACTATAAAAATAAAGTTATTAAAATAATATATAATACTTATTACTAATAGTAGCGCTTTAAGCATTTAATATAAGCTTTTTATAAATATATTAAAAAAAAATAAAGCTATATATAGGCTAAATAATAAGCAATTCTTATAAAAAAAACAGCTTTTTTATTTAAAGCTAAAAAGCTAATACTGCAAAAATGCTATTAAAACAAAATAAAAAGCATCTTTAAGGTTTTTTTTAACTAAGTATATATTTTTACTTAATTTTTATATTTTATTAAATATATATAAAATTATTAAATATTTTAGCGCTTTGTTTTTAAAGCTAATATAATTATTAACTAAATTATTATTTAAAAAAAAAAAGTAGTAAATATAACACTACTTTTTATTTGCTTTAAAAACTAAGCTTAGCAGTAAGCATAATAAGCTATCTAAAAAATCTAGCTTTATAATATAATTAAATATTAAATCTAAAGTAATTTAAGCTTTAATTATATTATAGTTATTATTTACTAACTATAAATTGCTAGCCTAGCTAGAAAAAACTAAGCTTATATATTTTAAAAAAGCTTTATGCGTTAAAATATTATATAAAGTTGCCTTTAGTTTTTTTAAATAGTTTTATAGCACTTTTAACTAATATTTAAGCTATAAAAAAAACAAAGATTTTATTAAAGCTAAATCTTTTAAGCTAAATATTAAAAAAGCTAAGCATATATTATTATTTAGCTATAATAGCAAAGCTAATATTATTTATATTAGCTTTATTATTATTAATATAACTTGCTAATAATATAATAGCTATAATATATTTTAAAATAAGCTTATTTAAAGCTTAAGTTAAAAGCAAAAAATAATTAGGTCTGCTAGTTAGTTTAAAAAGTTGCTTATGTTTTAATAATGCTAAGCTAAAGCAACTTTTACTTTTTATTTTTTTTTTTTTAAGCAATTTAAGTTTTTATATATGCTATAGTAATATTAGCATATATACTAATATTAGCATAATTTTAATATATAGTTATAATTTTTTTAGTTTTAATTAATATATGCTTTAGTTTTAGTTTAAAGCTTTATTAGTTTTTAAAGTTTTTTTAGTTATTTTTATAAATCTTTTAGCTGCTAAATATCTTTTAATATAGCTAAAAATAAATAACTATATTTTTATTTCTTATTATATTTTAATTAAAATATTACTATATATAAAATTATAAAGTAATATTTTATTTATATAGCTATAAAAGTTATTACTAGTTTTAGTTTATAAGTTATATTTAATTTAAATATTATTTATATAAAATTATTTATTATTAATATTATATATTTTTAGCTTTTAAATAAATATAAATAAATTATTATAAAAATAGCAAAATAATAAGCTTATATTATTATATTATCTTTATATACTTTTAAATATAAAAGCAAAGCTTTTATTATAATATTGCTAGCATAGTTTATATAAAATAGTATAGCTATTAATATAGCTAGCTTTATTTTTATTTATAGCTTTATTAAGTTTATTAGCTTAAATTTATTTTAATATATAGCTATAATCTATTTTTAATTAATTTTTAAAAAAGCTTTAGCTATTATTTAAATTATTAAAAGTAACTTATAAATATTAGCAAACTTATAGTTTAAGTTTACTTTTAAAATATAAAGCATATTTACTATAAATATTACCTTAAGTTAGCTATAGTGCTATTTTTTTATTTTTTTTTATTTTAAGCATTATAATTTTAAGTATAGCTTATATTATATAATCTTTTCTTTAGTTAAAATTAGTATACCTACTATATTAGCTTATAGTTTTTTCTTTAAAAGCTAAAACAAGTTATCTTTAGATTAAATATAAAATAAAAGCAAGCTTAAAATAATAATTATGCTTTTTTAGCTTAATATTTAAAACAAAGCAAACGTTAACGCAAATTTAAAAGTTAAAACTAATAAAATATTAGGTTATAAGTTTTTTGCTGCAAATTTAAATTAGCTGCATAAAAGCATTGCTACTGCTTAATTAACATACTTAATTTTTTCTAGGTATTATTATTATTTTTAAACTTAATTTGCAGCGTATACGCATGTTATATGCTTTATTATAGTGTTATAGAGGGTAAGTTATGTGGTAGGTCCCTAACCCTTGTAGAACACATCAGGAAATCCTAAACCTGCCGATAGTCCGCCCCCCAAGAAACTGGTGAAGAGGTCTCTCCTTAATGAGAATGACAGCAAATATAGGAAGCTATCCAGAACTGAGAGATCTAACACGCCTCTTAGGATACAATGGAGATCACCGCACGAGAGGTACACAATGGAATACTGCGCGAGGCTAGCGGGACTTGTTACCTTAGCTGTGCAAAACACACCGCCGACCTTCCACGTGGCCTCGCGTCATGTCAAATCAGTGGCGGAATTACTCCAGGTATGTTAAGATGATTAGTCTTTAACTTTTTATATAGCATCCTCTTATAAAAGGAGACCGTAGAAAAGAACTGCCTCAAGGGCTTGTGCGTCTAACTTTAGTTTCTATCGTACCAGAGCATAGTATAGGAGAGAGTAGTCGAAAATCTTCTTGGAAGTGAAGATGAACGCTCCTACGGCGTGACAGTCTTCTCTCTTATTGTCTTCTCTGGGGCGCCTGTTTTCCGCTCCCTCTTTTAACCTGTGGGTGGTATGATTCTATGGAGGCAATCGTTATATCCGACACTGGGACCCCCCGGCCCGCTAAGGTACCTACATATAGGTATGCTTACCCCTGCTATGACGCTATGCAGCAGCCCTGTTATCGGGGTTCGTCGCAAGATCACGATTGCGTTATCATGCGCATCTTGTTTATAAACACATACACCACTATCATCGCCGTAGAAGAGTGCTAGAAGACATCTCATGAATTAAATAATTCCCATGGCCATCAACTCCACCACGTCCTATTCCCCTCCCTTGTCCCCTCTTAATGCATCTTCCAATCTCATCTAAGACAACACCAACAGCGACAGCGACCATTGACCTCACACAACACTCGCTTCACGACGTGCTAGCCCGCGACAAGACCCTATGGCAACGACCGATCAAATGGACGAGAGCCCACCTATTGGCGTTGGGTGTTCGACACAGCCGCCGTCGCAGGCGTTGCGGTAATGAAGAGGAGGACAGCAGCGACTCCGAGCAGGAAGGTGAGTGCGACAGGAGTGACGGCGACGACGACGAAACCCACCATGTTGCTCTCCCCGATCTAGCAGAGCACCCGCTCGGCCTCAAGGTCCGCTGCATGACGAACGGGGTGCCCTACGAGGGACGAGTCCATTTCATCACCGCGTTATTACGTGGGCCTCGACGCCTCGTACCGTCAACACCGGCCGAGGGACAGCAAATCGTAGATGGCGTCGTGTATCGGCCTTTTACGATCCTCTGGACTACACCCCAGCTAGCTGTCGGCCCGCGCACATACGACCTACATTTCCTCTACCACTTCCTTCTCGACGATAAGCTGGTTTTACCTTACTTAGACTCGAGCGCTGTACTGCGGCCACGGTGGCCTGTCAAACGCCGTCGCGATCGAATCCGTCCGTTCGAGCCCTTCATCACCGCCGTCCTTATTGGCCGTGCCCAGTCGTCATGCCAGGCGTCATGCTCGAACCGCCCTGGAACCGGGGACATGAATACGGAGAGCAATACCGACGCGAATATACCTATCACAGTAGGAAGAACCGTATCACACGTCGAGCTAAGCTGACCTATACCCCCAGACCCGACTCCTGTTCACACATCGCGACGAGAAGAAATATATACACGTCTATACAGCACACATCTCCCACGCTCTACTGGACCGTTTCCGACACCCCAACCAGCCTCCTGCAACCCCGTCTACCGATCCGCTCATACGATTAGACCATCGCCGCGTAGCCTACGAACCCCCAAATACATTCAGGCAACGCCTTTTAGCCGCTGTCTCTATTACTGCCGTTGTCAAAATGACCGCAGCCCCGAGACAAAAACGACCGCCGTCGCCCGACGGTGGCACAGATACTGTTAAACGACCTCGTCTATCAGACCACCCCGGCCCTCTCCTCTGCGGGTTAAACATGAATCTCGAGCGTAGCCCATGCCCTCTGTGACCAATTCCGTGTATAACATCCGAAGCGAGTGAGTACGGAGTGCGAGCAGCCCCACTGAGAATCATGGCCTGACGCGCGTATTCTAGCCCACATAACGACCATCCTACCCTCTTGGCGCTCCATCCAGTCAGCTGCAGGACATGCGGAGTGCGTGACGCGTGACGCGCGACGCAATGAGATTGGCCAGACGGAGGATGTAGGCGGGTAGCGAAAGAAGAGTCACACCCTTGGCAAATATAAGTAACTCTTCTTTGCCTGTGTTGTATTGTTTTATTGCTGTCTAGTTCTTTGTGATGTACATACTTTTTTTTAAGGGGGGTGATCGACATTATGTCCGATTACTTCGACTCAGTTACAAGTACGACGGCCCTGCAGCAACGCAGCCCGGTACCTCTACATAAGCTCGATGCGAAACTGCCCCCTGGGAGTTCGTGGACCGCCAAGGAGTTGGTTACTTTTCGAGTGGTCGTGAAGGCTACTAATACTAGACTTCACCCGTTTCTCCTAGTAAATACCGCGGCTTGCGATGATTTCCTGTTGAACCCGGCGATAATAGACCTGCTTCAGCCGACCCCGGACCTATGGGGCCGGACCGAGAACGATCTAGTAACGCAATACGGAGGCCCTCTCGGGCAGTTCTGGGCCGCGTTAGCTGAAGTAGTACCCCTTGATCACACTATAAAAGCCAAAGATAATCACGATAGACCAAGTAGTCCACTGGGTCAGCCTACGCCGAAACGGAACCGCATTGCAGTCAACCATGTAGGCATGGTAGACAGCACCACGCTACAGATCGGGTCATCGAGCCCTGCACAGCCAAGCTCGCAGGCTTCTTCCAAAGACGACGCTTTCGTCCCAGCGGATAAAGCCCCCTTGATGACCCGCGAAGTTAACACGCAACATCTTTTGAGCTGTTTCATACGGTGTGCTCTGTATTCAATCCCGTTCGACAATTGGGACAAAGAGGACCGTATGGAAGTCCGCACCCCGGTCACCGCCACAGTGACTATGCGTGAGGGTTGGATCATCCAAGCCGAGGATGACGGAGGACTGCGACGGCGACCTGGTCTTGAAGAACGTTCGCCTACATACCCATATGGCCGCTTTACACGCTCCAGGCGATTAGTCCACTGTTATGATTCCCTGTTCGAAGCTAAGAGGGGATTTGGGCAGATTAACAACGGACGACCGAGTATCTCGGATAATTGGCTTGGACAGATGACAGCCGAAGCCCTGGTGGGACGGCTTGCACGTGCAGAGCTCTATACTTCAGAATAGTATGTACAACCCTATCCTAGCTTGGACTCACTTGACAAGGCCAACCGCACCGGGCAGTACGTCCGAATAATGGCTTCAAAGTCCCAGTGTAGTAAACTGACACGCCCACCCCTGTACAGTATCTTCGTGATCGCCGCTGCACGATCGTTCGTGCGCTTCTTGTGCTTCGAAATCTCTGACGACTACCTCGAGGACATTCAAGGGGATGACCCAACGATGGTATTACCTGTGACCTGCACCAGCTGGCTTGACCTGAATGACTACACGGAAAGGAGATATGCCGCGGAGAATGTCGCAAGACTAGTGCAGCTCGTTGGAGTATAGGTAAGCAGAGGTATTTAATCCAAGCCAGAAGCAATTTTATAATCAACTACCGTATCTACGTACGATATATAAAAAGACCACGTCTATAACGTGGCCCCCGCGGTGCGTAGCCTGCCCGGGCACGCCTGTAAAAGTCATACCGCTTTCTTCGCTCCAATCACCGAGGGCCCGGCCCCCGGCGTGGTTACGAGCTCCTGGCTCGTAAGCCTAGGCCGTAGTATTAATATCACCCTTAATTACCAGCTTGCCTGTTAGAGACTTTCCTATTCAACGGGTATGGAATCAACTGAGTACAATCTAGATTTTTAGTTTAAGATACCGAGGTAGTAATGTATTATCTTGATGTGTGGGCATATCTCGCTTTGTATATATTGCTTGACCTGATTCCTTGTCGGTCTTACGCCTTCAAATCTTCCTTCATCACTTATACTGAAGTAAAAGACTACAATGAAATTTTCGCTACTACGTCAACCTGTCACTCTTCTCTACCGGTGTCTCATCGGACTATATACACAACACATACTACCACCTAACTCAGCAATGCCGTGACGCCGAGATTGACAGTTTCAACTCGGCCCGAAGATAATATTTTAGTCACTTCTCCGCTCTTTACTATTATCACTAGAGTCAGCAATTATCCTTTTTAGCAGGTTTGTTGCTCACGCCCTTGACTTGGGCTTCCGAGTGTTCATGGCGAGAGGTCTTAAAGCACAGTAAGGGGCGGTAGTCGGCCATGAAGTATACTCACAGAAACAGTTTGCCTGCAGCTTGGTCTCTCGCAAGGCTGGGGGCCGTGACTTGGGAGATGACGAACGACGGGTTCTGGTCGAACGCGCACAAGGGGCTTCCCCTTATTGTGCGCCACCCCGTGACGGATGCGCCTTGCGTGGGCTGGCACTCGCCCTGGGATGGCGACAAGACCAAATGCTCTACCTATAGAATCCGCATCGAGAACGAGGACCAGGCGCTCGTGGAGCTTGTGGAAAAGATGACGTATGACTTCCGCACGTGCTTGCGCTTCGCGTGGGAAAGGGTGACTTTCTTGTGAGCGATAACATGGCTATGTTGCATACGCGCACCGCTTATACGTCGGAGTGCGACCGGGAGATGTGGCGCATTCACCTCGATTAGAACAGCCATGTTTCTTTTTTGGAAGAATATTGTACCATCATGCACCCTTCAAGCGACTTTGCAAGCTGAGTGGGTAGCCTGCGTTCGAGCGTAGTCTTCTGGGGTTTGGTCATGTCGATAATCCTGTCGTAGGTATAATTGTTCTAGGACGAGTTATATAATTTTTTCAAAAGGGATAAATGATTTCGTAGCCTAGGTCTGCTGCAACGGCCCGCCAACCATCGCATCCTAGACCTGGACCATGAGCCTCGCAACTCGGGCAGATGCCATCGTGAAAATCGCGATAGGTGTGAGACTTGAATTACCAACGAGCTCAGTCGTCAAACGACCTCTGGATGCAAATGGGCAATGATAGTACAAATTTCAACTTATCAAATTCTATTTCGTCTAGTTTTCTTTGCCAGCGTTATCAAGCACTCCTATTCGCGACCACCAAGATTAACACCCATCCTCCTAAGAATCTCCCCCGGGGGCGTCTTCCACTTGGCCGGCAGCCGCGTCCCCATCTGGAGCTCCCAGAGCACGCGGTCGAATTTCCCAGCCTGCAGCGCCGCCGCGTCTCCCGCGTACATGAACGTGTTGCCGGAGATCTCTCTCGGCTCCCTACCATCTGTGAATGCAATCTGGCACGGATGAAGCTTATACGCGTTTGTCTCGTAGCGCGCGAGCTTGAACTCGTGCTCGATCGTCTGGACCTCGTAGGCGAATCCTGACACTTCCGCGCCGGGCTGGCCGTTGATGAGAGCTCGGTACTGGCCCCAAGAGGAGAGTTCATAGCTGATGATCTTGGCGGGCCTCAGCAGCGGCTCTTCCCGGAGGTCGAGGATGTGCTTGAGGATCTCCGGCTTGGTCAGCGTGCCGTAAAAGAAGTACCATATGGGCTTGAGTGGTTTATCCTGCATTGGCACGTAGACAGATGTATCAATGAAATCAGGCCCAGCAGCTTCCAAAGAAGCGAGGTAGGCTGATGGCCTCTCCCTCTTAGCTCTGTGTGAAGCGAGGGGAGGGGGGGAGGAGGACTTGGCGGTCTTTTCGCTGTTGACTCCATCTTTTCGTCTGAGGATATGGCCAGGGTACCGGATATAGAGAGATGGCGCGTTGCTGTAGGTAGTGAAAATAATACGGAGATGTAGGAAGGTAATTGAGTGCTACTTATTTGGCTGTCGGTGAATGTGCCCGAAAGCGACGTTGGACGTTAAGGAGGGACGCTGGCAGACCAACACCTGAAGCCCTTGAGAGCGTGTGAGGCTTGATTACACTCGCTTGTTATTATGCACACCGCCTATTGGACTTACCTCCGGCCGTTGGCAGTACAGCTAAAATACTTACACAGCAACACTACACTAATCAATATTCCACAGACCCGAATCACCCCGTGCAGTATCGTGTATATACGCAGCAGGTAGGTCAGCCCCAGGGAGAGGATTTGTGTGGATGGCTGTGCTGGCTTTGGGATCCGAGTAGGCGATCGCCAGGGTTGGAAATTAGTACAACTAATTTAGTATTAGTATTAGTACGTACTAATTTAGTATTTAGAAACGCGGACTAATACTAAGGTAGTATTACTAATACTAAATTAATATTACTAAATTTATACTAATACTACTTTAGTATTTTAAAGTATATACTAATACTAAGCTAATATTATTAATACTAACTTAATATTTCATTTTTTATACTAATACTAATACTAATTTAATAATATTAAATTAGTCCTTATACTAAAGAAAAAAAATTAATAAATATAAAAAATTTAAATATTAATATAATAATATATAAATAAATAAATATATTAATTTAAATAAATTTAATATTAAATAAAATGTAATATTATATAATTATAATTATATAAATAATATATTTATCTAGTTTAAAGTAATATAACCTATAATAATATTAATATAAAAGAATAATTCTTATAATATAAATAATAACTTATATGTTTATATATATATAATTATATAAATAATATATTTAACCGGTTTAAAATAATATAACCTATAATAATATTAATATAAAAGAATAATTCTTATAATATAAATAACTTATATGTTTATATAAATATAATTATATAAATAATATATTTAACCGGTTTAAAATAATATAACCTATAATAATATTAATATAAAAAAATAATTCTTATAATATAAATAATAACTTATATGTTTATATAAATATAATTATATAAATAATATATTTAACCGGTTTAAAATAATATAACCTATAATAACGTTAACATTAAATATTAAAAATAAACTTAATAATAATACGTACGTTTATTATTAAAATATAATTAAAATATAATTAAAAATATTTTAAATAAAGGCTTTTATATTATAGAAATATTAGAAAAAATATTAAAAAAAACATAAAAAAAACTTACATTGTTTATATAATTAAACATTAAACATTATAAGCTATTTAATAAAGTGAAGTAAATATATTATAATAAAGCGGTATAATAAAACTAATATAATAAGAAATAAACTTTAAAAAAATATTTAAAAATAAATAAATCGAATAGAACTTTAAAAAATAAAATAAAATAAAAAGAAAAGAAATATTTAAAAGATATAAAAGGGGCTAAAATAATAAATATAAAACGAAAAAAAAAACAATGTATAAGTAAATAGCTTAATGAAAAAAAAAAGGGAAAAGAAATCTTCATTTATTATATAAATAAAATTTATATATAATAACTAGATTAATAATATAATAATTTCTAATACGTTGATTTTTAATCTGTTAATTTATAATATGTTGATTTATAATATGTTGATTTATAATATGTTAATTTCTAATATGCTAATTTTTAATATGTTGATTTCTAATACGTTGATTTTTAATATGTTAATTTATAATATGTTGATTTATAATGTGTTGATTTTTAATACGTTGATTTATAATCTATTAATTTATAATATGTTAATTTTTAATATATTAATTTTTAATACGTTGATTTCTAATATGTTAATTTATAATACGTTGATTTTTAATATGTTAATTTCTAATATGTTGATTTTTAATATATTGATTTATAATACGTTAATTTTTAATATGTTGATTTATAATACGTTGATTTTTAATACGTTGATTTTTAATACGTTGATTTTTAATACGTTGATTTTTAATACGTTAATTTTTAATATAAAATATTTTAATATATATTTTATATTTCCTACTATTTAATCTATTGTTTTTTCTATACCATAAGATCTTTATTAACTGCTATTTTAAGCTTAATTGTTTTATACTTATTATATTATATTTATTATAATATAACTGCTTTTTATTTTATTATAAATTCTTTTTATAATAAAAATTACATTTTAACCATGGATTTTTTTATAAGTTTTAACTCTGCTACTACTAACGAAAATAGTATTATTATTGATAATAATAATAGTACTATTTTTGTTAATACTTCTTTAAATTTAGACTCTAAATCTGAAATTAATACTGATTTCTTTAAAAAATCTATTAATTTAAAAGATTTTAATAACGAGTCTTTTACTTTAAACAATAAAGAATCCGATATTTATATCCTTAAAAAAGGATTATTTACTTGATCTTTATTACCTATTAATAAAGAAAAAAAAAGAGAAGTCCTTATACAATCTACTACGTAAGTTATATTTATTATCTTTTTATATTTTTATATTAATCTTTAATAGTTGTTCTTATAATATAACTGTTAAAGTTTAAGGATTTTAATCCTTTAACTTAGTTAAACATTATAAAAAAAAACACCTTACTATTGCTTTTAATACTAAAGCTAAAAAAAATTTAACTAAAAGTACGTATAATCTTTTTATTTTATTTAATTTTAACTAATATTTTTATTTAATAGGAAGCGACTTATTACCTGTTAATCCTAATTTTTTTAATTTACAAGCCTGAAAAAGACCTCGTAATACTACTATCTAAAATTTAAATTCAGAAGAAATTATTAATAATAAAATTTTAAATTTTATTATTAATAATAATCTCTCTTTTAATATTTTAGATTCTAATTCTTTTAAAGATTTATTAAACTTTTTAAAGCCGTAAGTATTTTTTCTTTTTTATTTTTATTTATTTATTTAATATTAATA
The DNA here is from genome assembly GCA_004353285.2 of Xylaria grammica. Classification (NCBI taxonomy): domain Eukaryota; kingdom Fungi; phylum Ascomycota; class Sordariomycetes; order Xylariales; family Xylariaceae; genus Xylaria; species Xylaria grammica. The sequence continues at coordinate 1,499,916 of NGZP02000010.1, read as the reverse complement.
TTAATTATAGGGATTATGCTATTAATCGCCATAAAATTAAATCTATTTTAAAAGCTATTTTTAATAGCTTTTTAATAGAATTTAATAACAAATTATTGATAAATGTTAAAAATAATAGAAGGTTTTCTATTATTTTTAATATTTAGACCTCGAATACACAAACTTTATATATTAGCGTTATTGTTTGTTATATTAATTCCGATTTTAATTTAATTTATAAATTAATTAAATTTAATAATATAAACGATAAATACTCTAGTTTAAATATATTTAATAATTTTTTAAATATATTAAAACTATATTTAAGTATTACTATCGATAATATTTACAGGTAAATATATACTTTTTAAAAATTATTATTAAAGTTAAATATTAATATTTTAAAAATAGTATTACTTAAGATAATATATTTAATAATAATATATTTTTAAAAGCTTTTAAGTTAAATTATAAAGATTTAACTAATAAAGATTTTATAAATAATATTAGATATATATTTTACGTTATTAATATTATAGTTTAAACTATACTTAAAAAGTATATTTTAACTATAAATAAACAAGATAATTTAATTTAATATATAAATATTGCATTAAATTATAATAAAGTTAATAATTAGCTAAGTAAGCCTTTTATTTATTTATTTAATATTTATAAAGCTAATATTAAATAAATTTAATTAATTAAATTTAAAGAATAGTTATATTAACTAAATATACTACTAAAATTAAAGATTTATTAAACGACGGCATTAATAAATCTAAACGCGAAAATTAACTACTTTTAATATATAATATTTAAAAAATTCTTTTAGGTATTTATTTTTTTATATTTTATTTAAATGTTGTTTATTTATTAATATTTTAAGCTAGATAATGCTATACGATAAAATTTAACTTATAATATGTTAAATGTTTTTTACGAATTAAAATTACTGTTAGAGTATATTAATTTAAATACTACTAACTAGGAATTTAAAGCTATCTTTTTAAATTTAATAGATTAGTTTATTATTAAAGAGCTTAAAAGCTTTTTTAATATTTTTATTAAACTATTTATTAAATTATAAGGCAAAGTGTATACTACTTTACTTAAAGCTTTATTATATATTTATAAAATATATAATGATTTAAACGATTTTATTTTAAAATTATAAAATTAAATTCAATAAGATTAAGCTTTTATAAGTATTTTATTATTATTTTTAATAAATTATTATTACTAATATTTTAATAGCAACTAGTTTTATCTAGTTTAATTAATTTAGTTAATTCTAGTATTATTAAACTAGAAAACTATTTTCTTTAATCTTTAAATTAAGCCGATTTAAAGAAATATAAACCTTTTATTTTAAGTATTATTTTAGATCCTTGATTTAAAATAATATATTTTAAAAACAATAGTTTATTATATTTTTATAATAATATCGATTAAGATATTATTTGATTATTAAAGCTTAAATATACTTAGTAAGTAAATACTTTTTTAATTATTTTAATATTTAATATTAATTCTTTTTAGGCATTTAAATTTAAATGCAACAAATGAATCTTTAGATCTATTTATTGAAAATTTAAATAAAAGCGATTTAAACACTTTTAAATCAGAAAATGAATTTTATTTAAATAATTTATTAGTTAATAATAAAATAGAATTTACTGTTTATTTAAATAAAAATATATTACCTAAAAAGGTAAGTATTTCTTTTTTTTCTAATTATTAAACTAATTTTATTTTAGATTAATCTATTAGAATATTGGAAAAATAATACTTTAAGATTTTTAATCTTATCGATTTTAGCTAAAAGATATTTAGCTATTTTAGCTACTTCTATAGTAATCGAAAGGATATTTTCTATTACTAGTAATATTATTACTAAAAATAGAAATAGATTAACGCTTGAAACGGTTAGTTAGTTAGTTTTATTAAAGAGCTAGAAAATTAAAGATTTAAATGAATATTTACCTGAAAATATTTAAGAAAAAATAAGCGATGAATTTAATGTTAATAATTAAATTCTTTTTAAATTAATATATTATTAATTAAATATTTTACTTAATTTATTAATAAATATTTTAACATATAATATAATAAATAACTTAATAAATAGTTTAATAAATAGTTTAATAGGTAGCTTAATAAATACTTTAATAGGTAGTTTAATAGGTAGCTTAATAGGTAGTTTAATAGGTAGCTTAGTAGGTAGTTTAATAGGTAGCTTAGTAGGTAGTTTAATAGGTAGCTTAGTAAATAGTTTAATAAGTAGTTTAGTAGGTAGCTTAATAGGTAGTTTAGTGGGTAGCTTAATAAATAGTTTAATAAGTAGCTTAATAAGTAGTTTAGTAGGTAGTTTAATAGGTAGTTTAGTGGGTAGCTTAATAAATAATTTAATAAGTAGCTTAATAAGTAGTTTAATAAGTAGTTTAGTGGGTAGTTTAGTAGGTAGTTTAGTGGGTAGCTTAGTAGGTAGTTTAGTGGGTAGTTTAATAGGTAGCTTAGTGGGTAGTTTAGTAGGTAGTTTAGTGGGTAGCTTAATAGGTAGTTTAGTGGGTAATTTAATAGGTAGCTTAATAAGTAGCTTAATAAAATAGCTTAAGTGTAAGGTAGCTTAAGTATAAGGTAGCTTAATATAAGGTAGCTTAGTATAAGGTAGCTTAATATATATTAGTTTTTAGTATTAGTACATACTAACTTAATATTTAAAATTTATACTAATACTAATATAGTATATACTAATACTAATTTAGTAATATTAATTTATACTAATATTAACTTAGTATTTCATTTTCTGTATTAATACTAATACTAATTTAGTAATACTAAATTAGTCCTTATACTAAAGACTAACGTTCTAACCCTGGCGATCGCGCGTTAGATCCTAGCAGAGGGGATGTGGGGTGTGGCGCAGTTATTTCTCCTATTCCCACAATGCGCCACTATCTATATGTATGTGGCAAAAACAATAATTAAAATAAATCTCAAGTAGTAAACTGGCTGCCGTAGGCCCGTAGACAAAAGTTCCTGGTGTACTAATAAACGGAAGGGCAAAAGGCCAAAAGGAGAAGATACCCTCAATCTTACGGCCGTTCAACATGGTAATTTGTAGAAGTCGTACGCGTTAGTCATTATGTTTGTTGAGCTACGACAACATGATCGTTACCGTCGGGAACGGCATGGAGTTATCATTAGACAATAGGGTCCTTGAAATTACGTAGTTCTCCCGACAGGCATACCCACAAGCCATCTCACAATAGTCCTGAAATGATCTTCCCTGACAGACCCGTCTTCGACTAGGCGCACAATGGGAGTCTTATTGATCGTGATTTTGCCTGTCCCAAAGTCTACGTAGCCTTGCAGGATACGGACTTCAAAGGCACAGAGAGACACCATGGTGACCTGGGGATTGCTTCGTTAGCTCTATGTATGAGGAGAATACTTACCCGGACAAAGGCCGTCAACGGCAAAAAGAAATAAATGGAGAGTTGCTGACTCACCGGTATAATCTTGTGCGCCTCATTGCTTCGTTCGTAGAGCATGGTGAGGATCAGTATCAGCAGGCTCCGTACTTCGCTGAACAGCAATTCATCCTCTTTAAGGGTCGCCCTGCCCAGCAAGACGCAGTTGACGTGTGGAAATGAATCATTTTCGTGCCGTAAGACAGTATCTACTTTCCACATCAGGAGGCCCTTCTTAACATAGCGAAGTCCCCTTTCCAAGACCACGTCACTGACCCTATAAATAATATATTAATGGAAAACATCAAGCAAGCCACTAATTACCACTTACACCGAGACATCCCATGAGGCCCGCCCTGTAAAATATCCACCTTCGTCGCAAGCCTGAAGATATAGGCTGATTTGTTGCGCCACAAACCACGCATCGTTGAAATTGTCCATGGGTATTGGGTCGAGTGGCTCAATGGTATGAAACGCAAACTCTTCTGCAAGTTGTTCGAACTTCTTCATTGGGTATAACTCGAGGAAAGTCTCCCCCTTTGCAGGCTTGGCTGTGTTGAAATCGAGTTCGCCGCAGCTGATCTCAAATTGGTTCATAAAAGCTGAAGTGATACGCCGGTCGGAGGATGGCATAGATCGAAGATGTTTAAGCACTCTGACCAGTACGATCTCTCTTTCAGATTTGGGATGGTACTCAGCAGCAGACATCTGCTTGTCACACATGTTTGCGAAAGCACATAGTGCTCCAAGATTTCCCAGTGACTTCGGTTTGGGCTCACAGCTGCGATTTTGGGGGGTCGGTGGGTCTCGACGATTCGGGGAGCCTGGAAGAGGACAATATACCGACGTATGGGTACCGGATGGGAAGTCACTTGTTGCCGCCAGAATGGAGGAGGAAATGTCGACGCTGGCTATATTTGTTGTGTTGGTGCCCATTCCCATCGACCCGGCAACTACCAGCCAATTAAATCTCTCGCCGTGCGACAAAGGGGGTTCAGTGTGGTTATTGCCAGGTTCAGTATGCACCCAGGACATAGACCCTAGAGAAACTGGTGCGGGCACTGCTAGACGTCCCCTAACATCGCAGGATCGCCATGAATATTCCTTACCTTAGCAGAGTTCGATGCGGGCTACGTTGACTATATTCGCCATAGCCAGAATGGTGACCCTAATGAGTTATCGTACGTTACTATGAATGAATACGGTCCTTTCGATGTAAGAGATCGTAACGTGATGAGGATGCTCGGAGAGCTTGTGCTAGGCTCCTCCTTGGAAGTCTGCATGACATTATAACGTGTTAAAAGCAATAGTCACTGATCAAACGACAGCATGATCAACAATTACGCGCCGTGCGCCGGTGACTAACTTAACTTTATGAAAGAATATTATAGAAAGTACAAGCTACGAAGGAATACGGGACCTAGATTCAGTGAGTTGCATATAGTAACTGCCATCGAAGGAGATCGACATGCTATAGTCGGATTTCATCAAGTTACACAAGTCGCTCGGGTACGCCTTCTCCCACTACGCGACCATGCTAGTCGGCTGTCGTGATCGATAATAGTTAGGGATCCCGCAGAGGGTACAGCCTCAAAAACTCGGCACTGTCTCGGCAACTCTGGCTCCCTACTCTTTCACGATAGCCTCCACAATACCATCGGCGCCATCTTCTGGTGGCGCCCAGACCTTGGTGACTTCAAGACCAACTCTTCCAAGAAGTTCTTTCCACTGCCGCGCAGTCCGCTCCATCCCACCGCTGAGAAACATCATCGCCATGTCCAGCGTAGTAACAAATGTAGAGGCTTGCGTGTCTGGGACGATCATCTCGTGGATGTACAGCTTCGAGTATCCAGGCCTCATTGCGTTCTTGACGTTGGTCAAAATCTCCTCGCATTTGTGGTCAGGCCAATCGTGTAGAGTATGATGGTAATAGTACGCCCGAGCACCTATGGAGCTCATCAGATTTGTCAACACGTCGAAATGGTGGGGTATTTACTCACCTTTCACCGGTTGCTCGAAGAAGAAGTCGTAGCCTATCACTTCAACCCCAGGGGGCAAGTCTCGCTACATTGAAAATTCTACAGTCAATAACTGCTAGTGACGGTAAGAGACTGTGGCATACTAACCTTATTTTTAAGCACCTCGGGTAAGTCCTGTAGTATTAATTTGCCTTTGTGTGGATACTTGTGATGGAAGGCAAGGATGTCGTGGCCCCAGCCGCCTCCGATATCAACCAGAAGAGCTGTATCAGGGTCTGAGCCATAGATTAATCGTTCTTGTATAGGATACCAATCTACCCAAATTTGTCTGGCACCTATAGTGCTACCCATGAAGGTGTTGAAGTCTTTCATGGCCCACGGAATCGAATGGAAGAGCTCAAAAGTAGAAAGCTTGGTTTGGAAAGCATACTGCATAAACCCACCCTTTGGGTCGGTTGGACAGCGATAGCCAGTTTCCCTCAGGTACTTCGGGGCTTTGACTGCTGCGCTCAAGATCATTTCATCGCTATGAACAGCATGTTTAGTATATCGAATGACGAAACGGTTCACAACGAAATGATAATCACTCACACCATTCGGAAGCCTGCGGACACGCCTTCAGCGGCTATTGCCCGCGTTACTGGCGTGGCTTCCCATGTTCTCTCACCCACGTTGGCCACGAGGCCAACTAGGGCCAGGGCGCGAAGTATACGCGCTGCGACAATGTTAGCTACACGAAGTCAATATTAAACCTAGATTATAATTCGCTCACTAATCAGAAGTTCTTCCCCGTTAGATCGTTCAGCTAACTCGTCCGATGTAATAGCACCGTTAAATGAGCTAAAAGCGAATACCAATAGCGCTGTTAGGAATCGAACCCAACTCACTATTAGTAACACCGGTAGGTCCGTTATGGTTGACGATGAGCCCGATAAGGTTCATTTCGATGGCGATTTTGACAGCGATGGGTGTGAATGGCTGGCCGCTATTCGTCAGTCTCGAAGAATGATGAGGACAACAAAATATACTGACCGAGAAGACCATCTCCGCGGCTACGTCCTCAGGCCGTGAGAGGGCGGCCGTAACTTGTCTCGACAGTTGCACCGCTTCATTGCGAATCTTCAAATTATCACCCTGCGTGAGTTTCAAGCTTAAAGATTGGAGATCGTCGATAAGAGAAGCAACCGGCGACATTTGGGTCACAATCGAAGAGTACCTGGTTTTAGTTGGGATATGTTCTAGTGTGTAGTATTGGGCTACGCAGCTCAGTTTACGGGTGGTTGGGTAAATTCCATCTATTATATAACCTACACTACCCAATAGATCGAGGACTCTTTGCTGATCATTCTATATGCAGCCATATACTACGGCACAGGTGCGTCCAACGAACATACGGGTCTAGTCACACTCGTAATACTACCCATATTACCGAGGGCACCTCCAAAGACAGCACGTGCGATGTAAGTAGCCCCGACAACCAACGCTCCTATCTCATATGCCGGCTTACGGCTTGGGCCTGCCAATAGTCCCCGGCTCAACCCCGATCCGCCCCCCCCAAAAGAGAAACCTTCCACTATAGTACTTCTCGTATTCACGCATATTTCCTAATGTCACACCTCTGGAACAAAGAGGTGTTTTATATATTAGTAATAAACATTAGCTAGATATTATAGGCTCTCTGCGCAACAACAAGTGTTTATTACACACTTATACTAAGGATTATAACAGTTTGTTATGCTTTCTTATATGAAAAACCACTTTATTATTAAAACTATAACTACTATTATTAAGCTAAGGCTATTATAAGAAAAAAAACTATTATAAAAGTTACTAATATTATAAAAACAAAAAATAAAGGAAAAAAGGTTTATAAAAGCTATTAAAAAAAATAAAATATAAAATATAAAGCGCTATAAGTTAAGCTACTTAAAAGCTAAGTTTTAAATAAAAAAAGCATAAATAGTAGTTAAATAATAATAAAATAATAAAATATTAGCTAAAAGCATTTAATAAAGAAAATTATGCGCTAATAAGTTTAAAAATAAAGCTTTTAAAGATAGTAGTGTTTATATTTATGTTAATAAAAAAGGCTATAACAAATAATCTACAAGTTAAAAAAATAAAACTTATAATAAAAAATAAAATATTACCTAGAAAATAATAATATAAACAAGATATAATTTGCTATAAATATATAAAATTACATATAAGTAGTAATAATTATTAGAATATATTAAAAATAAATAATAATATTATAATATTTATAAGTATTAAGCTATTTTTTAACAATAAATATTTAGCGCTTTTTAATATGCTAGTGATAGAAAATGTTAACGAAAACTTTAGGCTTTTAGCTAAGGCTATAACTAAAAATAGCGTAGTAAGCACCTAATTATAAGGCCTTTTTTATGTTGCTAATATAGCAATTATAAACTTGCAAAGAAAAGAAGTATAGCTTTAAAATAGCGTAAATACTAAAGATGCTTAAGTTTTTATACTTAAAACTAACTTAGCAAAAGCATTAGGAAAAATTTAAGTTTTAAAAAAATAATCTTAAAAAAGGTTAGCGCTTTATTTAAAGATCTATAACCTAGTGGAGTTTAATAAAAAAGAAAAAGATTAAAAAAAACAACAAATAAAGTTTAAAGCTTAAAAAGCAGCCTGCAAACTAAAATTAAAGGTTAAAAGGAACAAATATATAACTAACTATAATAAAATCTTATATGCTATTTTATAGCTAAAAGGTTTTGCGTAGCTAATAATTAAGCTATATTTTACTTAAGTGTATAAAAAACCTAACGATAACACTAGTTAGTTATAGCAAATAGTTAGTAAACTATTTAATAGTTTAAAAAAGATATATAATATAATTAATAAAATAAAATATATAATAAAAGAAATAAATAAACTGTTTTAAAAAAATTAAACGTTTAGCGTTTTTTTAGCAGATTTTATACGCTTGTTTAGCAATTTAAAAATAAATAACTTTGCTTAAGTTTTAAAACTATAAAAAAAAGTTAACTTTAAATTGCAATTAGCGCTTGTTAGCATATTTTTAAAGCTAGCAGCAAATAATTTTAATAAATAAATAGGCTTATTTTAATTATTAACAAAAAATATTTTAAATCTTTAGTATTACTAAAAACGCTTTAATAACTAAGTACTGCTACTAAAAATAATATAGCTTAACCTTTTTATTATAACCTTTAAGTTACTAAAAATGCTATTTAGCTTTAAACTAAAGCTAAGTTAGCTATTAGCTACTTAGCTCTTTAATAATTTAAATAATATAAGCATAAAAAAACTTTTAATTATAAAAAGATAACGTTATATTATAAAGGGGCTATGCTTATATTACAAAAGATTAAGCTATATAAAAGCTAAGTGCTTAAAGGGCTAAACTATATATATAAGTAGGCTATAAGGCAGCTAGCAACTAGCATTAGCGCTACTTATAACTAACTAAGTGTTACGTAAACGCTTAGCAACAAATAATTTATATAACCTATATAAGCAGAAAAAGCTTAAGTATAAATAAACAAAAAGACAATAATAACTGCAAGCAATATATTAGGTTGACAAAGATATTAAAGAAGCTTTTTTAAAGATATTAAACGTAATAAAAGATAATAGCTACTTAAAAGCTTAGGTCTTAAGGTAGGCTTTACTTAAGGCAATATAAAAAAGGCTAACGTTTTATATTTTAACTTAGCAACAATAAGAAAATACTTATTTATGCTAAACATAAATATATTATAAAATAGAAAAGGCAAAATTAATATATATGCACTTTTAAATTTAAGTTATATTACATTTGCATTTTTAGATATATATGTTGCTAAAAAACTTAGCTATAAGGCTAGCTTATTAGAAAAGCTAAAAAAGTTAAGACTAGCAAATAAAAAGCATATAGAAAATATTATAAAATTAATAAAAATTATAATAATAATTAAGCAACATATAAAAGTACTTATTGCTTTTTTAATAAAATTAAGCAATAATATACTATTAATAATAAGATATTTATAGTTGCAAAGATATAACTTTTATATAGATTAAAGGAATAATAGCTTAACTTTTAGATTAAAGATATGCTATTAGAAATGCTTAAAACGTATGCAATTAAAAGTAAAAGCTAAGAAAAAAAGAACTATATAAACTTTATCTAAAAAAAAAAAACTATATAAATTTTTACCTATATATAATATTGCTAGGAATAAAAGTAATATTTACATTTTATTAGCTACTAGGTTTACTGCTTTTTATAAGTAAAAAGGAGTTATAATATTAGTTTTAAGATAAAAAGACTTAAAATATGCAAGCTTAAGCAAACTTTAGCTACCTAACATGCTAGATAACAAGTTATATATAATTTTAAACGCTAAAAGTAATAAAAACTAATATAAAAAGAGATTAAACTTTAAATACTATAATTTTCTAAACAAAGTATATAAAAAGCACTTTTTTAACTAGGTATTTTTAAAAGATATTAACTACTATATAAAAAATAAAGTGCTAGCTATAATAAAAAAGATTATAGCTAAATTATTATTAAAATACTATAACTTAATTAATACTTTTTTACTTTTTAAAGCAATAAAGTTGCTGCTTTACTAACTTTATAATTATAAAATTAAGATAAAAGAAGGCTTTAACCTTTTAAACTATAAAAACTAACCTTTTTTATAAATAAAGCTTAAAGTTATTAAGAAATTCTTTAACAAAAACTTGCAACAAAGCTTTATCTGCTTATTTAAGTTACTAGCTGCTACATTATTGCTTTTAGCTAAAAAACTAAAAGGAGATATTTAAATATGTGTTAATTACTAAAAATTAAACAATATAACAGTTAAAAATTACTACTTACTACTTTTTATTAAAAAAACATTAAACTTTTTATATTAAGCAAAATATTTTATAAAGATAAATATTATTGCTATATTTAATAAAATAAAAGTTGCTAAAGGAAATAAATAAAAAATAGCTTTTATTATATGCTTTAGTTTATATAAAATAATAGTGACTTTTTTTAGCTTTTATAATATATTAAGCACTTTTTAGTATTATATTAACAATACTTTATATTAATACCTGCAATACTTTATATTTATATATTTAAATAACGTACTAATATACTTAAAAATAAAGGCTAAATATTGCAAGTATATATATAAAGTATTTATTACACTTTAAGATACTAAACTATAAATTAATATAAATAAATGCAAATTCCATATAATATATACTAAATACTTAGGCTTTATTATTTTAACAAAAAGTATTTAAATAGATGAATTTAAAGTTAAGGCAATAAAAACATAGAAACTACTAGAACAAAAGAAAGATTTGCAAAGATTTCTTAGTTTTGCTAATTTTTATAAAAGGTTTATTAAAAGGTTTTTAAGTATTGCTAAACTATTAACTAACCTTTTAAGCAATAAAATCAAGTGAGAATAAAGTAATAATAAACATAGCAAAAGTTTTAAATAACTAAAGCAAGCATTTATAATAGCATTAATTTTTTAATATTTTAATTTAAGCAAACATATTATAGTAGAGACTAATGCTTTTAACTAGGTAACTAAAAGAGTACTTTTATAGTTTAAGGATAATAAGAAACTATACTTAGTTGCATATTTTTTAGCTAAGCATATAGCAGCTAAGTCTAACTATAAAATCTACGATAAAAAGCTACTTGCAATTATAAAAGCATTTAAGGAATAAAAACTAAAACTTTAAAGTATAAAAAAATTAATATAAATTATAACTAATTATAGAAATCTATAATACTTTATAATAACTAAGTTGCTTAGCTAATAATAAGCTAAATAGTTTAAATTTCTTAGTTAATTTAACTTTTAAATAATATACTAGCTAAGATTAAAAGGCGCAAAACCTAATGCGTTAAATAAAAGGCTAAAAGACATAGCACTAAAAAATAATATAACTAATAAAAAAGTAGCCTTATGCTTGCAACAACTACTACTAAACAAAAAGATAGCTAGAGATTTTATAATATTAAAAAAATTGCTTTGCATTATAATTTATAAAAATATTAAAGACTTAATAAAAGCAGCATATAATAACTTGCTAATAATTTATAATTTAATAAAATGTTTAATATAAGGCATAAAGTAGATAAAACTTTTAAAAGATTATATAGATGTTTTTTTTATAAAATGTTAACTATTTAGTAAACAAGTATACTTTAATAGGCGCTTGTTTTTGCCTGAAAAAGATAATCTTAAGATATAAGTAATTTATAAAATCTACGACCTACTTTTAAAAGGGTACTTAAAAGAACTAAAAATAGCTAAACTTATAAGCAGAACATATTAGTGGCTAGGCATATATAAAGATATAATTACTTACGTAAAAGCTTGTTATATATGCAAAAAAGTTAAAACTTTAAAATTATAACTTTAAAGACTTTTACATAGTTTATTAATGCTTTTTAAGCTATAAAGTAACCTATTAATAGATTATATTATATACTTACTGCTTTACATAAAATATAAACATATATATACTAACATTTTAGTTATAGTTAATAGGCTAACAAAAATATAATACTTTGCTACATGTAAAATAATTAAGATATTAAAGCTAGTTAAGGTTTTTATTTTAAAAGTGTATGTACTATATAAACTGCTTAAAATAATTATATTAAATCAAGGATTGCAATTTATATTAAAACTATAAAATAAGCTATTAAAAAGGTTAGGAATAATATTAAAGGCATTATTAAAATACTACTTAAAAACAAACAGCTAAGCTAAAGCTATTAACTAAGCCCTAAAATAATACCTAAAAATATATATATTATATAACTAAAATAACTAGGTAGACTAGTTGCTACTTGCAAAGTTTATAGCAAACAATATTATATTATTTATAATAAAAATAACTTTATTTTTTGTAAACTATAGCATGCATTTAAAGATAGGTATTAAACTATAATAGCTAGTATAGTTAAACTTTACTAAGCATAATAAGCAAAAGGTAAAGCAAGCAAATAATATTATAAAGGCTATATATATTATACTAGAAGATTTTTAGGTAAATATACAGCTTATGCAAGAAAAACATTAGCAATATAGCAATAAGCACTAAGCAAACATACTAGTATATAATAAAAATAACTAGATTTAGCTGAAAACAAAATATATTAGGCATAAAAAAGTAAAAAAGCTAGCAAACATATAAATAAAACCGTATAAAATAAAAAAGTGCTATAAAAAAACGTGTTTACTAGAGCTAAAGTATTTATTATTAAGAACTTTTCTTATATTTTATTACTTATAATTGTGATTAGCATAGCTAAAAGGTTTACTAAAGCAGGAAAAAATTAACTAAAATGCTATAGCAAAAGATAACGGTATAATAATCATAGAAAATAAAAATAATATAAGCATTAAAAAACAGTGGCTTTTTAATAATATCTTAAATAGTAGATTAATAAATAGTAAATTAAAATACCTAGTGAACTAATAGTATTATAACGCAAGCTAGCAGCTAATAAAAAACTTAAAAGGATGTAACTATTATTTACTAAAGTTTTATGATTTACATTAAAACAAACTAAAACTACTAATATAGTTTAGCAAAAAAAGAGCTGCAAAATAAAAGGTGTTATATAAAACAGCAAAATTATTAAAGGATAAAAGTTTTAATTAAAGCAGCAACAACAATAATAAAAGAAGTTTTAACAAAAAATACTAAATTAAATTAGCTTTATTTAAAACGAAAAAGCTTAAAAAAAGGAGTATTGTTATACCTTTAAAACAAAAAGGTGTTTTATATATTAGTAATGAATATTAGCTAGATATTATAAGCTCTCTGCGCAACAATAAGTGTTTATTACATACCTATACTAAGGATTATAACACCTAACGCATCAATAGCTAGCAGCAAAAAGCATGACGAGCCTACGCCTATCGTGATCAGCGTTCCTTCGACCCTTGACCCTATGCCCGAGACGGAATACCATAAGTAGAACACACTACTTACGGACCGTCCCCTCACAGACCACCTCACCTAAAAACAACCCTTCATATATAAAGCTGCATTTCTTAACGTTTTTAGCTACAAACGCTAATTTTATGCGTTTTTAATTAAAAATTAGTCTTGAGCTTTAGTTTTATTTACTATAAATCTTTTTATAGCTTTAATTATAACTTGGTTTAAATATACGTTAAGCGCGTAAATCCGGGGGTTAGGGTAGTCCATAAGGGGACAGTCCGTGAGTAGCACGTTTTACTTAAATGAGGCTTCGTCACGTGGCTCCAAGTAGTGGGCGAATTCTGCGCCTACCTCAACACATCGTTAGTTTCACCGGTCGGCTGGGCGCTACCCGACGGCTGGGTACTACCCGACGGCTGCTAACGTCTCTCGTACGGACATCTTGAACTCCTTCAGCATTTTCTAGACACATTACGAGCCGGATGCACTGAGTTCATAATCCGCATTCGCCATTAGATGGATCAGCTCCACGCGGAGCGCCCTGTTTTCCGTTGCGCCTCTCATTGCTGGGCCTCCGTTGGACCTCGGCTACTTTCGGTCTCTGCTATGGGTCGGTACTGGCCTCATCGTTACTAGCATGTTTCTATTGAGCATTACCAGCAGGTTGTACCCGGTCTTGCTAACCCGGGGCGTGCTCTTCGGCTTCGGCGCGGGTGCGTGTTCCTGTCGGCGCCTGCTGTGGTATCATAGCACCCCAAGTGGCTTGCATTGTGAGACTTTCGGGCGAGCCGAAATAGGTGACCCGGATTGGCGTGACGTTGCTATCCGTAGGGGGCTGGCGCACTTATCAGTCACCCTATTGTGGGTGCCATCCTTGGCGACGGCGACGGTGGGCGGCGTGGGCCATTAGGACCACTACTGACAAAACGTCGGAGATAGAACTTAGAACTTGGGATTTGGACTTTGGGATTTGGACCTTGGAATTTAGAACCCCCCCACCCCCCCACCCCCTTAATCCCCTCCTACCTTTCCTTTTCTGTTAATAATAATGCTTTATTAAAAGTTTATATAGCTAGATTTATATAGCTAGGTAGGCCTGTGTAGCCATGTAGGCAGGCCTGTGCAGGTTTGTATGGCTACTTAGCTATACAGACCTACCTAGCTATACCTACAGACCTTATATACGGCGGGACAAGGAAACCTAGCTATATGAACATTTAAGAAAGCATTTTATAATTAACAGAAAGGGAAAGGTAGGAGGGGATTAGGGGGGTTCTAAATTTCAAGTTCTAAGTTCTATCTCCAACGTTTTATCAGTAGTGGTCCTAATGGACCTTCAAGGACGGCCACAATTGGCTTGGATTGGCCCTATTCTTAGGCTGGCTTCTCACCGCACCAACTATCATACTAGCGACGAGTCGAATTGAGAGGGTTGGTAGACAGTGGATTATGCCGTTGTGAGACAGCTTCTCACATATGGCGCAATACATGCGATATATACTGAGGCAATAACCTCCTAGTACACAACGGCCCGTCACAGGTTCCGGTTTGGTGGGACCGGGGGTGAGACTCGGCCCTTTTTATGAAAGACCGAGACACTTAAGAATAAAGCTTTCGGGCCAACTTTAAGCGAGGCGGTATAGTCGCCGACAGGTAGTGTATATAGTCCAGCGCGAGCGCCACATCAAAGTCCCCATGTTTTTGCTTAAATCAAAGCCCTTTAAGTCTGTAGAAGATTATCATTAATCTGAAGGCATTCCAAGCTATTTCACTAGCCCTTGTTATATATAGTAGACGGGATTTTAGACTATTCTTGCACAAGTACTCTTATGCATGTATAGATACTCAGTAGTAATAAGGATTGTGTGATACCATGTAGCGTTAGAAGCTTTAAAATAATTCTTTATCATTTATATACCTAATTTAGACCTCTAAATCCTAGCTTTTCCCTAGCCCCGGTAGCCACACCACCATCCTATCAATCACTCTACCCCTGAACAATATGAGAAACAATGTGAGAAATGTCTCCAAGACAAGCTCACTGAGGCTATAGACTTGCTTTTAGCGCTCTTCTCTTATAACGTCTAAACCTGTATCTGATTAGCTAATCGTACCTAAACTGCAACCTTTTTCATCCTAAAACTTACTACGCAGCCTTTGTAGCTCTCTTGTCCACAAGATATCCGTTGCTGTAGTTGGGGATATCAACGTGAGGTTCACCCCTTTTCTCAGCAGTGTCGAGATAGCCGTTGTGATAATTAGGCACGTCGTTAACCTGGGCTTCCCCTCTTCTCTCGGCGGCATCGAGGTAGCCGTTATGGTAGTTAGGCACATCATTCACGTGAGACTCGCCTCTCTTCTCAGCGCCCACTCGCCCACTGTCGAAAACTAGTTAGTACGCCGCAGACCAAATCGTCTTGACAAACTTACACGGGGCTAGCAACAGCCATGGTTGCCGCGAAGGCCAGAATAGCGAAAGCCTTGGTAGTATGCATGGTTGATTCTGGGGCAAGTTGAATTCAAATGCAGTGTGTATGAGTTGTGATGGAGGTGTGTCTTTAGAGGTATGAAACTGAGGGATAAAGACTGCCTTTTATATATCAACGAGTGAGACGCTTTCTGAAGGTGTGACTATGATAAGAAATGACTCTTAAGTCCTGACAGAGCTGGGAATCCCCTATTTCCTCTGATCGTCGCCCTTCTCAACGTTTCTGAATATCAGCTGAACGAGTCGCTTACTGACCGGCCGGGCGCTAACTGAAAACGGTTAAAAGGTAGACCTTAGGATATAAGGCCTAGTTACGTATATAGCACCTATTTCTATCATGACGTTAATACCGCCTTTCAAAACTACGGCATAACTAGAAGATACGGCGTAATCCAAAGTGCAGCGATGGTAATAGTGTTGATTTAGGGCGGTGAGCCGATAGTGATGGCGATAGCCGCTCCTTTCTGCCCCGGCCGCTTATTAGACCTACTCCAGGATCTGGAAGACTAGCGCAAGGATGCGGCGGGTGTTGTTTTAGCAGATCCTCAGGCTGGTTCAGCTTGAAAATAAGCCTCTTGACTGGTCTTATTCTTGCCGATATCAAAGGCCCCACGAGATAGCGCTTACAGATATAAGTGCACTAGGTTAACCGACTGATACCCAGAAAGTGATCCAGAACGCCGCAAACACGAGATATGTCCTAGTAGATTGAATCCTTTTGTCATGTCCTACCTCACAGCCGCCCCCTTATCAATAGGCTGTAGTATACCTGCCTATGGATGGTGTAATGACGGGAATAATCATGTAATCTTACTACTTTTTACAGCTAGGCCTCACTAATAGCCCACCCCAGACGGGAAGAACTCCCTGGCTCGAACTGTCATTGGTTACTCCCATCGACATTACTGGTACGCTACTACGACATGCTAGGGCATAGCATGAACTGAGCTCATTGTTCGGGTTCCTAGGACTGACTAAGATACCCTAACAGTAACCCCTGATATGAAGCTGGATTGGTCCCAGTCCATAATTACCCCAAATCTAACCCAGCCCAATAGGTTAGTGGTCATGCGCGGTACTAGCCTCGCGACCCTCGAAAAGCTGGAACCATTCCTTCTCGCCCGGGATGATCGTCACGCCGCTCGGCTTGGTCATATTCATCCACTGGTCCATATCCACCGCTCGCTCAGCCTGCCAATCCAAGAGTGTCTCGAAGTCGCGGCACTGCTTGTTGATAGAGAAATCCGGAAACGGATAGTCTACCTCCTGGATCCAGTTCATCGTCAGCAGCTCCGTGTCCGCGTGACACATGAGGTTCTCCAGCAAGATGGAAACACAGTGCTGGAGATGTATCCACCGCCACTCAGGGTATTCCTTCGCGTGTGCTTCGGCCTTTGGGTTCCACGCAGCAGCGAAGGCGCGCTTGCGGAGGGAGTTCAGACAGTGCAGCTGGTGTACGATGTCGAGTTGGCCCATGTAGGCATCCTCGCCGAAACCCCACTGCTCATCTGGAAAGGTGGCCGCCTTCGTCGGATCCTTTCCCATCCTTTGGACGTCCGACTTTGATATGACCACCGTGCGGATCTCTTCAAACCGCTTCCAAGCTGCGTCTGCCTCCGGCCCCGGGGGCAGGCGGGCTATAGACGACTTGGAATGTGCTGCGATACCCCCATCTATGGTAGACTGGAACGTTCGTACCTCGGCCGTTTCCAAGATAGGAGCTAATTGAGCTGTCAGCAAGTCGAAAGGTAGAAGGGAAACATGAGCGTTTACAGAACGGTGATGTCTCTCGCAATAGTCTGTTGATACGAGATGAGCGTGGCCACAGTTGGTTTAGGAACAGTCCCAGAAGTGCTAGCGATAGGACTAGATTGGCTAGCGTCCATAGACATAACAGATTTACGGACCGAGCATTTCGAACCTTGAATGGCCCGGGTGTTGGTTCAATATAATCGTCGGGAGGGAGAAGACGCTCTTTTGAGTCGCCGGCATCCGAGCTATCCATAATTCCGTAATTCAAGATGCGTAGTCGCCAGAATAACTTGCAAGTAGTGACGATGAGAAAGTGAAATAGAAGTAATTACACAGCGAATAGATTTTTGCTGTGACAAATTACTTGCGCTGCTCCGAAGGCGAACCGGTGAGGTGATATCTGACGCCACCTCTCGTGGGATTAGGCTAGGTTGTATACGCGAGAGTGATTGGTTGACTTCTCACGATAGAGACCCAGGTATTAAGCAGCACCCATGGATTCGATTCCATCCCTGCAGACGTTTATAAGAAATTAGCTTCGAGCTAAAGGCGGGAGTAGTAAGGCTGACCAATCTGCATCCTTCGAATTCCAACGTAAGCGTAGAGGAAAGTTGCATTAGCCCGTTAAATCTGGGGTTTCGGTCTTCATACCCGATTCCTCCTAGCGCCTACTCAGCCGCTATCTAGTCTACTTCGAAACTCCTAGTATGTGGGTGTCTCTCACGACTTCCACCGTCCCTTTTCGTTCCGTCTGTGCTTATCAAAGGGGACGGTACTCTCCTTGATATTTGTCCCTACCCAACTCTTGACCCAATCTCCCCGTCTACCTTCAACAAGATGAAAAATGCATATGAGCTTGTCGCCGATGAAGCGGCGCAGGCTTCGTTCCAAAGGGAGAAAACTTCTACTGCCACAAGACAGCGCATAGGATCGACCATCAAGGGTCATGTCATGTCTTGGAGATTCGTCTTCGATGTGTGTCTGATCGGCGTTGCCCTTCTCTCGCTCCTAGTAGCCTACAACTCGAAAACGTATCACGATGCCCTCGTCCTGACTCCTGGTGGGAGTCCATACGTGGAAAGTGAGTAAGAGAACTCAGACACTTCTACAAGCATACATAGCTAATCCACACCCCAGTCCCTACAATCCGTATGAAGTTCACAGCGAGCGACTACTTCTTTGAGCCCTCTATGTTCTATAATGAGACTATACTCATCGACAGGATGGAGCGCCTTGTAGAGCTATCCTCAGGTTCGTGCACCGCATATTAAGTGTAAGGCTTATACTAACGCATCGTCGTGTAGATGACCGTGGCATCGTGATAATCGACGACTGGAAAGAGCATAACCTGCCACCACCCAGGCCCGTCAACCCCAAGACTGTAGGCGGTCCAGATGAGACCAAGTCCACTTACACTATAGCCTATTGGCACCACGTCCACTGCATTGCATCGGTCGCTAAGCTATACCACAATGCCCGGAGTGGGACAGGCAAGCCCGAGGACGACGACGAGCACATGGTGCACTGCCTGGAGGTTCTGCGCAACGCTGTCATGTGCCTCGCCGACACGACGCCGGAGGATGGGGTGAACTGGTGGGAAAACACCCACCAGTGCCGCGATTACCAGCAACTGCGATCCTGGGCCGCGGACCACTCCGCTTGGAACTGGACCGAGATCATGGGCCCGCGGGTCGATTTGCTCTAGGGGGACCCTTGTCCGTCGGGAGAGCCATTCGGCAGAGCGCCGTTCGGCGCGCAATGCACAGTACCACAGCCACTACGTACTCAGCGGATGAAAACTGGACTGGGCCAGACTAGCGCACACCATACATTTGAGTGAATGGCAATTGCAAACACCAGCAGGTGGACCGAGACTAAAGTGCTTATTAGGGGCGGCCCGGGATTAGGCGCTTAAGAGCGATTGCGAATAAGACCAGGTAGCATTGGACCAACTCCTTGGCGCTATACTAGATACCCTGGATCGGTTCTGATCGGTTCTGATCGGGTAGCCAGGCTTACCCGGGACTGTCCGAGCGCGCTTAGGTTAGTTCAATGTACACTAGCTGCAAGTCGATTCTGCAAGAGGCCTAACAATTAAGCCCTATCCAAGCCTTCGGGATTGTTTCCGAACGTAAACAGGCCGAACCACAATCGGCGCACTACACCACTGCTCGGTATTCTCGTATCGCTGAAAGCTAGGTAGTCACCGGCATATAATAATAAACAAATTAATCCCCAAGTAGTTATGTACTTCCCTATTGCTTTTGCTCAACATCTATTTATTTAGAGGCATAGCACAGGGAGGTTATGAGTTTAACGTATAATATATTGGGGGAGCGTGAGCCCTTACTCGACGCCTGTCGGGGAGCGCGAAAGGGCCGGCCTCCTCCAACTAGTATTCGAAGAGCTGCTTAAACTCACGCCCAGATAATATTCATTCACTCTTTTATTTGAGAGGCCAAGGAGGCACGGCCAAGACCTAGGTCTCGAGGCTAAGTAAAGGCAAAAAACCCCCGATGACCACTGAAAAGCCTACAACCTTCGCGAGAGGTGGGAAAGTGAGGTGACGGAGAAAGTCCCTCGCAGCGAACGCGCAGTGCGAAGGGCCCCTATAAGGACCCGATGGCCCTTTTGGGCGCGCTAGCGCAGCAAATCATGGAATACATCAAGAAACCCCGTCCTGTATATTATCTCGAGGGAAAGCATTCGAACTTCTAGGCCGCGGCCAGTCCACTCTCACATCGGCAGTAAGCAACTGACAGCTAGCATAGTGCTTCTTGCAGCGAAAAAATTCAAGCTGGTCTGCGGTTCTGACTGGTTCGGCTGTTCTGACTGGCTCGGCTGTTCTCCAATAGCCTCCTTCCAGGGTTCTGATCCTATGTATCCTATTCTGGCTTCGTAAAGGAGGGGTTGCCTCATCAGCGCCCTATTACACAGCCACCACCGTACAGAGGCAAATTGTCAACATGATGTTATATCATCCCGGAGATCGCCCTCTTATTGCAGCTCAAATGCCACCGCATCGCCCGTCATTCGAAAAGGAAGGTGACATTTGGGAGAAGATTAATCCACATAGAGCCTCCTTTGTTTGTAATATGCAAAACCCTATATATGATTCTCCATGCCTTTCGAAATTAGGAGCATATCAATTTTTACTCCTCTCCCCTACTCAAATATTCCACTTTTCTGACAATTCTCGACATCTACATTATGAGTACGGGCAGCTTTCCTGGAGACTGGAGTCATTACCTTAGCTGTTTACCTCCTGAATCGTATGACCATACTCAATTGCTTCACCAGTGTGGCCAGCTCGATTCCAACTCAAAGCGAATCTTTTCGGGTCATGACGCCGTCGAAGTATGGAGGGCAGGCGGGAGCGGAAAACGTGAGTGAGACCTTTCTTTACTACGGCAGTCATATTGAGAATCTCTAACATTGTTGTAGTGTCCATGTCAAAGTTCGATGCGGTAAAGCTTACCGCATACTAGCAACTTGACGTCAACTAAGATAAACCTATAATAGAGAAATATAGACACATCTGGTGATGCTGCATAGTACGGACTCTGACAACCTACTCAAAGTGCCAGGACTAATTCATGTAGTATCATCCATCAAAACCACTCCTGGAGCCCACTGAACACGTCCCTCGACGCTATCCGACAATTGATGACAGCTTATAAGATCTCGCCTATCTTCATAGATGCGATAATGGCTTTTGGTTCCAAAGTCACGGGCGAAGACGACCCGTACTTTAACCTCTGCAATTCCCAAACGCACTCTAGCGAGGAGAACGGCGACTATGGTAAAGAGAAAACCCCGCAAAATAGCATAAATAACCACCCTAACAACCAGGTATAACAGAGCTTTGCTACCTTCTCCGTACGTATGAGAAGCACGGGAGAAGGTGGCTGAATGACCCGTGGTCGCTGCGACAAATGGCAGTGTATGAAAGATTCGATGGTTCCGAGGGGCGCTCCGTGTGGATACTAATCCAACCTTTTTCCCGGGGCAAGTCGGAGTTTCTGAGGCAATGCTTCAGGTCGCAGGCCAGCCGAATCACGGACGCCAAGCTCCACGGAGCGTTCATCGGGACGGCCCTGGCTAATTGGCGATGGTATCTCGATGATCAGCGGAGGCTTCTTAATGTACATGTAGGTATAGCTCGACGTGCTCGGATTTCGTCCCGATCCCTTCTGACCCGTGGACACAGAACGAGAAGGCCGTGTTCTCGAAAGTAACGCCAAAAGTTGTAGATTATGACACGGGGTTTTCCGACTGCCAGAAGCTGCACAAGCTGGCCTGGGCCCTCGCCTTAGGCGAAGAGATACTCGCGTCGTACACTCACATTGTGCGGATGCTACAGTCGGATTTGATGATAAAAGAGGATGGAATGCTTCAGCAGATACATGGGCTAGCTCGGACTGCTGCTGCATTACGAAACAATAGCGAGCGTACGTCAAAATTGGTAGGCCTCCATCATCATCATGCTTTGCCGACGGAGTTGTTGGCTGATAAATCCCATTCAAGTTATTACGCCTGTTGGAATATAGGAGGTCCGACGTTTTAAATGCACAGACGGCCACATTGGCGGCGTTTTTGCAGCAGGCCGACTCTCAGAATCTGCAGATGAACGATCTAGTTCAAAAGTCGCGATCAGAAGCCCAATCGACCACGTTTCTAACGTACATCGCTACATTCTATTTACCAGCTAGTCTAATTGCCGTGAGTTCTTCCCTTCGTTGTTGTTCGCTTGTGTTGCGAAATTTCTGACGCACTTACCCGTTCATTACAGTCCATCTTCTCATCGGACATGATCCAAATACCAAGGAGAATCTCCGACCGGGACCACCGTCTACTCTTAGTCTCGGATTCTTTATGGGTGTTCATCCTATCCAGTCTCATGTTGACGGCGGCGACCGCGTCTGTCATTGTGCTGTGGAAGCGTTTATCGAGATAGGGTTGTGCTGGGTATGGAATGCATGTCCGCTTCCCTCGAGACGTGCCTGTAACACACTTTCTATGTGGCTCTTAGCATCACGTATCCATTCATCTTTGTTATCTCTAATCATGTCCGTCGCGCCCTGAAGCTCTCTTTCAAAACTAGCCTGGGCTTCGTCAAGGTTCCCTCGCTTCAACTGAATCTGTCCAATCAATTCGGCCGCGAATATAGTCACGAAGTTGTCGTGCCCGTGTATATCGTTGCAAATCCCCCAAACCTTCACCGCGAGTTCTAGGGCTTCCTGTTCCTTTGACCGATCTCTGCTGAGGTAAAGAGCAAGACAGTATTGCTCTTCGAGCGAGTCAACAGTCGTGCTACCAAAGTTTCTCGAGGCAACTTTACGTTGTTGATGTATGGCCTCTTGGATCCTGTTTTGTTTGTCGTAGAGAGATGCCAGGTTGTGCATGATGAGATCGCTTCTACGGTGATTGTTCTGTTGGGTATAGATGTCCGCAAGTTCGACCAGTAAGGCTTCGGACTCATCAAGTGATCCCGCACCCATAAGCATAACCCCTATCTCATTCATGACGATTAGTGTATCCTCATGCGACGGGCCGAGGGTGTTTCTAAGCGTCGTTAATAAGTCCCGTCCCGCGGAAATGGCCTTGTCGTGTTGTCCGAGTTTATTCCACACAGATATGAGGTGTGTCATGGCTGCCACCGTCATGTCATGATGCGGGCCAAGCTGTTGCACGCATTTCTGGTGAATATCGGGCAAGATTTCTAGAGCCTCTTTCGGCCTATTACTTTTGATGTAAGACGCGGCCAGATTGATGTAATATACCATGCCCGCGGGAGTATTCTGAATATGGTGTAGATTCGCCCATTCGACAAGGCTTAGATTCAATTCGATCGCTTTTCCCATAGCCCCGTCAGCTTGGTAGATATCTTGAAGATACGTAGCGGCCTGTCTTGAATCACTTGTGTAAAATCTCGAACCCCAAGTGTCTGTTGAACACGCCAATACCTTTTCGATGACTTCTTTGGCCTCTTCGAACTTATCCTCGCCATATAAAGATAGGCCTAAGACACCGAGGCCATCTAGCACCGGGCGAGAGTACGCCTTGGTACTTCCTATATGTCGGCCAATGATCTGGTGACACGTCTTTTTCGCCAGATCGTATAAACCTGCTATCTGGCAAGCTCGTGCATAGTCCACCATAACTCGAAGGGTCCCATGATGTGCTGGCCCTTGGAGTCGTTCCAAATTAGACTGAGCTTCCTGGAAAACTTCGCTAGCCTCGTTTACAAAGCCGAGATCGATCATGGACATAGCCACACTTGTTGCGTATAACCATGTATCCGTAATCTCAGTCCCGAGGAAAGACTTTGCTCGATCGTAGATATCCTTATCGGCCTCCATTATAGCTGCACTAACCCCATTCATTCGGCTGATGGTGTTTTGACAAGCATATTGTGCTCTCAGCGTATCCCTATGCTGCATACCGTGTGTTTGTTCCCATGTCTCCATCACTCTCTTCCTGATTTTCAGTGCTGCCTCCTTATCAGGCACAGGCTTCTGATCAATGATGGCCGCCTGGTTCTCCAGGCACCTCATTGTATTCGGGTGTTCATATCCCAGTATTTCCTCGTGTCGTTTCACCACGTCGATTTGAAGGCGTTCAGCATCTTCAATTCTATCAGCGTTGATGAGAGCTACAACAAGGTTTGCCATAGTAGTGAGCATATATCTATCATCTTCAGCAAGATACTTCTTGCTTAATTCAAGAGCCCTTTCTCCGGTCTCAACAGCTTTCGTGTGCTGACCGCCGCTGTCCAAAAGCAACGCCAATTGGCTGAGTGAGGCAATAGTCTCGGGGTGATTTTCACCATGTATTCTCTCCCACATTTGAACGGCGCTAGTCTGTATCTCTTGCGCCTCCGTGGTCCTGCCTGCCTCGTTAAATACGAAGGCAAGGGATACCCTCAAGATATATACTAGGGAATGATCATCGCCGAACCAGAATGTCCTACCCGCTATCTCCCGTTCCAGACAATCGCACGCAGCTTGTATATCCGATCGTCGTTGATACTCGTGTACCAAGTCAGGTTCAACAAAATACGGGAGGGGATTCGATTCCGAAGAGCGACGATATTCTCTTAATGCTTGGATCTCTGAAGACAAATAATTTTGGCCGAATTCCCCCAGGCGCTGGAACTGTGTAGATTCCTCTGGAGATCGGCTAGTGCCGAAAGCGATTTCGCAGCAGATTGCCGCTTACAGCGCATTATTCCTTACACACTCCGGGCATTCTAAATAGTTTGTCCTTGAGAGTGTGCTGAATATGAATTGCCGTACTCGGAAATCCAAAACAGTTAGCTGGGCTATGGAATGCCATAGGCGGAAACCACATCTATTGAGGGGGATATTCGGCATAGCGGTTTCATCCTTATGGCCGTCCGATTGGGATGCCTCGGTTGCTCCGAGTAAAGGCAAAAGTTGAGAAGCGTTGCTTGCCCGGTTCTGAGGCTCCGAAGCTAATGTGAGGTCAAATAGTCGTTCTAAGTCACCCGAAGTCGAATCGTCCAGGTTCATACTTCGTATTAGGGCGATTGCGGCCTCGTGCGGATTATTAGCCTCGCTTCTCAGATCGCCGTTTAAATATTGCATGGCTTGGTCTTCTTCCTCGGCCGAAAGGTGAGAGAAGGCTTCATCCCAAGATAATACCCAATAGCATATCAACCCAAACGAATATATGTCCATTCGTCGTGCGTTTTGAATTTGAAAGTATCGGCCGTGCCATTCGGGTGCCGACCATCCTACGGTCCTAGGTAGTAACCTGAGATCTGTGTCCTGCCCCATCACTGACAGACTAACGTCAACAATCTGTGGAAATACAGAACTGGATTCAAAGTGATGTTGATCTAATGGCTGCAGAGTCCTTGCCATAATGATATTATGGGGCTTCAAGTCCCCATGAACAACCCCTACAGTGGCATTAGCGTTGCTATCTTTCTAGCGACATAGCCCGGCCTAGATAATCCACTTGCCTGAGTTGTGCAGAGCAGAAACTCCTGAACCTATACCAGCGCATATTTTGAGTTTTTCCTCGAGATCAAGAGGCTTCTCACATGACTCGAGAAAATACTGTCTTATAGGCGTACCATTTGTGTATACGAGCACTGGCCAGACCGAGTCGGGTTCGACGTTCCAACTCATACCCAATAGGCTGATTACGTTTGGCGATTCCCGAACAAGGGGCTGCGAGAGGATTGACATTTCTGTCATCATAGCGTTGAAAGCTCGAGAGAACCGTTGTTCGACCGGTAAGTCTGTATATTCATCGTAGAATGCCCTGAGAGCTCTAAAGGCGAGATGTAAGTCCGACTTCACATAAGATTGTCGGATATACGCCTCTCCCCCAATGCCAAGATCACCCCTGGCTGGCTGCCAGGTGTTAGGGAGAATATCGACGTTATAATACTGTGCAACAGCAAGGAACGATATCAAGTTACTATGGGTGGGAGCCTTCACGGTATCTTCTTCCGCAGGGAGACCCGTTCCCGGCCAGCTTGCCCACGTCGGAAGATATGAATATGAAGTGGACATGGTTTTTCATTGAACTCAGCACAGTAGAAAACTCCTAGATTGGTGATAGATCATGACGTTACTGGTTTGACTTGTACTATTGGAAGTTTGCCGTCGCTATAGTAGTAACGATAAGGTTAAATCCGTGTCTAATAAATAGTACCCTTCCCTCCCCCCTCGGTGCCGAATAATCCTCCGAAAGAGCCTCCTCGCCATGGGGGCTCTAACGTATATTATGGCTATTATAGCGGTTCTAAAATGCGGCTGAATGGTGACGTGTCGCTGCCATGCCCGAGTCTGGCCGAGTACATTCAATGCTAAAGCTCAGATAATTGCACTTTGGTGCCGCACAGCAGAGGTCCGGCCTAGTCGAACATAAGAGCATGTGCGCCCCAAGGCAGACAGGCAGATGTGATAGGTGGTTCGGATTACCGTAATCATCCCATACCTGCGTCATGGCTTCCAAAGTGCAATATTCTTTTTCGGTCGACTGCCCAATGGCGTAAGCGATGGGCGCCAACGAACTTGTATTCTCCAACAGCCCCTATTTCACGAAATGCTACGGTATCCTCCTCTAAATCGAAGAAATTCCGCACCTGTTCCGGTACCCTTAGAAGCCCAGAAGCCCATCTACACCAGGATATGCCATGTCGTTCCTCGACGAATTGAAGCAGCGGATCCGGAGGGTGAAGCAGGAGAGTCAATCACTACCACACCAATGGTTTATTGCAACAGGCGATCTCGATAGAATACTTACACCTGATAATATCGCCCAGGCGCTTACCGACCCCGCTTTCGACGTCTCTTTACCTCTGCAGGACAGCGCATCGAAAATTATAGCGAACAGTGGCAGGGTGATATTCTCCTTGCTACTGGAGCTTAACATTCCCGCTTTCCTCGGCGCTTTCATACAGGAGAACATCCTCGATAATGCCTTACCCGTCGACAAAACACGCGTCGAAACTATGCTTGGAGACGACGCCCAGTCCTTCACATCAGCTCAATGGAGCTTCCTTCCATACACACTCGAGAGTTATCCGTACCACAGAAGGCTCCGACCTAATGAGATTGTTCCTTACACTTACATGAAAAACATTGGAGGAGGTAAGTGTTCCAAAGTCTATAAGGTCAAGATACACCGGGCACACAATCATCTAGTCCCCGAGGACTCTGATAGGGTGAGCTACGTGGCCAACCATATGGTAAATGTTTTCGCTGACAGAGAAGCTTGAGGATGGCTATTTTGTCTGCAAGAAGCTTGAAACGGCCGGACCCGGTGGCGAAGCCGCAGAAGCCGAGCTGCTGTTCTATCTTCGGGCGCTGAAGCATGAAAATATTGTTGAGCTATTGACCTCTTACTCTCAAAACAACGTGCCTCATCTCATCTTCCGCCCTGCCGATTCCGACCTTCGACAGTTACTCCAACAAAACCGCCGACCGCATGCTCTACAGGAAGATCACCACATCATCGCGACGCTCCATGGTCTCTGCAGTGGCCTGAGGCATCTCCACCAATATCACCTCGCACCCACAGCACATTTTAAGACAGAGTCGTTATCTATGAACGGATGCCACCATGACCTGAAACCAAACAATGTTCTCGTTCAGGGCTCTCGGTTCATTTTAGCAGACTTCGGCCTGTCCAGACTGAAAGATCTTACCGAAGATTCGAAGACGCCTTAGCAGAATGCAGCGTTTGATTACGGTGCCCCTGAGTGTCGCGATCCAGCAACATTCAAAGTCGGGCGGATCGGTCGCGCATCGGATATATGGTCCCTTGGCTGCATAATCCTAGAAGTGTCCGTATACATGAGATCTGGGGTAGATGGTGTGGAAGGTTTCCGGCAATCTCGACAGTTCCAGGGAGAAATGGCTCAGACTTTCGCGTTCCACAACGATAGGTCTGCCTCTCCAGCCGTGGATAACTGCATAGAGGAGTTGTCGAACTGCGAGAGCATAGCATTGTCGAGCATGGCTGCTCTATTGAGGAGGATGATTTCCCTCGAGACACATAACCGGCCGACCATAGACATTGTCACTACACATATGCAACGCTCTGCGATAAGGGCGGTGCTAGAGAAGGTACTTCAGGTAGCAGAGATGTATATTGATGGCGCTCGTGGGCGGGATGTCGAATCGAATACTATACTTCTAACACAGCTACATCTAGAAGTCCACCGTCTTCGATCTTGGGCCGGAGCCTTGGGGCTTGCAGTCGAAGGCCACCTAGGCCCACAACGAGATGGACCAGTAATAAGCTCATTCCAAGAGGTAACGGATCTTCTTCGCCACACTATATCCGGCCTAGAGCAACACATCGCGTCTGATAAAGAAGCTCGAGAAAACAGTGCCGAGTTTCGGCTCGGAAACCAGAATTCATCCGTCTCTTTGCTCCACCAGCTCAACAATAGGCTCCATTACCTTCTCTCCTCGGCCGAGAAATCGAGCGCCGATCGCCTTTTCACAGCTCTGGCGACCTCCACGCAGAACCCTGAGACGCTACTGAATATCAGTAGAGGGGTCGGTACTCAGGCGCCTCCACAGTACGGAGATGTCGGAGTCGTGGCGGCAATGAGATACATAGCATTGCTTGAATCCAACGACATCGATTCGGCGACCGCCGCTAGTGTCCGTATCGACCCCGTACTCGTCAGCGAGGATCCTTATAAAGACGATCCCATTACTCGACCCCAGACGTACTGGTACCATAACAGTCTCGAGTCTTCACAGAAAGTACACATCGAGCGAATCAGGTACGGCAAATCCTGGGCTAAGCAGGTAGATTCCGAAGAGTCGAAGAAGGTCGGCGAGGGGATATACAAGAGAGCGCAAAGACTGGCGACAATGCTTCGGACAACTCAAGCGCCCGAGTCCTTCCGGTCCTTCCGCTGCATAGGTGTGTACCACCGGGCAGAGGAAAAACATCTCGGCCTCACTTTCGAACTTCCTAAACAGGACGAACACCTTGTCAGGCTCTATAAACTTCTTCGTTGGCGGAAAGGAGGGGCTGAGTCCATCCCACCGCCGGACGTAGATGATAAGTACTGCCTCGCCAATGTCCTTTCGTCGTCATTACACCGCATCCACCTGTCCGGCTGGCTTCACAAAGACCTCAATCCCATGAACGTCGTCTTTTCCCACCCGAATAAATTCGCATGGAAGGACGTAGATTACTCTAAACCGTACATCGTCGGATTCGACCATAGCCGGGAACACAACCCAGAAGAGTACACCGAGGGGCCGGACGAGAGTATGGCATTGGGATACCACCACCCCGCCTATCGTACTGGGTCAAGGCGCTTCCAGAAATCGTTCGACATATACTCGCTCGGCCTGTTGCTATTATCAATTGGGCTTTGGTCACCGATAGTTGAAGACCTGCGCGAACGTTACCCCGAGGCCCCCTCGGAAGAGCTAGCCAGGAAATATATCGGGCTCTGCGACACTAAGCTGCCTAAGTCTACGTCGAGGAGATATTGCGATGCCGTCAAGGCATGCTTGGAGTTAGCCTTGAATGATACAATTGAAGAGACAGACACTATGTCGGCATTTCGAACAAAAGTTATTGATGAAATTGCTAAACTTAACCCCTAACCTACAAGAGGCGGATGGAATCATCACCTAGTACGCGGGTTCAGACTAGTTTGGGCATTTGTATCTCTGTATAGATGTAAATAAAATATTGCCGTTTGCAGCTCTCCCTCT
This sequence comes from Xylaria grammica, assembly GCA_004353285.2. Classification (NCBI taxonomy): domain Eukaryota; kingdom Fungi; phylum Ascomycota; class Sordariomycetes; order Xylariales; family Xylariaceae; genus Xylaria; species Xylaria grammica. The sequence goes on along the minus strand of NGZP02000010.1, from coordinate 1,470,047 downwards.
TTTCATAACACACGTCTAATCAGAACGGAGGGTTCATTCTACCCAGTAATATGAGATACCCTCTCTCTCTTCCTCATTGCATCTTCTAATTTAGCTCTCAGAGTGCTCTAGAAGCAGTCCTCATTCTACTTTTCAATGGACTTCTGCTCATCCTGAACCGTAAAGTCAGAAATGGTATTCGCTACTTTTGTAATGCAGATCTTACGGTGCTCAGGTATGTGGGTAGAGTCAAGGTGTAGTCATCATCAGCGTGCTATGACGACGTTCGTGGGTGCCGCGTCAGACTCAGGTGTCGCAATATACCTCGATGGAGAAGTTCCCTCGGCCAAATTTGCTAATCAAAAGCCTTAATAGCTTCTCACCGTCTATATATCGACCGGAAAGTGTTTGCATGACTGCCATGATGGAAGCTCTAGCCGAGAGTGCTTTTGGAAAAGAGGCAATAATGGTAAGGACGAGGATGATACAGTCTACGGTAGGCTAACTCTAGAAGCTAAGACGTAGATCCAAAATATATAATGCCAACAACGGGCTGCCTAGGTTAGTAAACCGGATTCAAGGCGCTCTGCATAAATTGTGGAAGTACTTAGTACTAGTCCAGACTAGAGTTCATGCAGCTCTTGCAGCTCTTACCAGTACTTATGCGAGTCCGATCTACTATCCCTGCAGGCTTAAGCGGCGTGCTTTCGAAGTCGTAGCCTCGTCCGATCAGTCCCAGCTCATAAGGGAGTTATTCCACGGGGTAACTGAGAAGAAATTAGAGACATTTGACCTACCGGGAAGCTCCTATGTAGAGACCAGCAGCCCCCAGATGCCTCTAGGGATCTCAGTCGTCTGCAGTAAACGGAGGTTGAATCAAATGGAAGATTCTTCGAAACCTCCTAAGGGAAGAGATTGGGGTGGTGGTAGCGGCCAACCGTACGACTAGATATACGGCTAAATTAGGCCACTCGCATACGGATGCCGTATCGGATATCTTGGCCCGGGCAGCAATAAAAGACCCGACATATTCGAAGGCTTCACGCAAGGCAACCACAACAACAAAACAGCAGGGTCTCGATATCGCAGTGGCCATAGAATCACGAGAGTTGTGATGACTTGCATATATCACCCCTAGCAGGTTGCAAGGAGGTATGACCATTCTACGTCAACACTCTGCAAAGGCTACGGGCAGGCAGCCCATTGGAGGTTGTTCCAGGCTTCCGCCGGACTCGACTCTAAACAGCGTGCTGACGGCGCCCAAGCAGATGAAACATTCGCCAACCAACACAACCCTGATTCCTTTCCACAGGATACTTAATAAAATAGCATAGCGTACGATAGCCGAGTCAAGCCTTTCGTGGTAGTCCGGATAACAAGATAGGCTACGACAAGACACTTAATCACAGGCAGAAATTAAGCAGGGGAGAATCCCACCGCTGAAGTTATTCCAGAGTCAAATTTATCCTATCTAGGATCTAGAATGCCAAGAGGACTCAACTGAACAAAAGCGATCAAGCTTGGGTTTGATACAAACACTTTTAACACACTCAAGTAGTCGCACAGCCTATCATTTAGTTAATAAGTAGCAAGAAAAATTTACAAAGTTTAGGTCAAGCAATCCATCAATTTCTAAAAAGGCGGGTGGACTTTACTAGTATAGCTTGATATCATGACGGCATATCTAACCAACTACGTACATCTGGCCACCCATTATCGGACGAGATAGGTAACTACCTACCCAAATTGGGGTTCTTGCTTCGCGCCCTCACAGGGCTTCAGATACTGCGGGCGATCCTTCACGTAGAACTCAACCCCAATTTGGTTGCCCAAGTTGGCCGCACCCCCATCCAACCCCCCAGCTTTAACGCAGGTCACGTCGGGCATGACCTCGAGCTCAGTATAGAGGCTGGAGCCGCAGTTGGAGCAGAAGAAGTGCTTGTTGATTTTTCCAGACGCGCCCACGGCATCATACGACTTCGGCGTTCCTGGGATAAGTGAGATTACGGTAAGAAGGGTTGATCCGTGCGTGATGCACATACCTTGCGTCACTGAGAATGCGGTGCGCGGTACCACCGCGTTCGAAGTAAAAGCACCGCCAGTCCACTATCATTGACGCAGTCTCAGTCAGCATCTGCGCTCATGCTTGTTATATATCTGTGTGAAAATCGTATGAATGGTATTACCTTTTGATAATCCACGCAATGGCACAACGCGGTCACCGCAGGCTCACCTATCACCCAATTAGTACATGGCTACCCACTATCACACCGTTCTAGAAGCCTTCACTTACCGGTATACTGGTACCGGATATCGCCGCACATACAGCTGCCAGTGGTGGTCATAATGAAGTTAGATGGGAAGACGTGATTTCGTGGTAGAATGACGAACCAGATGAGGAGACTCGATTGGGAACGACCAGCAATTAATAAATTCAAGAAAAATCGCGCCGCCTACCCGAAAAGAGCAGGTGGCTGCCACCACCACTTCACCACTCCCTTCGTCCGGTTGCCTATCTGGAAAGCCTATCTGAGATGACCTCCACTTGACCCCGCGTTTCCGCAATTCGATTGCGGGGGGATGATCTTCAGCTAGCCGTTGACAAGAAGATCGTAGTGTCATTGTAGATCATATTGACACGAGGAACACTAATTGCCCGCTATCAATATGGGGAGTGACTAGGTAGTGCCATTACCTACCTACTTGAGTAGAGAGGCAGACATATCAGGAGACGAGACCGCCACGCAACAACTTGGTACAAGGTCTCTACTGACTCATCGCAGCGGTGCCGTATTGTCCGAGATCCGCAAGCAGTATATTCAACAAAGAGAATAATCACATACACTAGATATATAAGTCTAACAAGCCGGGGATTAGCTTGTCTTATTAAACGATAATCACAGTTGCGGGTCGGGAGTCTTCTTCGGGGTTCCACTCATCCCGTGCGCACCTTGACATCCCGATTCTCTTATAAATATCTCCCGATTGTTTTGCATTCTCTAGGATAAAACTAGTATTACCTTTGTTCCCATCGACCGGCGCTGAGGCGGTAACCGCATAACTCCCTCAGTGCATAGCCGCCCGCGTAAAGTAAGTATATGAGCACCCTGTTTCGACTCGTTTAGATCAAGACGGACTACTCGGTATATGATGTCATATCCTAACCACTTCATGGTGGGCTGAATAACTGTGGCCATCAAAGGACATGCTTCCCCCAAGGTATTAGAGCATAGAAAACTAGACTCCCTATCTTAATTATCCATCATGCCTCTCCTGGTTCCTCTGATGCTTTTGAAATCATGCGTGCGCAAGTTGTTGTTCGTGCCCACACGTGCGCCTCATCCACTTCCCCAACAACACTAGTTTCGTCAAAATGCCAAGCCTGGGGAGTTCTCGCGAACGCTGGTAGCTGCCCTATCGGGTATAAGCCTTGGCGCCAACCAGTGACAAAGGGTACCAACATTTAAGCGCTTGTCATAGTATAGTAGTCTCCTCGGGTAGGCCTACGGGCGACGGGGCAAAAAGCTATAGCTATGTTATATAGATGATGTCGAACAGCCGCCGGGAAGGGTAACCTGAACGGCTTGTTAGGGGTTTCAGAAGTTGAGGCGGTAGGAATGCTACCTCACTTGGCGTCAGATATCTATCTAGTCCCTATTCGGATCGGGGTAATGATGAGTTACGCGCCCCGTTTTGACGTGAACTTCGGGTCGGCAAGCTTCTGAGAACGCCATCACAAAAAGAAAATTCCGAAAAAGATTGTACTTTTGTGTACTGAAGTGTGTCGCTAGATGATATAGACGCTGTATGAACGTATAAATCCTCTACGGCCATTCTGCCCTGCTGGGCGACTGTGGTCTCACTAACCTAACCTCGGCACCCCTCTTGGCATTATATCTCACCTCGGGAGGGGTCTCAACCGCTCATGTTTCCTCCTAATGAGACAACGAGAGAGCCAACTTACGCCCCATTATACTTACATAATCACACATAGATCCCTTACTTCTGAGGCGCGACTCAATATCTACCTACTCATCCCGTATCACAGCTATCGAAAACTCCCAACATGGCAGCGCCAATTCCATTCTCAGAGCCCTCGTGGCTAACAGGGCTCCCATCAGCGCACTACACGGATTCCCACCGCGCCTTCCAGAGAGCCGTGCGGCCCTTCATCCAGGAGCACCTGATAGACCACGCGCTGGAATGGGAGAAAGCCGAGAGCGTCCCGCAGCACGTCTTCGGGGCGTTCGCGGCAGCCAACATGCTGCTGCCGGCGCTCCCGGCGCCGCTGCCCGTCGCCTGGCTCAAGCGCCTCGGCATCCACGCGCTGGCGGGCGGGCTCAAGGTCGAGGACTTCGACTACATGCACTCGCTCATCTACGCCGACGAGATGGCGCGCTCGGGCTCCATCGGCCCGTCCGGGAGCCTGACGACGGGCTTCGCGTTCGGCGTCCCGCCGATCCTGAAGTTCGGGGATCAGCAGCTGCAGGAACGGTTCCTCCCTGATCTCCTGACGGGGAAGAAGAGGTGCTGCATCGCTATTACTGAGCCCGACGCCGGTAGTGACGTGGCGAATATCACGACGACTGCTGTGAAGGCCCCTTGCGGCAAGTACTACATGGTGAACGGGGCAAAGAAGTGGCAAGTCATCTTCTCTTTCGTATCCTCACCCCTTGGTCTCAGCTTCCCGGTCGCAACGCTATCCTAACGGCATAGCAGGATCTCGAACGGTATCTGGGCAGACTACGCGACCATGGCCGTGCGGACGGGCCCGCCGGATTCCGGCGCAGCAGGCCTATCTTTGCTCGTCGTGCCGCTAAAGGGACACAAGGGCGTCAGCATGCGCCGCCTCAAGGTAGGCGGGCAAGTATCCGGCGGGACGACGTACATCGAGCTCGACAACGTCCCAGTGCGCGTCGAGAACCTCGTCGGCATCGAGGGCATGGGCATGCGCTACGTCATGACCAATTTCAACCACGAGCGGTTGTCCGTCGCCGTCGCCGTTACCCGGCAGGCCAGAGTCGCGCTCTCGGCCGCGTTCGAGTACGTCATGAAGCGAGAGGCTTTCGGGAAGCCGCTGAGTACGTGTTTCCTCACTCTATTTCCCACTACGTTACCACCGCGCCATGCCTATATCCATCTCCCCGATACGAAATCCTGCAATAGCCTCCTTTCTAACCCCTCTTCTAGTGGACCAGCCCGTCGTTCGCCACCGATTGGCTAAAGCCGGGGGCCTCTTGGAGAGCCAGTGGGCCTGGGTGGAGCAGTTCGCGTACCAAATGTCGCGGATGCCGGCCGACGACGCCGACCGCGAGCTCGGAGGGATGACGGGCCTCCTCAAGGCGCAGGCGGGCATCGTTCTCCACGAATGCGCGAACACGGCCGTCCTGTTGTTCGGCGGCAACGGCTACACGCGTAGCGGGCAGGGCGAGCTCGTGGAGAGTATGTCTCAGCCCCCGCGATGACTGTATGAAACATGCGCTTGCTAATGCTTATATCTCGTAGTGATCTACCGCGAGGTCCCCGGCGCCAGGATTCCCGGAGGGTCTGAAGATGTCCTTTTAGATCTTGCCGTGAGACAGCTCGTCAAACTGTACAAGGCGAAGACGAAAGCCCTCGAAGCCAAGGCGAAACTCTAGGTCTCGCTAATGCGATGACCTGTTTTTACGTACAGAGAAACGTGTTTTGTATTATTGCTAATCTTGTCATTTCTGGATCGCGACCTCTGCCGTATAGTGTGCCGGCGTTTCAATCGTTTGTCTCAGCCCCATAGTCGGCCGCCACATGAACATACAATTAATGGTGGTTCCAGACATCTGGCCCCTTACTGTCTCAATTCAGGACACGGCATCAACCGGATTTTTGTTATTCTAGACCTATGCTAAGCGAGATACAGTAGGAATTAATTACAGCCCAGAAACCTCGCCACCAGGCCCTTGTTCCGTGTAACCCCCGTTGAATCAGCATCGCACTTTAATAGGCGAGTTAATACATCGCCCAGCCCTAAAACACTGTTAGCAACGCGTTCGGCCCCAGCGCTCAGGAACCAGGCACACTTACGCCGCTAGCACTGATACTCTGCCCCGTAATCCAAGCCCCGTCCCTCCCCGCCAGGCCGGCCACAACATTCGCAATCTCCTCAACGGTACCCAGCCGTTTCTCGAGGGGCGTGGTAGCCTTCTGCCCGTCCACAATCTCCTTCGGGACGTTATCCAGCAGCTCGCTCGCCACGGGGCCAGGACAGACACAATTCACAGTGGTGCCGTTGGCCCCGAGCTCCCCAGCCCAGCACCGCGTGAGGCCCTCAAGGGCAGCCTTGGAGGCGCAGTACAAGCCGAGGCGCTGGAACGCGCTCCGGCCGCCGACGGACCCTATGTTAATAATGCGGCCGTTCTTCGCCAGGTACGGCAGCAGGGCCTGTGTGAGCAGGATGACGCCGCGGACGTGGAGGTTGAACACGGCGTCGTAGTCGGCGACGGTGATCTCGCCGAGGCCCCTGACGTTTTCCACGCCCGCGTTGTTGACGAGGATGTCGACCGCGAGGTCGCCGTCGCCGTCGCCGTCGCCGCGCCACGCACGCAGGGACGCCACGACCGTCTCCGGCGCCTCGAGCGTGCTGAGGTCCACGCGGATGGCATGCGCCGCGGGCTTGTGCGGGAGGGCTTCGATCCTCGCGCAGATATCCTTCACGCGCGCCTCGCTCCTCGCGGAAACGTACGTGATGACAACCTGGATTGACCGTGTTAGTTCGGATCGATCCCGGAATCCCCCCGTGTGATGTCATGTCATGTTCATCTCTGCACTTCCGTTACGCCGGTGAGTATAGAGAATAGGTACGAAAACCGTTGTCTTACCGATGCGCCGCGCGCCGCGAGCTCCAGCGCTATGGCCTCGCCGATGCCCCTCGAGCCGCCCGTCACGACGGCCAGCTTGCCGGACAGAGGGAGTGCGTAGTCCGCCATTGTGGGAATTACGCGTGCGATATAGTAGGGGGTATCCGGGGGGGTATTATGAAAGGCAACCAAGGGCGATTTGCGCCGGGGGGAAATAAAAGAGAAACATTGAATCACTTATATAATTATCGTCTGCAACTCACAAGGGGTACACACGCACACGGCAGGGGGATGTAAGTTGGGTGAGCATGAGCGTATTCGGTTAGCTTTCGCATCTAGGCTAGTACGCACCAGTGCTATAACGCAGTGCAAAGGCGTAGGCTGCCCAGAGTAATAATAATTCCAAATAACGTAGCAAACTACCTAGGTGGCAAATGCAAAATAACCAAATACTATAGCAGAACGCTCGCAGCTAGGTTGGCAGGCGGGTTAAATTGGCGGCGTACTCTTGCGGCGTTGCACAGGGTAAGCTGTGTGGTGGGTCCCCAACCCTTGTAGAAGAGTGATCAGACAACCCGTAGAACACATCATGAATACGCAGCATTTCGGAGAGTGTGCTAAACGCCGATGGCCATCGAGTCTAACTCCGCAGGAGATAAATGCGTAAAGGTTGAGCTAGAGTTGTCGCGGCGTACATCATCAGGCTAGGTAACATACTAACTAGCCTAGGTAAATACTAGACTAGATAGGGCGTCTACGCTGCGGTGAAGTCATAGGGCTGTGGGTTTGATATCGGCGTTCCACGGCGGTGGGCCGGGGCACATCGAAATAAGCGCTGCCAGGGTTCTAGGATCAACGATGAAGGATTACGGCTAGGTACGTATCGGCCGTGATCCTACAGATCGAATTGTGAACTTCAGAAGCCACGTAGCATAGCTGCCCGACAATAATGAGCCTCCAGAGGTAAACACTTGCTCGCCGTGGACTACAAAGCCTCTCACTTAGCGTTGACGAACAGTTTTCATACGGCATCACGCCCTCAGGTAATGAAAATTGCATTGCTGTAAACATAGACTAACAGGACACCGCCGCCCGCCATTTCGCGCAGCTATCTCAATACGATCGACACGATGCTCCTGGCGGGGATACTCGCGGCCGCGGCACCAGCGGTAAACGACGCCGCAGTCTCGTTGAAATCATGCGTGTTGTCCGTCAAGAACGCCGTAGCGCCAGCCGCAGCGAACGCATCACCGCCAGTCGTCTTAACCTGGACTGACGCGGCGGCCGTGCCGCCATTGATGAGCACGACGGCGACAGAGCCATCGGTGTTGCGGAAGGCGGCAGCGCGTACGCCGTTGGGCGCGCCCTGGACGCCGACGCGGACGGCGCCGGGGCGCGCGGAGCGGCTGAACTGGGCGAAGGCCCAGAGGCGCTTGGACGGGGTGACGGTGTTGCCGTCGATGCGGATGAGCTTGGAGTTGGTGGTGCCCGTCTGCGCGCCGATCCAGTAGAGGTAGCCGGAGGCGTTGGCGTTGACGAGGGCGGTGTGGATGCTGTTGGCCCAGGTCATGCCCTCGCCGGCGCCGCCGCCGCTGTAGAAGGCGCCCTGCCAGTTGCCGTTGAGGTCCGCCGCCTCCGTCTGCCACACGCGGTGCCGCGTGTTCATCGGCGACCCCGGCGACGACGTGTAGCTGTGCGCCGTGATCGTCGAGATGTACTGGTCCACGCTCGCCAGCTGCCCCAGCATCCCCGCCTGGCTGCTCCACCCCTCCGCGTCGCAGCAGTTGATCCCCACCGACGACAGGTTCGCCTTCTCGAGCGTCGGCCCCAGCACCTTGATGAAGTCGGCTGCTTGCGACCCGCTCGATCGCATCGAGGCGTAGCTCGTCCTGTGTGCGGGGGAGCACTTTTGTGTTAGTTCTTGGTCCTGGGGTTTTTACGTAGTATGGTTGGCTCACGTGAGTTCGGGCTCGTTGAGGAATCCCACGTGCGTGATGGTCACGTTGGCTTCCAGGTAATACTTGATGTACTGTACTAAATAGTCGGCGTAGGCCTGTCTCCAGTCGCCGCTTGAGCACGAGGCACCGCCCACTCCGCACTGCCGAACCAGAAGTTAACATATTGATATGATTACATGCTGCCAATTAGGACAGATCCCTATATTCCGCAGCAGGCGAATCCACTAGGGCAAGTCGCGTCATTGTCACCTTAGGAAGGGTAATAGCGGGAGGCGACTCACCAAAGACCCGCCGTTGGCATCGTTGCCGTTCGTCTTCATGTACCCGGGAGCACTCCACGCATCAGCATAAATGGTCTTGACGCCTCGTTTGACGGCCTCCTGGGAAACCCAGAGCTGCTTGTTATCCGAGCCGTCCCAGACGTACTGCGGCGCGCTCGACGGGCCGCCGGGACTCTTGGGCTGGATGGAGACCATATGGTCCGCGCTCATATCCGGCGAAGATCCGATCCCATTGCGCAGGATCGACAAGCCCGCCCCCTTGGTCGTGCTGAATAGTAGGTCTAGAGTGTACTGCTGCTGGTCCTCGGTGAGCTTCGACATCTGCACGGCTCTCTGGAACGCCTCGGAACACCCGAAGCCATCGATGACTTGGTACTTTTGATCCAGATTCACCGTTACCGTGCTAGACTGTCGGGCGGCTAAGTCATGTTGCCCGACCACCGCGACGGGGAAGAGCACGGCGGCGAGACGGAGCCAGGAAGCCATTTCGAAATTCTTCTGGGGAGTAGTTGCAAGACGGATTGCCCCAGGTCCCACACTCACGAGGGCAGCCTGTTTGAGTCTCCAATATATACCCGCAGTTCGACAATACTGCCTCGAGAGCCACGGTATGGATAGGCCGGTAGAATGAATCACGTCCGCATCACCGCCAGGGTTTCCCCTACCGGCCCACCTAGCCATTGGAACATTTTTACCGGGTCTCGCCGTGGCGAATTAGTGCTTTTCAACGAACGGCATTTCACGTTGGAGATTGAAAATGGCTTCGCCTGGTTTTCCTCCGGCTGGCCGCGGCTAAATCTACGACCGCGCTTGGCAACACAGGAAACCGATGCACCATAGAGGGGACACTGGTGGGGGGATTGGCTTCCGCAACGGTTGGCACAGGCGTGTTGTTGGGTTCATGAGAGGCCGAAAGAGGTTTTTCGGTCTTGTGTTTTAAGACTAGAACAGCTGATATACGAACCGCTCAAAATCATTGGTGGAAGCGGGCAGCGGAGTCCCACACTAAGGGCGGCTGTTAGGGTGCTTAATTGATAATGTTGTGATGTGTTCACAATTGTTGTTTGCATAAATAGGCATATAGTCAATAAATCATCCCACCGTCCTAGCCTATATTCGATATCAAGGGTAGCTAACTTCTCCTCGTCACAAGGCTGGGCCTTTTGGAAACAACATGAACGCGTATACTTGGGAAATGCGAGGGTGATCCGGCGACGGTAGGAGGATGCAACACTCATCATGTTAAGATGCGGCCGACTCGACATTCGCCTTACTTTTCCTCTTCTTTTTCAGATACTCAGCTTCTTTATCTTTTCGCCACTGACACGTATCAGCAAATTCACACCAGCGGCATTTATACGTCTCTTCTATGGTGACACCTTCAGGTTCCCGCTCGCCGCGCCACCATTGCATGCTGCCCTTCATCCACCCATCCAGGGCCTCGAGGTCGGCAACAAAAGAGTTATGGCCGAGAAAGCGACCATCACTTCGGTGGCGGTACTCGACAGCAAGTAAGTCGCTAATAGATGCTGCTCCGCAAGGGAAAGTTTCTTTCAACTCAGTTTTGAGTAGCGGTATGATCTGGGAGATAGACCGATAGCCGATGAAATCAGGAGAGTATGTTTCAGAAGGTGTTTCCTCCACCTCCGAATCGGCGTCATAAAAAATCTCATCGTGAAGGCCTCCGATTTGAGCCATGAAAGCGTCCGAAAAACGAGCTTCCCCATTGAGGCCGTAACGCTCAAAAATGACGGAGTAATCCAGCCTGTCAGCAGCCATGTCGGAGAGAAGCCGGTGATATAAAAGCAGCTGTACTCTTGCGGGTCTTACCGCGGCGCCGCTCGGTAGTCTATCTGAACCCCGCGTCTTCACGTCCGTAAGATAGACGAACTTCTGACTTGGGCCCATGTAATCGGTGATAGATGACTGCTGCGTAGAGGGATTTGAACTGGGCAGGTTCAATTCTTCCTCGAAGTCAGCATTCGGTGTGTTATGGCTAAGTTGGTCTATGACACCATTCAGGATTTCTCCTTCAACAATGCCCCAAACTTCCAGTTCTCTCGTAATCCCGGTTTCCCTGAGAGTGCGCATTCCCTGGATAATATTCCAGAGGCGCAAGGCGAAAGCCTCCTCCTTGGAGGCAATGCTGACCTGGACGGCAGTATGTACCTGGTCTTCCAACGTTTGATGTACTCGGGACCCTTCTTGCATAGCAGCAGTCCTCGTCTTTTTACCGCCAGGGAGCTGAGTAAGGGTGTACCAGTGTTGGAGCTCACACCAAGCGCCAGCCGCAAAGTCGGACACGGTGAGAGGCCGTCTAGGAAAGGTTCGAAAGCGCTGAAGAGGAGTGCGAGTATCCGCTTCTTTTTCGACCGTGGCAGGGGCCGTTTCTCGGGCGGTCTGGATCTCGGGCTCTAGACTAGACAACGCGCGGCTTACTAGACGCTGCCAGTCAGTCAGATACGATTACCATGACAATCAACCATAGCTGATCGCGGTAGACTCACAATCCGGGTACTCGACTGAATCCAACGGCACGGCGCCTTGTTCCAGAAGCGGTGCACTCGCAGTCCCGGTGTTAGTCGACAGCGCCCGAGCGAGCGCAGGGGAAACAGCGTCTCTTGTAGATGGCGAACGGCGCCCAGTAAATTCCGGGGAAGGCCTGTGAGGCTTGACATGATGATTTCGTCCCGTCGCGGTCGTCGTAGAAGAATTCTTAACAGTGCCGGTGGTGGCGGTGTTGGCGGTGTTGGCGGTGTTGGCAGATCCGAGTGCTGCCAGGATCTCGCCAACCAGCTGCTCCTCGCCGGCCGAAAAGTCGGATCCGTAATCACTATCGCCGTCTATATCGCCTACCCTTGCGATACTGGCCGCATTACCTCTTGGGACAGGAACAGCCATTCCTCATACTGGCACGCGTGAAGCAGGGAAATGTGGGTGAAGCAGACGTGGTGATCAGTGATGAGTCATGATTGATGGAAAGGTGACGGGCGCGAGTCGAGGCTTGCTCGTTCACAAAATAAAATAAAACAATAGTCGACCGATACCACTTAGGTAGCTAGATCAATCCCGGCCGACATCAGCTTGCTGCCTGCAGTGTAGTGTAAACAGCTACAGGCAACGGCGCATCGCTCGTCTACCTACCGCGTCGTGGAGAAGCAGAGCAGGTGTGTTAGATTGAAGAGGTACGTACCTCATGTACACATGTATTTAATTAAGAGAGTATATATGCATGTACGCGGCACAATAGGTATCCGGGCAGTACGAATAATTGATATACCTACCTACCTACCTACCTAGGTAGAACCTCTAGCCAATCATGAGCCTCGTATTACACCGAGCCACTGTCGACAAGCACCTACTTAGGGTACCTAACTTAGGTAGGTATGTCGTTTGATAATGGCGGGAACCCAGGTTCTGCCCAGGCCTGTCGAACATCGACGCGTTCCATGGTACCTATTCAAGCAGAACCCAGCACACTGGTATACCAGCAACACAGGGGCTAGCTGGGTACCAGGTGGCCGGGATGGAGCATAATATAAATAAATATCAAGTCTGCTCGAGATAGCGCTAGCGTTCGCAGGCTGCCTCCGTAACCTAGGTGCTCTAGACGCCTAACCTAGCACAATATAAAGATCTTCCGGATTTCCACCAATACATAGTATAATAATCAATTCCCTTTTTTCCTTCCCCAAGATAGTGAATAAATTGTCATAGCACACGACAGCTAGATAGGTCCAGCCTATCACGGCTGTGCGGGGAGCATATAGGCGTCTCGCATGGCAGTCACTGGTCCAAGCGCCAGGCCACGCCGCGAGGACCTACAAGCTGCGACCATACCATGTACGGGCGCGTGCTAGATACATTCCGATCGTGGCTGAAGGGGCGCAAGTAGCTACGCTTACGCGCCAGCTCTAGAATCGGGTGGTGGTAGTCTGCGTGAAATGTCGGTCCGTTGAGTTTGTAGACCTAGTGTCATATCGCGTTGCGGGCACGGCGGCGGGTGAGATTCGATGGTGATACCCGTCGTCCAGTGTGATTCGCTGCTGTGGCAGCCCCGAGCGCACAGCATGCATGATGACGGCTTGTATCCCGTTGGCGTGAAACCTGATCTATCCGCCCAATAACCCCCCGGTTCCCTCTTGCCATCTTGTGTCAGGGTCCTCTCTGCTATGTAGTACATATATAGGGCCACGGCGAATTCCTCTTGTTGCGTGGAGAGCTTATGCCATCTAGACGTCTCTGCTCTATATGGAGTACCTTATTATTTGGCCTAGAAGATGCAATATTTTCTGCGATGAAGTTAGCTCAATGATAGATGCAAGACACATTATGATGATAGTATATAGTAACAAGTTCCTAGCACCAAATCCCGACTCCAACCCAGCATTGAGGGGAATGATGCGTAACAACCCAAAGTATGGGTGGGCAGATACGTGATTTGAGGCGCTCTCTTGTCTCACATTATGAGCTGTATGGCACACCTAGCAATGTCTAGTGGAACAAGGGCGTACATCATGGTCATCTCGCCCAGTATCTTCAGCTATATTAGTCTCGACTACGGACGGGTGTACCAGAAAGCGGGGAAAGCCTCCAAGCTCGACTATATCTTCGAATACTTCGTGCCCTCTGCACTGCTATTAGCTTGAAATCATGCTCGTCGGCTCGTCTGCCTCTGGTCTTCCGATGTTTCCGGCGGATGTCCAGCCGGCTGTACTGCAAGAGATCAACCTTGCTGAGCTTCGCAATGGCTCCGCCTCGGAACAGCAGAAGCTGTCCCAGGCTGCTCTCAATGACGGATTCTTCTACCTAGATCTTAGACACCCAACGACCCAACTCCTTCTAGAGCAGGTCGACCATACGCTCCAGCTGAGCAAATTAATCTTCGACCACAGCGCCGAAGTCAAGAATCTGTTCGACGTCGACAAGATCTCGTCGCTGAAAACCAACGGATATAAGCCCAAGGGCAGAAATATTGTCAACAAGGACGACGCGAGAGATGGTTTCGAGAGCTGGGCCGTATGTCTGCTCGATACCTAAACCCACTGTTATCTAGCTTGACCCAGCGTTGTTAGCTAACGACCAGAATTCCAGCTTCCTCGCAATGGGATCCTAAAGATCGGCGCAGACCCATTTCCCCGCCTCCCCGTCGTCGAGGAGGCACAGAATACACTGCATATATTGCTCGAGTCGCTTGAGGACGTCGCCCAAACCATCTTCCGGTCCCTCTCCGACCTCTTGGGCCTCGCCCCCGAGCACCGGCTAGAGGCATTCCACGAACCCCACAAACCGTCGACCAGTGTACTGCGGCTCCTGAAGTACCACGCGCGTGCCCAAGGCGCCTCTCATCCCCTAATCGTGCCACACACGGATCTAGGCAGCCTGACCTTCCTCTTCAGCTCCACGCCAGGGCTCCAGGTCCTGTCCGCCGCAGCGCCGTCCGGGAAAGAAGAGTGGGTACACATCATGCCCAAGCCGGGCTATACCGTCGTGAATCTGGGGGACTGCGTGTCCATGATGACGAACGGGGCGCTGAAGAGCGCGGTGCATCGCGTCGGGCCGCTCCCGGGGGCGGGGATGCCGGAGCGCTATAGCTTTGCGTACCTGATCCGGCCGAACGACGATGCCGTGCTCCGGCCGCTGGGGAGCCCGCTCGTCTCGTCTCGGGGGGTTGGCATGGAGCCTATTACCTGCGCAGATTGGATTACGAAGAAGTACAAGATCTTGCGGGGGGATGATAGGATGCGCCGAGATGACGATCAGGTGATGACCGGGGGCCGGAAGGCGTTCGTTTGAGTATACAACGCTGAATTGCGGGTCATGGTCTATCGTGCTATAACTCGGTTGTCTCTCCTATGGTCTCCCATGTAACACCGACGCTACCCCCAATGTCCTCTAATATAACACAATGCGATAGTAACGGCTTCCGGCGGCCGCACGGTCATATTTCTAACGTTCTCTAGGTGTTCGAATAATAGAAGCCGCTTTTGCCAATGGGGGCCCGACGGTGGGCCTTTTAACACGTCCTTTTTGGAAGACTTATGGTCTTGCCGTGCATATGCGCCATTCTTAAGAAAGAAAGACTCCTACATCCGACACCTGTACCATGTACCACGACGTAGCTGCAATGCGTATTGACCACAATAACAAGAGCGTGTCCTGTGATTGTCATAGCAGTGTCCACGAAGGATGCCAGCTAGGCGATATTAGAGAGACCCGGAGTATTAAGTATATTAGATTATTCATCGCGGTGGTTTGGAGAGAAAAGCACGAGCCTCCAGGAGGGTCGAGTGGTGGAGGTAAACACTCCGCTTAGCCACTTAGGCACATACCTTAGTATAGTGTGCATAGGTACCTATAGTAGAAGAGGTGGGTATCGAAAGGTGACACGCCCGGAAGCACGCCCTACCTATTTTTGGACATTTCGTATATATACTTAGTAGTAGCTTTACTCAAAAACTACTTAGTAGGTCCTTTCTATAGATCTAGGCATCCAAGTTGTGCCGAGTCTTTATACTTAATTACGGCCGCAGGCTGGTTACCTTTCTTTTTTTGCCCCCCTTGATGCTAATTACGGTGGTCGTCTCAAATGATCGTAACACATACCTCCATGTACTATATGCATAGTATATGTATGCAGTATGGAGTGTATACTAGTATGTATGGAGTGTATACTCTAACCTGGTCTTTTCCGGGATGGCGGGTTGTGCAATCTTGAAACCGCCTAATCTCAGTCTCCAGCTACTATTTTACGGGCCACCTACGTTGGCCGCCCATCCTGCCTACGGTGGCCGCCCGTACCACTCACCCATTCTGCAAGTACTAACCTAACAACACTATTATTTAATATAAAAAAAATTTACTACTATAAAAGCTTATTAATTAAAATAAAATTAAATAAAAATAAAATTTAATATTAAAATAATTATTTTATTTTTTTATATTTTTTTATATTTTTATTTATTTATTTATTTAACTTTTAATATTATTGTTAAAGTTAAAGCGTTTGTATAAAGTACATAAAAATGGGCAGACTACACTTAATCTACTTTAGTACCTCCACCTAATGCCTGTTTAGGCAAGGTGGGCGGCCACCGTAGGCAGCATGGGCGGCCAACGTAGGTGGGCCGCTATTTTAATGCTGACATGAAGTTGGCGATGATCTGATGATCGTCCCCTATAGGCCGTTCCCCCCCGCGCGCTAGCCGTCAGCTTACCATTAGCGAATGTGACTATCTGGACTGATTCTGGACTGATCCCCTTGCGGCGTCCTTGCACTTTTTCGTCTCCCCGCCCAGAAGCCCAGAATCGTATCCACTACGCTAAATGAGAAACGTCGATACCGGCAATACCTATCCTATGAGAAGCGCCTCTATACGATGGTTATGTCAGAGTTATATTTAGTAGTCGCCGTGAAGATCCCCATCTGCAAAATGTAGAGTATCGTATAGTACTAAACCCCATGACGGGCGACGACTTTTGTCGCACACATTTCTGTCGCATGTAAACTACTGAAATCAACCATGTTGAAATTATCGCGGCCACAATGAGTCACCCTGACATTCGGAATCATGGTGTAGACCCGGGCTCGGAAAGCCCGCCGCAAACCTTCTACGATGTAGGCCAGCCCTACGAGCCGGTGCATTACCACGAGTCTTCGTACGGCTCTCACCACGACGACTTCGCGAGTCACCAATACAGCACGTCCCAAGGATACGCCGGGCCTCAAGACCACGTCACGTCTCCGGGGTCCTCTTTACCCAAGGGGTATGTCGGTGCATACCAAACCGAGACTGAATGGAATGACGCGACGGGTCCCGTGCAGAAGCCTGCCCCAAGCGGCTCCTGGTACGACAGATTGAACAATGGCTGGACCCCCGAGATTTTCTGTGAAGCCTGCAGCGTGGTGTTTCTGCTGGCTATGATCATCCTTCTCTCGAGGATCGAAGGCCGGCCGTTATCGACGTGGACGATTGCCGTATCGCCCAACGCCGTCATTGCCATTCTTTCCATCGCTTCCAAGGCGTCGCTCATCTACGCCCTCGGACAGACGATCAGCCAGCTCAAATGGCTGCATCTCCTCAAGAAGCCAGACAGGTAACGTCCATGCCTCACAACGTCCCCATATGAACACTCTGTGCTGACGTCGAAATAAAAGCCTGGAAGACCTCCAGCATTACGATGATGCGAGTCGAGGCCCTCTAGGCGCCATTCGGATGTTCTGGACCGTACGATCAGCGTCTCTTATTGCGTATTTAGGATGTGTTGTCATCCTGCTGGCTCTAGCATTCGAGCCGTTTTCACAGCAGCTGCTTCATTTCGACGAGCGGATCATCGCTTATCCCGGGCAACGGTCATCAGTGCCGTCCTCTACCGCATATGACTTCGGCGCACAGGGCGTTGACGGGGTCTCTGCCGTTATAGGTACTGTTATATCCCATGAATCCGCGTGTTCTGCATTGATATGTGAAGAATTTTTCTAACCGCGGCAGCAGTGGGCCCCAGAGACAATCAGATGAAAGCGGCGGTCGTGAATGGTATATACGACGTCGTCAAGGATCCGCCATTCGAGTGCCCCGGGTCAACTTGCAGCTACCCGCCCATCACGTCCTTCGGGGTATGCAGCGAGTGCGAGGATATTACATCGACCATTAAGAAGACGAAGAGGAACACGACATTTGGCCAGATCTGGGACCTCACCACGCCCAGCAATCTGACACTGCAGGCGTCCGCCTCTATCGACGCGCACAGCGGCTTCAAGCACACGCAGGCTAACTCGACGGCCGAGGCAATCAACACGCTCTCCGCCGGGCTCGGGATGCCCGTGAGGGCAGGGATGGTGCGGTTCCCCGCGCGGACGTCGGGCCTCACGACGATAGACAACTGGATGGACACGATGGAGGCGTACGAGTGCACGTTCTCGTTCTGCGGGCACCGGTACACGGGCTGGAACTTCACCAACGGCACGCTCGCGCCGGGCGCGGACGAGGCGATCAAGCTGAACAACTCGGACGTGCCGGCGGACGGCGAGCCGTGGTACCGGGTGCTGGCGCCGCTGGACGCGTCGGCGTCGCTGGACACGGGGACGGCGAACAACTCGTTCCGCATCAACTACCTCGACGGCGAGAACATGGCGGACATCCTGACGTCCATCTTCGTCGTCAGCGGCCAGGTCGCCGAGCGCCAGCAGATCGGCCCCGCGGCGCTGTACGACAGCGCCGACATCCCCGCCACCATGGCCCACGTCGCCGACGGCATGTCCTACCGCATGATGGCCGGGCCCAACGCGACGACGGCGCACGGCGACGTGTACGGCGCGCAGACCTACATCCGCGTGCGCTGGCCGTGGATCGCGCTGCCCGTCGCGCTCGTCGTGGCCTCGGCGTCCTGCCTCGTCTCCGTCGTCGTGCTGACGCGCCAGGCGCGGCAGTTGATCTGGAAATCGTCCCTGACGCCGCTGTTGCTGCCGGACGTGTCGTACCCGCTTACCGGCGCGCGGGAGAAGCCGTTCGGCAACTACGTGCAGCTGCGGTCGAGGACGAGGACCATTGCTAGTCATTTGACGAAGTGACGTCTTGCCGCCTGTGGTGGTGTATATAGCTGTTTATGCCAATGAAAAATAATGAAATTAATGAATCACATAGTCGCCCTCGAGAGGTGAATTGTTTTAATATGACATCGTGATTTCGGTTTCTCGTAGACTCTTCTAACGATCCCCGTCCCCTAGGTATACCTTGGGTTTGAGTATCCTATGTAGGACTTTTCATTTACAAGTTCTCTACTCTTCACTCTACCCCCGCCCAGACACGATGTATTTATTCATTCTCCAGTACGACACCGCCACTTTAGTCTTTATACAGCATCACGCCCTTTAGCCGATTCAGCCTTGATCTCAGCTATACCAACCTATTCTAGTCTAGCATGCGAGTTGTCTCGGGTAAGACATCCGTCTAGGTAAATAGCGGGGGCTGCGCCTTTAGTGTGGTAGCTCTAGAGAGTATAGGTACGTGTGTCACTCACAGAACGAGCGGTAGCAGGTATCATTCATGACTTCACGATGTCAACGCGATGAATTAATATCAATTGGCCTCCCCTTGTTTTATATCCTACGTTCAAGACTGCCCTAAATTCTTCACCGACCATGATTTTTAGGCACATCGAGCCCTTGCATCAGCCCTATAAGTATGCGCAGTGTTCAGCCCTTCAGCCGATCCATTATTCTGGTGCCTAAGGAACCACATGGGTCCCAGCACGTTGAATTGAATGATGCCTTGCAGGCCAGCCCGCGACACTGCCACCTCCGAGAGGCCAGCTTGAAGACGAAGGACAAACAAACAGGAAGGCAGCAGTTGGATATATGAACAGCTCATCGCCCCCGCTCAGAAATACATACTAGGAGCATAGATTCATACCCATCAACATCGTCTCTCTTTTCCATCTCATCATTATATTATCATCACAAGAGCTACCCACAGCCAACACTCAATGGTTATACACTGCTCACCGATTGAACATTCTCAACTCGCCCATCTAAACATGCTCACCTTACTTGAGCCAGCGCGGGCCCCAGACCACGCCGCGAATGAAGAAGAGCCACAATGCCCACCCAAACCAGATTCAAGGGCGTCTCTAGCCGGCCTGCCGACCGAGCTGCACATCCTCATAGCCAAACACCTCATCTATCCGGACGCGCTCTCACTCAAGCACACCTCCCGGCACTTTTTCTACCTCGTCGACACCGGCGTGCGGCTCAAGGTCGCCTGGCTCAAGGAGCGGCGGAGCCATGATCTCGAATGCCCTAATGACCGGCAGTGTGACCTCAGAAGCGACTTGAGATTCTGCAGGGGCAGCGTTAGGTACGTCACGTCGCTCATCATGAGCATAGGATAGCATAGCACACCCTACCCGCCCCATCTCATCCCCCTCACCTCAACATAACACAATACAACAGCTTCTTTCGCTGACCAATAACGTCCCCTCAGGCTACTAATGCAGCGACGTCGGGAGCATCTAGAGTGCGAATCGCGGCCCGGGCTAGGCTGTCTTGTATTCGGCACCGCGGCCTGCATCCACCGGCGCAGCCTAGCGCAGCGATGTAGGCGCTGGCTACGGTCGCGCGTGGCGATCGAGCTCTGGTGGTTCCTGCTTGCGCTGCTTCCTATCTGTCTGGGGTGTGTCTGGATGGCCGAGCTCGCGACGTGGAAGCCGGCATTCATTCATTCATGAATAAATGATGAGTAATCTCCTGCACTACAGTAGATCTTAAGGAGTAGGGTAGGTATGCCGGTCGTTACACTACATACTACACTACGCTGCACTGCAATGTTAGGAATGGGGTTGCTCATCAACATAGCCTCACGGATGAGAAGACGCGGGAGATGCCGTAATTTTACACCCAGGCACCGGTAATTACACTACACTACACTGCACTTAGGTACTACCTACGCACAGCAAGGTGTTGTTCCGGGAGGGGCGGGGGGGCTTAGCTAAGCCGCGGCGTCGCTAGGGTCGGTTGATGAGGCAGCCAACCAACGCAGCCCAACGCCGATCTCTAGCTTCTTCTTCTCGGGACCATTGGACGATGTATATAATAATATAATGCTTAATAACAACGAGGCCGGAAGAGTGTAATAAATAGGGAACGGGTAACGGGTATCTACTGTAGCCAGAGTCAAATCAAGCGATCCATGAGCTAAGCACCGACTAAGGATTAGCTAAACCGGATACACAGTAGGCTGAGGCGTTTGACAAGGGTAGGTATCTGGAGGGGCAATGCCCAATCCGTGTTATCCGATACAATGGCAGACAGACAGACAGACACCCAGACACCCAACGGGGGGAAGAGGGGGGGTGGCAGAGAGTAGGAGTTTATTTAATATTGCCTCTGCGTTACCTCTCGCGTACTCAGCCTGCGTAGTTTGATTATTGATCGCCCTCGCGCGCCTTATGCTGAGATTATATAAGTTTCCTCTAATGCGGAGTGCAGTGTCCATGCGCCAACGCAACACGCAAGATTCGCCGCGCATGATGAAACGCATAGCTATCGTAATTGAAAGCTTACCTGTAGGTACCTAACCACCTGGGCAGCTAAAGGAAAATTAGGTAGTTAGTCGGTGGCTCAGGGGCTCGGGAATCCACCAACTCTGTCTACGCTAGCATCTGTGTGTGTACACGTACAGAACACGTAGAGATAGGTAGTTGACGATGATTTTTTTGGTCTGATAGTGTAGTGCACCTAAATATCTATTAGGTTACCTACCTAGGTACCTAGGTAGAGTATAGGTAGTATAATGGCACCGAACCCAGTAGCAGGAACTTCTTCGCGGGCATCGCATTAACCTTACCTGCCTCAGGTACCTACATAGTAAACCTCTGGCAGACTCTGGCTCTGGGCTGCAGCTACACCGAAAAGTTAGCGTGTGGGTGCGTGTGGCTGTCCAATAAAACCCCCTGCCCTCGTGCCTCTTTCCCCTCCACTTTGTCTCCATCCCAGTTAACTCACCTCTGCCTCTGCACCGTATTCTGGTATTCTGACCGTACTCGTACCTCTCCACCTCCACCTCCCTCCTTTCTCCGTCCTCAGCCACAACCACCCTTCCACTAACCTAGACTACTCCTCCGTACCCCCTTCTCATTGATTGATCAAATCAAATACCATCAAGCCTTCGGCCTGTCTGTCTATCTATCTGCTGTCTAGGTAGTCTGGTCGGGTCTGTTAAATCTGTCTTTCTCAGTTATTTTTATATCGCTTTTGCCCCCTCCAATCCTTCCCTAAGCAACAAATCATCGATCCTATACCGTTAGGAATTCCTACATCCTTTTGATCTGTAACATTGTCCGTTGTCATCGTTGATCGTGTGGTTTTGTGGTTTTGTGGTTGTGATAGTCGGGTGGTGGTTGTTAAACAAACAAGCCCCATCTTCTTCTTGTCCTTCCACACACTCACACACTCTTTTCCACACACCAAGACCTGAACTTGAACGGCTGGAGCCAACCAAACCGGCCAACCGACCAGCCGACCAACCAACCAGTTAACCGACCAACCATCCATCCCCATCCACATCCCCATCCCTCCATCGGGCTTTCGCTCCACCGCTTCTGTCCTGCGCCGCCCGTCCTTGCGCCCTTGCGCCGCCCGCTCTCCCTCGTGTCTAAACGCCATAGCGTCGTCTTACGTCTTCCCAACCCATCAAATCAATACCTAAATCCGCCGCCACCACCGCCGCGAAACACGGTGCCCCTCCCTCCCTGTGCGACCCTACCGCCCGACCGAAACCTACTACAACAATACTACCTCCATCCATTCCATCCATCCATCACATCCATCTCTATCTATCTATCTAGCTAGCTAGCTAGGCATCCAGACTAGACTAGCGAAGCCTCCCGATTGATTCAACAGCCCGCTACGTCCGAACCAACCTCCAACAGTCTTCTCGTGGCCCTGCGCATCAACCACAACCATTTATTATTGTTTCCCTTTCTTTCTTTCCGTCCTTTTTTTATTTCTTTTTTTGCTTTTCTACTAGTCTCTAGACCATAGAGGTCTACACCATGTCGTGGAAACTCACCAAGAGTACGTATCTACTGTAGCTTCCGGCACATCTACTGATTCATTGTCCCTAACCTGCATCTTTCGCCCTGCCATCATCCAGCCTCATCGTCTTGACAAGGGCATCGGGCTTTTGTGACTACCCATGTTTCCCGTATCTCATCCTTATTGCATCCTGAATGTGAAGCTGGGTTAGACTATGTGACTAACGCTTGGGATTTCTTGTATAGAACTGAAAGAGACCCATTTGGGCCCTCTTACAAGCACCTTCTCTCGCAACCCCTCAACATCTACCATTACAGATAAGGACGAGAAGGCTCCTCTTCCCACCTCGACCACTCCCACCCCCGGCGACAATGCCATCGGTATGTGATCCTGCCCACGCTCCGTATACCTCTCTTGCTACGACAGCAACCATACTTACATGTTCGTAGCTGCCTCCGAATCCATGGTGCAAGAGCCCGTGATCAAACCTCCGAAACCCGGCATCCTCGTCATTACCCTTCACGAGGGCCAAGGCTTCGCTCTACCCGATCAGCATCGCAATGCCCTTTCTTCACAACACCAATCAGGTTCCGTATCTACAGGTACTGCACTGGCTTCTGGGTCCGTCCGCCCCGGCTCATCCTCGAGGAATGCCGCTGGGTCCTATGTAAGCGGTGGCCGCCCCCAGACCTCGGCCGGCGGCTTCTCCGGCATTCCTTCAAACCACGGTCGAATCTCGAGCAAATACTTGCCCTATGCCCTTATAGATTTCGAAAAAGTCCAGGTCTTCGTAAATGCTGTGTCTGGTAACCCTGAAAACCCTCTATGGGCTGGTGACAATATCCAATACAAATTCGACGTGTCCCGCGTGACAGAACTTGCTGTGCATCTCTACATACGCAACCCTAGCGCACCCGCCGGCTCGGGCCGAAGTCAAGATATCTTCATGGGCGTTGTCCGCATCAACCCCCGATTTGAAGAGAAACGTGTCTTCGTTGAGGACCCCAAAGCCAGCAAAAAGGACCGCGAGAAGGCTCTCGCCGAATTTCAGGCCCGTGAGCGAGAACTCGGGCAGAGTGGCGTAGAATTTGTGGACGTGCAATACGGCTCTGGCAAGTTGAAGATTGGCGTTGAGTACGTCGAGAACCGGAAGGGCAAACTCGCCATGGAAGACTTTGAGTTATTAAAAGTAGTCGGTAAAGGCAGTTTCGGCAAGGTCATGCAGGTGCGAAAAAAAGACACCAGCCGGATCTACGCCCTCAAAACGATTCGCAAGGCACATATCATCTCGCGGTCTGAGGTTGCGCATACACTTGCTGAGCGGTCTGTTCTTGCACAGATCAACAACCCGTTCATCGTACCTCTTAAGTTTACCTTCCAGTCCCCAGAAAAGTTATACTTCGTATTGGCTTTTGTCAACGGCGGCGAGCTATTCCATCACCTGCAAAAGGAGCAGCGATTTGATGTGAACAGGGCACGCTTCTATACGGCTGAGCTTCTCTGTGCCTTGGAGTGTCTGCACGGTTTCAACGTCATCTACCGCGATCTCAAGCCCGAAAACATTCTGTTAGACTACCAGGGCCACATCGCGCTGTGCGACTTTGGCCTCTGCAAGCTAGATATGAAGGACGAAGATCGGACAAATACTTTCTGTGGCACACCCGAATACCTAGCTCCCGAGCTTCTCATGGGCCAGGGCTACAACAAGACGGTAGATTGGTGGACCCTTGGTGTCCTGCTCTACGAGATGTTGACAGGTCTACCTCCCTTCTATGACGAGAATACCAATGAAATGTACCGAAAGATCCTGTCGGAGCCTTTGCATTTTCCCGGGCCAGACGTGGTACCCCCGGCTGCCAAGGATCTACTGACCAAGCTGCTGAATCGCAAGCCCGAGGAGCGATTAGGAGCTGCGGGTAGTGCCGAGATCAAGGCTCACCCTTTCTTCCACGCCATAGATTGGCGCAAGCTCTTGCAACGCAAATACGAGCCAACATTCAAACCTAGAGTGGTAAGTTTATTTCGTTGTTTTTTTTTGCTGTTTTATTTTCCCTCTTGGGGCGTAACATTTTGCTGACGTACAACTCTAGTTGGACGCAACCGATACGGAGAATTTCGACCCCGACTTCACGAACGAGGTGCCGCAGGACTCGTACGTAGAGGGCCCCATGCTCTCCCAGACGATGCAGGATCAGTTCGTGGGCTTTAGCTACAACCGACCGATTGCGGGCTTGGGAGACGGTGGTGGAAGCATTAAAGATCCTTCTTTCATTGGCAGTATTCAGGATAGACATAGATGAGCTTGTGGGTTTGTTGGAGTTGGGATACCATAAGATTTATTTTGCTACCTGTTAGCTCTCTCTCTCGGCGTACGCAGCCTTTGTCCTGCAGGAGGGCTTTGGAAAGTTAGACGGGCGATGGCGGGCACAAGGCTATCGCAGGGGGTTGGAGACTCCATCTGACAGAGTGCACGAAGTAGCGCAAGAATCAGGCAACCGGATTACTCGACACAGGAGAGAGCTAGTATAAGGGAAAACTGAAGTTCTGGGCAGAAAGATATTGAGAGGTATGGAATTCTCAATACAATGAGTACTACCGCTGACTACCACACGATCTCATATAAAACCCCCCAGATAGTGGCAGTCCAGGAATGTCTATAGGCGGCGACCCATACCAAGGCGTTAACACGACGGGCAATAAATAGATTCAACAGAAATGAACAAGCATGGGCATACACACTCCCTTCCCCCATCTATCCGTGAGAAGATAACACAAATTTTACAGGGAGACTAATATCTTCATAACGCCAGACGAGCGGTGCATTGATGTGTAAGTACCGAAGCGTTTTTATAATACATATAAGTAAGCAGCAGAAGAATGTATCCCGGCTCCTTTGGCTGTGACAAATACGTAGGAGCTCTTAGTAGGCTGGTCGGTATGTTGGGTATAGTATGGGTGGCCAAGGCTGGAGGACGAGAGGTACTGACGAGGCATGCATATATAATTCAAGATAGCTACCCAGCCGACCCCTGGTTGCCTTTATATACCTAGGTAAAATCCAACAGGTGGTATGACAAAGCTTGAAATTTCAGAGGTGGGAATGACCTCGCTCGGCTCGGCCCCCACGCCGTTTACAGTGGAGGAGGGGTCGATAGGTAGTCTGGACGAGGGGGGGTTCTCCGAAAACCGGGTCGTTTTTCTTCTTTTTGTTTGGGACGGAGATGTTCTACCACTACCTACGCACCTACGCACTGCCTTAGGTACCTTAGGTACCTACTCAGGTGGTACGGGTAATCGATGGGGCTGAGTTGTAGCTGCGATGTACCTAGGTATACTGTGCAGCGGCTGATTTCCTGGTACCCCTCTCGCTAAGGACAAGTCCTTAAGGATACTGTCAGCCGCTGTGAGGACAGTGCGCTAAGAACCTGGAAGGGTCGTTCACGTCACTGATGACAGCTTGGTACTACCTAAGCGCGGGGTAGGTATACCTACCTAGGTACGTACATAGGTACACTGCCAAATACCCCTCCACTGAACCAAGACCGGGCGCTGGTTGCTCACTCATCACCATCACGAAGCTACATACATACTAAGCCGCCATATTCCTCTCATTACAATCCCCTCGCTCCCCCACCTAGTATATAAGCTACTATAAGCTACTGTACGCTATAACTATCGCGTCTTTCTGTTCTTCTCGCTCTAGTCGGACGGGAGGCCTGCAACCCGCAACAAGAGTAGATTCCATATCGCCGATTCCTCCCTCACTGCTGGGTTATTGCCTCAATTGGGACATCGTGAGACTCTTCCGGTAGGAAAAGAGAGGTATGTGAAACGAGACGTGCCGTCGCTCGTCACCTCGCCCATCACCTCACCCTTGACGTGACAGGACTTTTATTCCCTCAATCCTACCTTTTGACCCCCTTTCGAAGTCTTAGTCACAGCTCTCGCACACACACACACTCTCTCTCTCTTTCAGCTTCTCAGCTGGCCTGCTTTGCTCTCTGCCCGCAGATTACTCTGTTTACTGTACTGTACTAGTTCCGGGCCAACCGATCACGATTTAGCATTTCCCCAGTCATTACCCCTTGTGTGCATACGCGTTGCCCCGTCCTTTTTGCTGCTGTTGATCAGCCTGCCTATTTCATCCTCACGCTTCTTGCTATTCTTATACCTCGACAACTCGCTGACCACACAAGCTGGTTGACATAGTTGGCCGTCTATAGACATCTATACCCCTATACCTCTTTTTCACGCAAATCTCTCAATATGGCTCCAGCTACGTCACTCCCCACCTGGGCCGCTCTCGAGGAGCACTACAAGACGGTCGGCAAGACCTTTGTCTTGAAGGATGCATTTGCGTCCGACCCGGCTCGCTTCGACAAGCTGAGCAAGACCTTCCACGACTCGCCCTCCAAGACCGACATCCTCTTCGACTTCAGCAAGAACCTCGTCACCGAGGAGACCATCAACCTGCTCGTCAAGCTAGCCCAGGACGCTGGCCTCGAGAAGAAGCGCGATGCCCTGTTTGCTGGTGAGAAGATCAACTTCACCGAGCAGCGTGCCGTCTACCACCCCGCCCTGCGCAATGTCGGCGGCTGGGACATGAAGGTCGACGGTCAGGATGTCATGAACGGCCCTGGCGGTGTCAATGACGTTCTCAAGCACATGAAGGAATTTTCCGAGCAGGTTCGCAGTGGCCAATGGAAGGGCTTCACTGGCAAGAAGTTGACTACCATCATCAACATCGGTATTGGTGGTTCCGATCTGTAAGACAGTATCCCCCTTTCCCCAGATATGACGAAAACCTAGCTTACCATGGGACGACAGCGGCCCGGTCATGGTAACGGAGGCCCTCAAACACTACGGCGCTAAGGACCAGACTCTACACTTTGTCTCCAACATTGACGGCACCCATATGGCTGAAGCCCTAGCCAACTCAGACCCCGAGACTACCCTCTTTTTGGTGGCTTCTAAGACCTTTACCACAGCCGAGACCACAACAAACGCCAACACCGCCAAGTCATGGTTCCTCGAGAAGACGGGCGGCAAGGGCGAAATTGCCAAGCACTTCGTTGCCCTCTCGACCAACGAGTCCGAGGTCACCAAGTTCGGCATCGACAGCAAGAACATGTTCGGCTTCGAGAGTTGGGTTGGTGGCCGGTACTCCGTCTGGAGCGCCATTGGTCTCAGTGTCGCCCTCTACATCGGCTACGACAACTTTGAAAAGTTCCTAGCGGGTGCCCACGAGATGGACAAGCACTTCCGTGAGACGCCCCTCAAGGACAACATCCCCGTCCTTGGTGGTCTCCTGAGTGTGTGGTACAGCGATTTCTTCGGTGCCCAGACGCACTTGGTGGCTCCGTAAGTATATGCCCTACCGTGAATTTTCGATTTGATAACTCTTTTCTGACTGCATCTCCTTCACAGTTTCGACCAGTACCTCCACCGCTTCCCTGCTTACCTTCAACAACTGTCGATGGAGTCCAACGGCAAGACCGTCACATCAGACGGCTCCCCCGCCAAGTACACGACGGGCCCCATCCTGTTCGGTGAACCCTGCACCAACGCGCAGCACTCCTTCTTCCAGCTCGTCCACCAGGGCACCAAGCTCATCCCTACCGATTTCATCCTCGCGGCCAAGTCGCACAACCCCATCACCGACAACTTGCACCAGAAGATGTTGGCCTCCAACTACTTCGCCCAGGCCGAGGCGCTCATGATCGGCAAGACGCCCGAGCAAGTCAAGAGTGAGGGTACGCCAGATGATCTGGTGCCGCACAAGGTGTTCCTGGGCAACCGACCCACGACCAGCGTCCTCGTAGGCGGCACCATCGGCCCCGCGGAGCTCGGTGCGCTCATCGTCTACTACGAACACCTCACTTTCACGGAGGGCGCCATCTGGGACATCAACTCATTCGACCAGTGGGGTGTCGAGCTGGGCAAGGTGCTGGCCAAGAAGATCCTCAAGGAGCTGGACGAGCCCGGCAACGGCGAGGGTCACGACGCCAGCACGGGCAGCCTGATCGGCGCGTTCAAGAAGTATGCGGGCAATTGAGGGTCAAAAGAAGCGGTTGATGGAGCGGAACGTCACTCACGACTCTAAATGGCTGTTAGCTAGGTGAGGCTAGGTTAAGTTGTATGAGTAATAGTCGTGCGATCCGCTAGTCCACTTCCGCTTCCCCTTTTCTTCTCGTGCTGTCAGACGGTTATAGGGTAGGTAAGGGATGGGATAGGCTGGGAAAGGGAAGTTTTGCGCCAAGAAAACAAAAGAGAATCTTTGGGTTGGGGGGGGGTGTTTGGGAAATTGAATTGTATTGCGGGCACCACCTAGCGGGCACGAATGCGCAGGCTTACATACATATATATACATACATGCCGTATGGACGATGATAAGTTAGATGAATGCTGATAAGGACGAGCTACATATGACCAGGATGAGTTGGTTAAATACTATCTATGTAGAGATGCTGTGTGGTGTTTGAGTGGTTGTGTTTGTGATTGCCGTGAATGATGTGAATGGGTTGGTTGTATTGTGGCTGGAATTAGCTGTCTTGTATCGACGTAGGTACTGCTATAGACTTACTACCTCTTGGGAGTGCACGTTGCTGCGGTGTAGTGGTGTTTGGGGGTTTGGGGGTTTTGTATGTGGGGGATGTAAGAGTGAGTGTGTTAGGCGGGAAAGAAGAGAGAGTTGACCGGAGAGTTGACCGGGGGGTTAGATGGAGCGAGTGGAACCCGGGTTAGAGGCTTGAGCTGTCATTGGCTGTGTAGACTATCTTAGGTACTGGGTGTTCTTCGCAGGTGTATTCTTTGGCGCGAGGCTGGAGGGTTTTTTGTGTCGGACGTTTACCTGCGCTTAGTTGGGTAACTATTACCATCTTCTTTTCTTCTTTTTTGTGGTTTTTTTTTAGCTTCTAATTACTAGGTTTCCTCCTGTACGGAAACGAGGGGATTTTCATGCCTGCTTGTGTGCTGTGCTGTAACTCACTTTTATATCCACTCGATGTTGTATTATGGTAATTTTCTGGTTTTCTCTCCTTACTCTTTGGTTTCCCTCGGGAGCGTGAGTGTGTATTTATTGTATTGTATGTGTCTGTATGTATGTATTGGGGTAAAGCTAGCTAGGTGAATTGGCTAGTGCTGAGAGATCGGGGGATATCTTAGTAGAACGGGGAAAAGGAGGCATTATGAACATAATAACGCACGTGCATGGATTTGAATTTTATTAGCTCATTGACTCTATTACACCTTGATCAATTGATCCCCTAAGCAATAATTCGTAGAGAACATGTAGAAGTGTAGTGTAGTGTTTGGCCTATCTTTACACGGCGACCATATAAGCTCTCCTACTCTCACGGAGAAGAGGCCGTGTGGCCGTTTCGGTATGTATGTATATATGTATGTATGTATTCCCGAGTTCATCTGGGTAGAAAGACGGTAAGTACTTGAGTGTCAGGAGGTTCGACGCCGGACGGAGTAAAGCTGTGTTATAGGTAGGTAGGTGGATAGGTTGTTATGGACAGGTATGAGGATATTAGGGTGGGTAGGGCTTGATACCTTAGGCAGTATTAACTCTTAGGTCATATTAACTAGTTAGGCCGACTTACGCCCTTATATATATATCCCTACTGCTATATTTACTGTGTTTACCTCTAAGGGCATCAACTACCCTCTTATTGCATTTGTCTTTGATATATAGTTGTTGATGTATCTAGGTGCAAATATCTAAAGCTGGATTGCTTTACGTGTCTTCAATCTAGGATTTGTTAATATTCCCCGTATCTATATTTGATTCCTCTGTAGCAAGAAACTACAGATACGTGCCTTCTTTGGATATGAGTTACCAAGAAAACTATTTTTATGAAGGGTATAACTTGTACTAATCTCTAGCATTTGACGCCGCTACCACGGCAGATAATTCACAGTTTCAACCCATGACGGTATTTTCGTTGAATCTTGACTGGTACCTGTGTACTATGTAACGTGTTTGTAGAGTTGGAAGTTGCCTTCTGCCTTGGGTACGTGCCTGCCTCGTAGAGTGTTTTTTTTTTGTTTTTTTTTTCGGATCCTCGGTTCTTTTCTTCTTCTTTTTCTTCAATTCCCCACCCTCACTCTCCCCCTCAGCTTCACTCTCTTCTTCTCCTTCTATCCCTTCTTACCTCTCGCCACTCACCACTCACTTCTCCCTTCCATCCCATTTTAAAAGGACTCCCACATCCATCTAGGCCCTGCTCAAGATTCATCTCCTCATACAAACTGGTTCGTCTAACTAGAGATCGCCAGAAACAACTACTTCCAATAAAGTGGCACTACTTTCCCCTAGCTCACGCTTGGTTTCATCTCTCTCCCTCATTTACGTCCCATTCCCACTACAACGGTCTACGCTTGCGTTGCTCACGGGCACGCCCTCAACTACGCAAGTACATATCTTCTGCGAGGAAAAATCTGGTACTTTGATCATTATTCCATCGTTCAAGCCAGCGCCTAATACAACTAACATTTCTAGTATAGTACCGTCTAGTGCTCTTCCCATTCTTCTACCACGAGTACACACATAAAAAGCGGGATATCCGTAAACATATCAACTCCATCCTCCGGACAAATCGGGCATTGCCGTTCGCCCTCGATTTGTCAACTAGGACGGAACCGGTGATCCAACTTTCTATATTATTCCAGTGCTTTAACTCCTTCTCGTCAACCGTTTACTCATTGTAGGAATGGCACCGTTTGAAGATCTTGTTGTCATTAACCCGGATGGCGACACAATTATAACCGTCCTCAAGACTGATGGCGACGACTCGCTAGATCCGCAACGAGCACGGTTTTTAGTTCGTCATCGTGTTGCCAACAGTCTGAAATTATCGGGGGATAAATACGAAATTAAAGTGCCTAACGACGATATCGTTTCCATCGAGACCATCGAGCTCCTACTCTGGTGTATTGATGACAAAAATCACGGCACTCTAATGCCAGATAAGTTTTATGCTGTCTCCGTCGAGGAGATATGGCGCCTCCTCACCCTTGTGGAAAACGCAGCATTTGAATTTTGCCGTCCAGGGCGATACGAGATACCGTCTAAGATTTTTGGCGACTGGTTTGGGTCTTGGTTTTATTGTGAGTATGATCATTTCACGAAAACTGAGTACGAGCAGCTTCTTTACCCAGCTTTCGTCATTGGCAACCGCCAAGTATTCGCCTCTATCACTACGTGGCTAGCCTACAACGTTGCTGGCGATATACAAGAAGGGAACCCGCTAATAAAACTTAACAATGACGTGTCGTTTGTGGATTATAGAGGGATGCATTTACCGAAGCAAGTCATTTGTACGTACAGCTTAGGTAAACGGTTTCTTAGAAAGCCGGCTGACAAGTCTTTTAGGTGCAGTTCGAGAAGCCAAAAGGGCCCTCCGAAACAGAATCAGTCACTCGTTGAACGCACACTGGCAGAATATCAGTCGCGCCTGCTCGATTTGTACTCGGAGTTTTGAGGGCTTTCGTAAGAATTTCCTCGGGCCATATGATTCGGTGCAAGATATGCTCGAGAATAACCATCTACTGGTCATCTTAAATTTCGTTTCCCGTATTTCAGAACCTAGGAGATGTGCTCCCTGCAGTCACGGGGAAGGTAGAAAAGGAAGTATACAAATCATGAAGGTGTACGCTAAGATCGCGATGACTATTTATGAGGGGCTTTGTTTGGATTGTATGCACTTATCGGTCCAGAATGGTGAAGAACCTCGCCCCGGAAATACCTGTAAGTGGCATAACGAGATGACATGGGAATGCTCGAACATCGGCCCTTCTCGTGATTAAGAGCCTCCTGCGTCGGGTGGGGGATCTGGGATCACTGGGGGCGGGATGGGCGAATCCTAGAACGGAGCGGCCAAGTCCTGATTTCGAATGAGCTATTCGTTGTGCAGTTCGCCATCTTCGGTTTCGTGATCGGGTGCCGATCATCAACCAAAGGAAATAGGAGGGCGTAGGGGGAAGAGCATCGTCAGATCTTGCGTCATCCGGCGATTTTCATCGGAGTTATCTGTCATCTCGTTCGTTATCGTTGCGTTTATGATCGGGACCCAATGCGTGTCCATGGATCCCCGAGAGGACATTAGAAGACTCATGGGTCGGGAATACGGCCTAATATTGGCAAAAGGTGTTACTGCACAATACATCTTGCGTTATTCGTTGATTTTCGTCTGAGCTGTCCACCATTTCGGTTCACCATTGTCGACTTCATACTCAAGACCCAGGACGCATGTCCACTGGTCCATAGGGGGCATACGGAAGGACCGTCGGGTTTTTGACATATGAAGGAGCATACTGCGCAAGCTATTTTCCTTATGCGTTGATTTTCATCCGAATTGTCCGTTATTTTCATTCGCCATCGTTAGTTTCACAGTCAGGACCTAGGATGCGCCCCCCTGATCTACGAGAAGGCATCATAAGTGACGCAGGCGAAGAACACTACGAGATATAAACGGGCTTTCCTTGCACAGGCTGTCTTGCTTTTCTTGCTGATTTTCATCCAAGTTGCGTATCATCTCGTTTTGCCATCGTTGGTTTTATGGCCAGGACTCAGGATGCGTCGTCATTGGTCCGTACTATGGAATATGGAAGTTGGTCCAGTGCGTTGAGTAACTGATGGAGGATTGTTACTCCCCGGTCTCATTGTTGGGCTAGTCGATTCATAGGATTGATTACTTCTACTTCATAATTGAGCACAGTTGCAATCATGCATGGTAGTAAGCCTGCGTCGAGGGCATCTAATCCTAACTAAAGTTTCATGTACAATGAGTATTAATCGCGTGCTAAGAATCTCTGTTATAAGCCTTACTGTGTTCCCCAACTTGCTAGCAAGTTGACTACCTTAACGAGATGCTAAGGTAAATAATTTATTTCACATGAAGCAATGAGATCGGTGATGAGCGACAGGGATCTAAACCACTATACCAACTACCCACTATCCCGAACGCTAAAGATGTAAAAAGGATAGGCCGCTACCTACTGCATTACGGCGCTGAGTAACTAACCATGTCCCAGAGTATTCTACGTTCGCCTTATCGCGTGCCAAGCGGCAGAGACTCACGATGCTGTCGCTCCATGGGGTATGGCCCCAGTGGCGGAGTCGCTCACGGATCGGAATAAGTCGGGGTCTACGTTAGTCTAGCGGGCGCCGGCCGGGCCGCCCAACTCAGCGAGCCGGGCGGGCAGGCGGGCGGCTCTCGCGGCTTTGCGACAGACAGGGGCAGGCCAATCGATGCCTATGGGCGGCAAAAATACAAGCATCAATCAATTCAACGAAACGTCGAAAAAGGCACGTTATCCTGGTAGGTTGTCCGAAAAGGGCTACAGAGAGAGACCATTGCAAAGGGAAGCTTTTGGTTATTGTTTTTTGCGGGACGGATGTTGGTTTTGCATGGAGTAGGTGGGATGGGACGGGTAAGGCTGGGCCGAAGTGAGCATGGTTGGGCAGTGAAATCGGGCCGTCGAGCCTAACCACGGCCGAATTTGTTTCAACAAGGCAATCTCTCTCCAGTGTGGATTGTTGGAGGCCCAGCATGCAAAGACGGTTAATTTCGCCGCGGTATCTCCTCTCGATATGCAGCCCACGTGCTAAGATAGATAGATAGAGCAGAGGAGAGAAGAGAGGAGAGAAGAGAGGAGAGGAGAGGCATCTTGTGGTCTTGACTAGGGGCGACGATAAGCGCTGGGGCGGTGCTTTAGCACTTATTGCACGATACTGAGTATTCTAGCATATTCTCGTATCGGTCCAATGAGAAGGGCGGCAGAACACGGCGAACTATCGTGAGTTTTGACACTAGACGAACTAACTGTAGAGTAAACTGTCCTTGGTATAGGCTGTGTGAGTGGAATCGTGTGGAGCCGAAGTGAACTAAGAGGAAGAAAAAAGGGGCCGGACTGTGACGTTAGGTGGATCGGTGTTAGATAGATACCAGCATGGTTCGGTCCTTTAATGCTGGGAAAAAAATTATCGTGAAGGGCATTGGCGTCGGACACAATGAGAAATCGGCAAGGGAACGTTACCGTGCCACTGCGCTAGGTTAGTTAGTTGTTCGAGATGCGATCGAGTCGTATCGGAGCTGGGGAATCAGGAGGAGCGCTAAGGTAAAGGGCCTATTCGGGCTGTGTTACAGAGGGTGCGCGTTTGCGCGTAATTAGAATACTGTAGGTTTAGTCTATTATAGTAGTATCTATCGTATCGTTAGTCAAAGCCAAGACCGGCGATAGATTAATAGAGTAGAGGGAAAAGAGAGAGTCTGTCTGTCTCTCGTTCTCCAGTTGTTTTCTGACGCTACTGTACTGATGTCAGTTTATGATGGGGGAGTCTGGGCAGAAGTCTGGGTTAGATTGAATATTCTACTAGGTTAGTACCTAGTATTCTAGTGCGGTTTACGTGTTGTTGGCGGGCCTCTACTAGTAGGTCGAACCGGTGGAAACTGGGGCAGCTGGGGTGCCGTAGTGTATGTAATGAATGAGTGGATGAATGAGTGGTGCTGCTGTGGCGCGGGGCGGATGTTCGACGGAGGGAATGCAATGATCTACTGCACGATATATTTGTCCTGGTAGGGTAGGACAGTATTGGGATATTGGAGGGCGGCCGAGATGAAATAGACGTCATGTGATTGGTGATAATGTTGTGCGAATTGAAGGGGAAGAGAGGCCGCTTGACTCTTGAATAGGAAACTGGTCAGGAACCTCAGAGGCTAATGCCAAGGCCGCCAATCACGATCGGGGTTGGCTTCTTTTAGGCGGAATGATCCAGGTACTATGAATCATAGTACCATCCACCAAGGTAAGGGACTAGTAGTATGTTCCTGTTGGCCGGGTTTGTCTATCTCTCATTCATTGATCGTGTCGATTGAGTCGTAGGTGTTTTGCTGTGTGCGGACTGTGTTTAAACATACCTTGCTTACACCTTGGACGAACGGCCACCGATATTGGGCGCATCTGTAGACTGATGACGACGCTTGGTCAGGGTTTAGTGGGTGAGAAGGTTCCGTGGGAAGCTTGAGAGTACCTGTGAGAGTACTTGTGAGAGAACCTGGGTAGAAAAGAGAGGTAGTTGTCTTGAATAGACACGGACAGAAGCCCGGAGTGCAAGTATCGTCAAATGATGCAATATGGGCTCGTAACGAACGAAGATGTCACCGAGTGGAAACAGAAGGCAACAGAAGTCATCGATCAGACAGACAACCCCACTACTAGCAACGGTCTGGCTCCAGGGTGTGGACACTGGGTGAGACGACTGATGACGTCTTGAACGCTTGTATCGGGACTAGCTCGACGGTCTTTGATGGTACGCTAGATTATGTCGGTAGTACCGTTTTGTATTTACGGTAGATGGGGTAGATGGGTACTGGCTGGGCGTAGCATCAATCACTCACTCACTTACATGGTGATATTGGAAACGCCGTGGTTTGATCATGTAACGAGCACAATAATGGGCATATGTCTCTCCTAGGTCGTTCGCGGGCCTCAGCGAAATCGGGCCAACTTATGTAAAGCATCACGCGAGAAAAAAACAAAGACCGCATTCCCGCATTCCGGCTGGACAGGGTCTGTCGTCTGTCGTACATATACCATGCACCATCTGTCTGACTTGTTGGTCGAGATGGGCTGAGATTGGCCGGCCGCAAAGGGTTGCTGCACCACCGCTGCATGAGGGAATTGTATCACGTCGCAGTACCTATTCTGTACCTATTCAGTACCCATTCAAGCGACGGCCGTACATGGCACAGTATGCGCGTTTATGTAGGCCTGGGCAGCGAGTAACCCGGGTTACTGCCTGGGTAGACCTGGATAGATACATGGAGGCGATTGAACATTGAGGGGAAATTCACGCCTCTACCTGGACATATACTACATTATATTACTACCTAGGTAGGCAGAAGCTAGGTAAGCGCGTGTTCGTTTGCCTGGATGAGACGAGACAGACTGCAATACTACTCTGGCCTATTTGTACTGGGTTAGTGTACCGGTACGTCTGCGTGAATGCGGAGAGAATCAACAGGTCTTTCTTCCATTTTGGGGTGTTGAAGCATCTGGGTAACCAAAGCCTTCTACCTAGGTAGTCTTAAGCAATAATGAATATCCACATGTAGATAGCTAAGGTTCCCATAGAAATAGAAACAGTTACAGAGGCGGTATTTACTGCTGAAACGCGCAGGACAAAAGCACGTAGAGAGGTAATAGATGTTGGAGATAAGCACATATCTACCTCGGTACTTGGTAGAAAACGCCGTATACCTAGCTACACTACACGTATTAAATGCCACGCCTAAAAGACAGTTTTATACTGACGACCTTGTTTCTAGGTGTTTCTATCCAATCAAATGGCCTGGCCGAGCACATGCACTAGCTTCAAACTAACGGTTTCCATGCGCCTTGCATTAGGTACTAAGTAGTATACCTGTTTAAGTCCTCCGTACCTAATCTAGGGTACCTTCCAGGGCTGTACCTTAGATACACTATTAGCTCACCCCAGTACCAGTACCTAGGTACCTTCCTAGGTAGAATCCCCGTACGCTAGTACCTACCTAGGTACGTACCTAATACGCATAACCCCTGTAGCCCCCCTGTACCTACCTACCTACAGTTAGGTTACAGCATGCCGGAATACCCCTCCAGAGAGCCCCTCCACCCACTCCCAATCCACCACCAAATCCACCACCCCTCAGTCCCGCCCTCGCCTACCCGAGTGACTGTATTCCCTCACACCCTCCTTCCGTCTCCCGTCTGATGTGATGTGACGAGAATACAATCCTACCTACGGAGTACCTACTATAAGAGCTCACTTTCTCCCCGCCTCATTCATTCTTTCTTTCTGTTTCCCTATTACACCTACAATCCCTACACCACCACAAGAGAGGTTTGAGTCACATTCGTGATCCTGTCCTGTCCTATCCTATCCTATCCTATCCCACCCCATCTTCAGCTGTATCCTTCTCCGACTTACACCTTCTTCTCCACCCTTCTCAGACACATTACGCGTCTTTCACCGTCAGCATAGTCACCATGGCCAAGAAAGCTGTTCACTTCGGCGCCGGCAACATCGGCCGAGGCTTCGTAGCCTGCTTCCTCCACGAGGCCGGCTACAATGTCGTCTTCGCTGACGTTGTCGACAAGCTTGTTGACAGCCTCAATGCCCAGCCCTCTTACAACGTCGTTGAGCTAGGCACTCACGGCACTACCCAGAAGACCATCACCAACTACGTCGCCATCAACTCCCGCACTGACGAGGCTAAGCTGATCGAAGAGATTGCTACCGCCGACATCCTGACCTGCTCGGTCGGCCCCAGAATTCTACAATTCATTGCCCCCGTCATTGCCAAGGGTGTTGCCAAGCGCTCGCTCGAGCAGACTCCCCTCGCCATCATTGCCTGCGAGAACATGATCAACAACACGGCCAACCTTGCTGGCTACATCAAGGACCCCAAGAACACTCCTGCCGAGAGCCTGGCCGATCACGACAAGAAGACCGTCTACGCCAACTCGGCCGTTGACCGTATCGTCCCCGACAAGAAGGGCGAGCCGACTCTGGACGTTCAGCTCGAGCTCTTCTTCGAATGGGTTGTTGAGAGCACCCCATTCACCAAGGCTGGCGTCGCCAAGCCCGAGGTCCCGGCTATCCACTACGTTGACAACCTCGACCCCTACATCGAGCGTAAGCTGTACACCGTCAACACCTCTCACGCCACCGCCGCCTACTACGGATACAACCGAGGCAAGCCCACTATCCACGACGCCATGGCGGATCCCACCATCAGAGAGTCGGTTGCTGCCGCTATCTCTGAGACAGCTGCCTTCATCGTCAAGAAGCACGGGGTCCCCAAGGACGAGCAGGAGGCATACAAGAACAAGATCCTCGACAGAATTAGCAACCCCAACCTTGACGACTCCGTTAAGCGAGTGGGCCGTGAGCCACTGAGGAAGCTCGGCCGTCACGAGCGACTCATTGGACCCGCGGCATCACTGGCTGAGGAGGGCATGGAGACCACGGCCCTCTTGGCAGCTGCCGAGATGGCCCTTCGTTTCCAGAACGTCGAGGGCGACAAGGAGAGCGCAGAACTTGCCAAGATCATGGCCGAGAAGAGTGCCGATGAGGTCGTCAGCGAAGTGACCGGTCTCGAGACCACCCACCCCCTCTACTCCAAGGTCAAGGCCGTAGTGGAGAAGGTGCAGGCGGACGGCAGCGATTGACAGGTGCACGAGCGAGTATCATCTCGGTCGGGAACTGGATTTGATTTTTCCACGAAGTTATGACATGGCAGCAAGCGCGCTCGGGTGTTTTTTTTCTTTCAGGGACTGATATAGGGAAACAAAAAAAGGCGTTTAGAAGAAATAATACCGGAAGGGCATAATTTGGGCGCAACGGATGAAGCGCGGGAATTTCTCAGGCAACGATGACTTGAAAACAAGCCTGAGTCGCATGTTTGTTGTAGATAAAGCGAGCGCGCACACACGCACGCACACCTGAGATGCCGTCTTATACCGTACTCACGCCCTACGCAGTACACTCCGCTACACTATTACAGGTGATAGAGGACCAGGTCCGTCTAGAAAGCTAAGAACGCCTATGTTTTTAAAAAAAGATAAAGAATCCTATGATGATATGTGATATTATGTGTAACATGACTTGGCTGTGATGGGCATGGGTATGAGTGGGGTATGAGTGAGGTAAGAGTTGATACATGTATTTGTGGCTCTCTTTCTCTAGAAGCAGCGTGCCTTGTTAGTATATGCTCGCGATCAATGTTTCTGCCTAGCCTGGCTGTTCTTATTCAGCCTGGTCATCTAGGTAGAATCGGCGCTTCCTTCCTTGATCAGAGCTTTACGGCTTAGCTACCTGGCTGCTGCTTCGTCGGGCCTCGTGTAGAGTGCTGTGCCTCCCGGTGTTAATGTACTATTGTCGTTATTTAGCTATATTGGCAGCTGCCACTCTGAGTAACCATAAGAAATCTTAAGCGCCACCCTCTTTGACCTATTTAACCCATCCTCAGCCGTGAGCTTAGCTGTTTCTTAGTCTTATTCTTTGGACTTTCTCTCCACGCGTCTCAACGAAGCCGTCGTCGGCATCTAGGCGCCGTGGGCTGGTAACGGCCTTGTTTGTTATTAGAAACTATGCCGATGGAGTACTACCGCGCTCCCGAGATGAGAGTAAGCTTCGCATGCTCTGTCACGGATAAGTGGATACAACAGAGCCTTAGGCTCGGATGGGCAACGTCCCGAGTGATTCCATGTATAAATAATACTAATTATCCCCTCTGCCCATGAGCTGGAACTTAGACTTTAGAGCATTTGAATACACTTCCGGTGATCACTCCTAGGGTTGGGTTTTGCCTATAGCCTCGGGAGGCTGTCGACACCATGAGCGGCCGATAGTATAAGGTCTATTGTAGGTTACTGATACCCTAGTCTTATGAGTTTAAATTGATGTTCTCTATCCATGCGGGAACATGAACGATTAGGTATCTAGACCATTCTATGGGCGAAAATGGCAACCCGGCGAATGTTCGAAATGCACACCTCCCGGGTAGCTTGGGAGAATTCAGGGGCTTGACTTCCCCCTGTGGGTCTTTCACATGGTTCGGCGGGCGTGAAACGTGCCCCACTACCATACTACCAGGTAGTAGTACTTTGGTTTCACGGTGCGATGACGAATAGGAAAGGAGCCAGTAGATGACGGGACACGAGATGCCTTAAGCCTTCATAAAGCCTCTTTTAGGTGAAGGTTACTCAGTCGATTGATTGTGATCAGGAGGCGATGGGACGAACGGGGTCATTTCCGAAGTGCTTCCGAAGAGTCAGTGCAATGCGTCTCGACTACTGCGCGACGCGTCTTATCTCGCCCGTTTTCTCCGCCAACAAAAAAAAAACCACGATTAACCACCACACCGCACACCCTGTTACGATGCCACCGCTATGATGGACCTAGACCAGGTGGCGATTATTCAAGCTCATCCTCTCGGCACACATCTCGATGCGGCGCGCGCATTATTCGACAAAATTGCCGGAGGGCCCGGCGACCTTGATGCAGTTAGCCGCGAAGGTAAACGCGCATCACCACTCTTCCCAGCCCGTTCTGATACGGATTTAGATCTTCAAACCAGCGGGCTTGTGCTTTTTTCTGCATTCCTCAATCACCCAGCCTCCCGCCGTCTGCCTTCCCGAACGGGCCATGACAACCTGCTTCTAGATATCTCCAATCTTATTCCAGCACTCGCTTCTAATACCGTCCATCCCGACCGAATCAAACCTCTTCTACATGCCGTCCTCGCCCGCCAACCCGATACCGAAATATGGGAACAAGTCTATCACGCTGTTACTGAATCTACACCTCCCCGAAAAGCCATCTCTTCTATCCTACACACATCATGGCGCCTCCCTACGGGCGGCACTATAAATTCCTCCGAGAAGCGCGATTGGATGGACAGGTTACCTAGTGAAGAACTTGGCGTTATGTACGTCGATGTTCCGAATTTCTACGAAGCTTTTTTTGGTGGCATCCCAGAGCTCGAGGCGGCGTCCGAAGATATCTTCTGGAAGTGCACGCAAGGGACACAGCCCCTCTTTCGACAAGGCTGGACCGGATGGCCAGAAGACGCCAAGCAGGAAAACGTTCTTTCCTGGCTCGCCGACATTGTCGAACACTTCTTGCAATGGGCGCAAGACTACAGACCAACAATGCGAAGGCTACTGGCACAGTCCGACACCCCGCTTGAGGGCTCGGTCGCGAAGTGTAAGCCGGATGTTGGCCTTGTGGACGACCAAAAGGCCGATAAAGCCACCAAGTACGATTGGTCACATATCTTAGTACCCGGCGAGCTAAAGAGCAACCCGAACGACGATACAGCATCTAAGGCCCACCTCGACATAGCGAGATATGCGAAGGAGGTCTTTACTGCCCAGCCTACGCGACGCTTTGTCCTGGCCTTTACTCTGTGCGGAAGTTGGATGCGCGTTTGGGAATTTGACCGGCTTGGAGGCAT
Source organism: Xylaria grammica (assembly GCA_004353285.2). Lineage (NCBI taxonomy): Eukaryota > Fungi > Ascomycota > Sordariomycetes > Xylariales > Xylariaceae > Xylaria > Xylaria grammica. Next base: position 1,428,452 of record NGZP02000010.1, on the reverse strand, counting down.
TGCATCGGAAAGGTTTAACATCAATAAGGACGGACGGCGTTTTGTATCGACGATTCTTGGTTTCCTTTGGATGGACGATGGGGCCCTCGGCTTCGACCCTACGATCATCAAATCGGAACATCAGCAATATATCGAGATCCAAAAGGATACGAAGACGGAACGTCTAGTTCTAGACAGACTCATCAGACGGGCGCATAGCATAGTAGGCCGTGAGACCATCTGCTGGAAAGCATACTTAGAAGGAGACAGGTCTAGGCCGTTTGTTATCAAGGATTCGTGGCAGTTTCCAGAGCGTAGTGAGGAAGGCAAGCTGCTAGAAGAAGCGACGGCTCGAGGCGTAACGAATATAGCGCGGTATCACTACCACGAGACAGTGCGTATACAGGCGAGAGACGATGATATTCAGGGTAATGTCCGGAGAGGGCTGGATATCACAAGAGCAAGCAACTACCGGACTGGCCGTGCACGTGGCATGCGAAACTTAGCCGTAGAAGCTATATCGTGCAATAGCTCTACCGGCTCGAAGCGATCATCCAGTCAGACTGGTGCCCTCCTTCCGCCCGGCAAACGGTCTCGTTCAGGTTCCGCGTCTTCGACAATATCTAGCAACGAAACTCCTCCCAATCGAATACATCGACGCGTCGTTCTTTGTGACTATGGGAAGCCTATCTACAAGGCAAGTTCTCGACCCGCCTTGCTCGGTGCGCTAGAAGGATGCATTAAAGGGTACGAATCTCTGTATAACGCTGGCTTCCTACACAGAGATATCTCGATCAATAATCTCATGATCAGCGAGGGCAACAAGGAGTCTTATTTATCTTCATTTTTGATTGATCTAGACCTCGCAATTAAGGTCGATCGAATAAAGGCGTCGGGTGCAAAGGGAATTACCGGTACGAGAGCCTTTATGGCAATCGGTATCCTCATGGGTGAAGACCATACCTTTATGGACGACCTCGAGTCGTTCTTTTGGGTCCTCTTCTGGATTTGCGTCCATTACAACGGATATGGCCAGGCCCGAGTAGTTCCCGAATTTAACGAGTGGAACGACGCAGGCGCGGCGACATTGGCTGCACTAAAGAAAGGGCTGGTCTCTGACGATAGGGATTTTGTTCAAATTGCGGGAAAGAACTTCACGCCGTATTACCGGGTGCTTATTCCTTGGGTCAACAAGCTGCGAAGGATAGTGTTTCCTAATGGCAGAAGGTGGCAACAGCTAGATAACACGCTATATTCACAAATGAGGCAAATCCTTCACGAAGGTCGGAATGATCCACTTGTAATCGCAAATTAATAAATCCTACCATGTTGCGATATGCTCTTGGTGCAGGAGCGGAAGATTGCAGGGATCAACTTAAGCTGTCCTAAGGCCTGGTTGTATTTCTGTCCGTCGCCTGGTGAGGTTATGGTATACAACAGAGCCTTGGGCTCGGATGAACAACATCCCGAGTGATCCCATGTATAAATAACACTAATTATCCCCTCTGCCCATGAGCTAGAACTTAGACTTTAGAGCATCTGAATACACTTCTGGTGATCACTCCTAGTGAGAGCACTGGCTCCCTTCCCTTCTCCGGATCTATCCACACTGCTGCGAGAAAAACACTAGCAAAATCCAAGCGTGGAATTCTGTCACGCAATCCTATCTGACACAAAAATTAAAAATTAAATAAAACACCCCACTGCTTTCTAGCACACTCCAACTGCCGGGCTCTTAAAACCCAATAATCCCACTTAGAATCCCCGCCACGCCGGCAACAGGCAGAGCCGCGGGGCCCAAGATGACGCCCGCCAGCATGGCGGCAGGGCTGCCAAACGGCACGAGCTCGTAGGGATTGCTGCCCTGGCCGTCCCAGGTATGCGTCTCGCGGCGCTCCTCATGCGGCTCCGTGACGACGTTCATGAAATCGGCCGAGTCCCCGAGGCCGTCGTTATTGACGCAGTCCATGCGGAAAGACACGTCGAACAAGTTATAATGCACGTCCTTGTCGGGCCCGGGCCCTTCGTCTCTCGTGCGGCGCACCTTGAAGCTCTGCGCGATCGGCTCCGCCGTCAGCGCGGGGCTCATGACGAGGGAGATGCCGGCGTTGTCGTCCGTCTTTTCGAACCGGGGGTACGGCATCTTCAGACACAGGCTATCCGTCGGGCCTACCTCCGCCGGCCGTTGAAAACTCCGCCGTCCGTACGTGTCCTCGTAGTAGTCCCGGTACCCCCCGGCCTGGTCCGCGAAGCACCACGTCAGCCGGAACTCCTCGCCGTGCTTGAAGCTCTCTTGCGTACCCTGGGGCACCCCCCGCGCTGTGTCGTCGACGCGTCGTAGACGCCAGTAGCAGGGCTCGTCGGTGCTGGTGATGGCCGGCATGAATACGCCTTGGGCGTTGCGGTATACTGTCAGCGCGAGCTCTGTGGGCTGCTGCGTCTTGTCGTCGCTAGTGCGCACGGGAGCACATGATTTGACGCAGACGAGACAATTCGGCCCGAGCTATAGGTATGAATCGGATTAGCCATTTTATTTCTGTCTTTCCTTTTCATAACGTTCTGCTCGATATACCGAAGTTCTGACTATCTCTGGTAGTGCGTAGTATGAAATATGGGGACCGCAGATATTTAGGAGGTTGAAAAGGAGGTTGAGAAACTTCGGGAGCACTCACGCTGTAGCCCTGCGCGACCTCGAGTCTCCAGACTGTCTGCATAAGCCTACTGTCCTCTGACGTTCCTACGTCTTTACCACCTGGAAACATCAGCACCGGTGCCTGCACACAATGTGGGAAAAACATGGCATCAGTCTTGTGCACGTCGACTTGGCGGGTGGTGAGGGTAAGATCGAAAGAAAACCAGAAAAAGCCGGTGTGGGTTAGGCGCACTTCCGTCTCGGGGGCGAGGCGCTCGAGCTTCATCTGTACAGGTTTAGGAGGCCGGCTCGGGTCGACCCCCAGGTACGCCTGCTCGCTGCGGCCGGTGATCTTGTTGAAGCTGTCGCCCTGTGTCGCCACCTTGAACCGCACGTGTAGTGTCCGCGACTCCGGCACCACGAAATACTGCGACAGCTTCGGTACTGCGCTTAGAAACCACGACTTTACCTCCTGGAACCCCGCCATTCCCGCGATCGCGTCGACGATCGGCGTCAGCTCGTTCTGGTTGATGACGCGCCAGTTGTTGAAGTCGGCGACGGAGCTCGACCAGGCTGGGGGGCTGGAGCGAGAGAAAGAGAGAAAGAGTAAGCTATCATAGATCTTTCACCCGGCGACGGTTTCTGTGGTGGTACTTACTTAGCTGCTAGAATGGAGTTGCCACCCGTAGCCTCGAAGGCTATGGCCTCGCTGGTTTGGGTCTGCGAAGTGAACGATGCCGTTGAATCGGAATTCTCGTGGCTCCCCTTCACGCTACCGCCGATCCCAATGGGCTAATTATTCCCAAAGGGCTGTCAGTAATTTTGAACCCCGACCCAATCGTGCTGTTACAACCAAGGATGGCATAGGAAAGGCCCGACCTACCGTTGAAAACGCTACGCCAACCGACGCCTTGAAAGCCTCTTTCTCCTCTGACTCCTTAGACTGCTGGCTACCTGAGACGATCTTCGTCGTCTGTAGACATCCACCAAGGGTAACCGCGTGACAGAATAAGTGTCCAAATGTAGAATACAGCTTGCGGAGGTTGTTGATATCCTTGGTTGTCTGGACTCGCAGCAGCGCCTGTTTGAGCTCTGGCGTGGGCTCCAGGTCTTCGGGTCGTAAGAAGACGGACACGCGCGGGAACATGTAGCTACCGATCATGCGCTTGGTGAAGCTCTTGTTGGTGTTGACCTGTTTGCTGCTGTTCTGGCTGGCGTAGCCCCCAGAGACGCCTGCCGAGTAGCCTGCGTAGCCACCGGAGCTGTAGGTAAGCGAAGAAATAGTTAGTGATTATATACTATAACGATACGTTGGTTCTGCGAGAACATACACTGAGGCCTCGACTGAAGAGGAGTCGAAATGGTTCTTGGCCATAGACTCCTGAAACTCACTTGATACCACCGTAATCTGGATCTTGGATTGATCGTTGATAACGTAGGATGGGATCGCCCCAAGCTTGGCAGGGATAGTGCCTGCAATATCCTCAGCCGCCAACGCTGGCACCATCGCCGGCTCTGCAGGAGCGATGGTCTTGCTCTCGTCTGCTGTCTTCTCCTCCAAGTCAATTTCGCTAGAGGTAGGTGTATTGATGCCGCCACTCGTGCTGCTGCCGCTCTCAGTGCTAGAGGAAGCAGAAGCTGCTGGGGCGTTCTCAATTGCCTTGGCATTAGGCACCGACTGCTGCGGTGGTATTTCTGGGAGAGTTGTGTTCTTGACCTTGAGCCGGAAAGCAGGGGTCGTGGCTCTCTCGATCTTATTCGTCTTCTTGTTGATCTTCCAGCCGTAGAGCAAACTGCAGTTCCGGAGCACGGCATCCCAGTCGGACTCGTCCATCTGGCTAGTGTACTTGGCAGGATTTGCATCACTCGGGGCCAGCCGTGAGGCATCAAGCTCTTCTTGGACTCGGAATCCGGACTTGTCGACCTTGAATTCCTCGGCAGAGTGGTCCTTGATGTTTAGGTCGGGCCGTAGCTGCTCCATGGCAGCAAGCACCTCTGCACTGGCACCGTGGAACTTGGATACTTTGCCCGCCGCTGACACCTTGGCATCGGTCTTACGGTAGCGGATGAGGATAGACGGGGTCCCTTCATTCTCGTGCACACCTTCCTCGTCTAGGCTAAGGTATTGCGATAGTGTAAGCTCGTCACCGGCAGCTGAGCCGTCGAGCGAACAGAACGTGTGCATCTTGGGAGATGCGGACCTGGAGAATTCGTTAGCAAATTTGAGAGATGGCTGGACTGCAAGGTAACGTAGTTTGCCACTTACATTCTGCTGATCATTCTACGGAGTTCGCCCATCGGTAGCCTAGACGGATCCTTGCCCTGGAAGGCAGACGAGTGCAGCGAGCCCGTGTTTAAGGCATCACTTGGGGTCTCGCCCATCTGGATGAACTTGATTTGGAAGGGAGGGCTCAGTAACACGGACTCCTGGCTTGAGGGAGGCTCTGTTGTCCGCACTATGTATACATGGAAGAGTCCATCCTTGAGCGGAAAATGTCAATTGAAAATGCGCACCTGGTCCCGTTTTGGCGTCCGAGATGCATGCTTACCTCTGTGAATGGCTCTTCAGACAATGTCTTCGCATAGGCTTGAAGTGTGGCGCTTTCCGACGCTGCGACGGCGCCTTCGTTTGTGCAGAACGCAAAGGTCGCCTCCTTTCGAACCACCGCGTTGAGCTTTATGCGCACGTCCCCAAGGGTTATATCCGTGAGAAATGATGTACGGCTTTGACTGATGTAGTGTTAGTTTCGTAGGTCCCCTCGCCATTGCGAAAGCTTCAGAGATGCCCGCGTGGGACTCTTTAGGGGAATCTGACCTGGGAAACTCTAGGTTCGTGATGGGCATATGTGAGACCGAATCGGCCTTCACGGATAAGGCAATCACTTTAACCAGGGTTCCGCTACCCCTCAGCGTACTAGATCCTCCAGTAGAACTGTGGCCTTTGTTGTAAACAACCTCATCATCATCGTCTTGGTCGTCTCGCTCATCCCAGATAGGCTCAGTATCATCATCGGTTTCAGAGGCGGGAGCAGGAGCAGGAGCAGGGGGATTCTTAAGAACCGGACCTCGTCTGCCCACAGGCTGAGGTACTGCTTTTATCTGAGCCGAAGGGGGCTTTCGCGGCTGGGGTTTGGTGGACGGAGGCGGCGCTGCTTTGCTAGGGATGCTCGATGCCCTGAATGAGGGAACACGGTTGGATGTTGCCATGATGAAGGTTTGAGATGTACAATTTCACTAGCGTATGATAAACGACGGGACGAAGGCGGGTAACGAGGAAGGAAAGCGACGTTAGGACGGACTTGTTTAGCTAATATCTCTGCAGAGCCCTTCTCCCAGAATGAACACTTATACCTGTAGACCAAACAGGCTGACACATCAACTAGGTAGGTATCTGCCGTCCGTGACCGTGATTGAGGCTACGCGGCGCTGAACTATAATAATAATGATAATCGGGAATCAACGGTCTCGACATCAGCCATGATTCGAGCTCATTGTAAGCTACGTTCACCCCCCCAACCCCCCCAACCCCGATCATGGTGTCCCTTCTACCACAACTTGTGGCTCGCTGAAATATTGTCGGAAGCCAATTACCCGCCACTATCCCGGGCGAATGCTCGCGATAGCTCGGCGCGGAAATCTCTAGGGCTGGCGGTCCGCGAGTCTCGATGGGCCTAGACGCATTCCTACTACCAACTAACGACAGACCCCGGGATGGACGGAAGATGCGCTACGGGTATCGGTATCAGCTTTAGTGTGGCTGGCCTCACCGAGCTAGGGAGCAGGGCTTCCTCAGCTCGGGATATAGCTGCGCTAAACTCCACGTGGCATGCTCGAGAACGTCAATAGCGCCTCTTAGCTTGAACCAAACGGTATGGTTAGTACCCGTCGAAATGGTACCTTATATTGAACCCCCTGTCAAGATGGAGTTCTCAGTCCTCAGCTCCGAATTCCTGTCAAACCCGGGCGTTCCCGTCCGCAAGCGCCAGCCGTACCGCCACGCGACGGCCAACCCGGAACATACGATATAGATAACTTAATTGAATGTGGGCATTTCGATATTATCCATGTTGGTCTACAATTGTCTAGACCTTTTTTCATGGCGCTGTAGGAGCTGGAAAGACCCTCGTGTGTTGATGACAGCCTCTTTCTATAGGGAAGCGGGGGGCATTAGCGTGGCTTGCTGTAGACAGACCTCTACTCCGAATGTAATTAGGGCTCGCTTGCACGGCAAAGGCTGAACTAGCAGGACTGGAGCCAAAGCCGAAGGTTGAGGTATGTTCTTCCACTAAACGCTTAGTCCTCAAGTTCCTCAAGTCGAGTTCTCTTATACTCCGGCTCTCTGCTTTAGATACTATCCACTATTGATTTTCCCTTTCCCGCTTGTTCTTCAACGAATTCTTTCCCTCCTCATCTTTACATCATCCTAACTAACTGGCGCTAGGAACTCTCTTCTCTTCTATCTATTATTCGTCACATATCTTTAGAGCAGGACGACCGTCACAATGGTGCACCTCCTGCTTGCCCCTTACAATGATTCGATGCAGCTCGGTCAGGGCTTCAATTCATTCTTACACAAGCCGTGCATAGATGGAGCCGTTGACATACCTGAGTCATCATTGCAAACGCAAGCCGTAAAGGCGGGTGGTGCCGGTAATGTTAGCCAGGTCGTGTCGTACAGCTCCCGCTTCGTAGAAAAGATCTCCGAGGTTGTGCGCAGCATGAACATCTCGGCTGCGTCAAGTATCAAGTCTGGAACTATTGAGGTGTCCGGGAATTCGTTAAGCGTGGATGAGGCCAAGTTTGCCGCCAGTGATCTGAACGCCGTCATCAGCGTCAAGGTCATCAACCGTGAGCAGATACAGACTGAAATTGCGAAAGTTAGGAATCTGAGCTGACCAGGATTAACAGAAACTACGACTACTCTGAAAAATCCTAAATTGTGAGTAGTTGATGGTCGGGTGGTTGTACAAAGGGATCGAACTCTGATGGTTGATAACTAGTTGCCCCCTGGAAGGAGTCAAAATGAACTCGCAGCGGTTCTTCGAGAAATTTGGCGACTGTTACGTCTCAGGTAAGTTATGCGCGCCGCCATGGTTGCTATGTGGCATTCTAGATCTACCATAGAATCTGTTACTGAGCTTTATCTGCCCAACAGGTTTCATGGAGGGAGGCGATCTGCACGGAATCGTGTCTGTCAAGGTTCTTGATGCCACTAAGAAGTCCGAGGTTGAGTCTGTGTAAGCGCCCTCTTGAGTCCTCAATCCAGCCACATTAGAAAGCGCCGGCTAATACGACCGGTTCACAGCTTAAAAGGACAGATGAACGGCGCTGGAAATAGCGGGGAGTTCATCCTCGGCGAGGGGTCTGGCACATCCGCGTTCACCGCCGCCCTGAGCCAGACAGAAACCACAGTTACCGTCAATTGGTCTGGCGGAGGTCAGATTAAGCCCGACACCGAGGACTGGTCTCTGGATACGCTTGTGAAGGCGGCAGCGTCGTTCCCTTCGCGCGTGGCCAACTGCCCACAGCGCACATGGGCGATTCTCACGCGATACGACAACAACCGCAGTTTCGTGGAGTGGGCGGACAAGCATGACATCGAAGTGCCCGACTTCAACCGCGTGCAACAGGCCACCAGCGATCTGCTAGACAATTTTATGGAGTACAAGAACAACCTAGCCCGCCTTAACAGCGTTATGGCAAACCCGGCCGCGTTCAAGCTATCACCGTACAAGGACCCGGTTGGTCTGACTGTCAAAGCTCTCGTCGATGAGCGCAAGCTACTCAAGGACGAGATGAGCAAGATCAGCTACATCATTGACAATCTCAACAAGGATCCGCTACAGCCACCCCTTGTTGAGATCAAGAACCCCATTCTGTGGGCTTGTCGTCTGCCCGTCCCCATCGACTCCGTCACCCCTGGCGCGTCTTCTGTTTCCCCAGCTGACAGGATCGCTGTCCTCGGCGGTTTCGCCTTTGTCAACGATCCTATTTCCGGTGACTCACCCAGCGGAGGTGCTCCCATAGTAGCCGCTCCTGTGGCAGCGCCACTTGACAGTGCGGTCAAGTCAGCCATCGACAACGTCGCGCAAAATACGACAGACATGGCCAAGGACCTCAAGGGATACGCCTTCGCGCCACTCCCGCCGGCTAACATAACAACACCTGGCCTGGCGGCGGAGATGAGCCCAGCAGACCGGGAATGGGTCAACGACGACGAGAACAAACGGACATACGCAGAGTTTCGATTCGACCGCCACACAGGCAGCGACAGTGGCGGCCGCTTCAACGACGCAATCGAGCTGAAGAAGCCCATGGTACCGGTGACGTGGCCGCAGCGCATCGAGATCCGCATGCTCTCGTGGGGCGGGCACAACATCGCGCGGTCCGTCGACGTCGTATACGACCAGCTGCGGCTGTCGCACGGATCCGAGGGCACCGTCATCGACTCCCTCATCGTCCACCTGGTGCCCGGGGAGAAGATCAACCGTATCCGCCTCGGCGCCGGCCCGGAGACATGGGGCGTCAAGGGCGTGGCCTTTGCCGAGATTTACACCACGTCCGGCCAGGTGTGTCGCATCGGCGACGAGGATGGGCACCATATTACCGACTACTACCCGTTTGACGGCGCGGATGGGTTCAAGGGCTGGTGGGGGAGCGCTGGTGATGTTATTGATCAGCTTGCGCCTATTTGGGGGCACTGATTTTTGTTACCGTTTTGATCTTCTAAATTCTTCTAGTTTACTGTTTCGGGAAAAGTTCCCGAGAAGACCTCATGGTTTTTATTGTTTGTATGTATCTATGTACAGAGTTTAGTTGAATATTCTGGATAAATCTCGTGTTGGGATAGACTTGAAACCACTGCAAGATTAATAATCGGAGCGCTTCATGAATCATCTCATGATCATAGATATCTATATTACTCATAAGCCTAAATGTAACTCATCTCTATATCGCCTTAGATCTGTCTTTGATCAAGCCAATCGTCTTCACTCACGGAAGTTGGCAATCTTTGGCTTAGGCTCCGGGAAATGATAATTATTCAATTATCTCCGCTGCAATAAGTATTGAATCACTGCCCGACTTACTCGCCTAGAGCCCCCATAGACTAGGCCTAGTTGAACGATATCACACTCACTACGTGGTAAATCAATATCGCCATGGATGAGATATCGTAATGAAAAAAGGTGGTGGGGAAACCACGGCGTGCCAGTTAGTCCCGAATCGAGGCACATACACCGCCATCCCGACTGGGCACAATAATAAGATCACGAAGGATCTGTCTAGGTCACCATCCAGCACCTGTGGGAAACAGCCATGGCGGAAGTTGGCGCCGATTGTGTATATTAGTAGGTGGCTGAATGCTTTGAAGTGTTATCCCCGCGCCACATGAACGGGTATAGGCCTACATATAGTATCTGGAGGTTAATAGCGCGGGAGATCCTGGAGATTACGTACGCATGGGGTTAGTTGAACACGAGTCGGAATCTATATGAGCTAACCAGTCAGCCAAGAGATTCAATAGTCTATTAATAACCTTGCTAGAGACTGTTAGTTTCGGCTCCAGCCGCAGACCAAACTGTGGGGGAGCTGAGTCAGGAACAAGGACGCTTTTGGCACGAGCCACATGTGACGGTAATATATACATGCTCACGTAAGTACTAAGTACATACGAACATGCGAAGCGCCACTAATATGTTGCTGGCGGGGCGATGCAGGACCCGACGCCCACACGGACATACCCGGAACTATCTAACGTTGATGTGGTGCTTTCTATGTTCCCGTAGTTAAGCACACACCCTTCATGGCATCTTGTCCCGTTGTGTGGTCTAGATCACGTCTTTCGGTCAGTTCAGCCAGCCTCAGCTGCCATGATAAGATCAGCTTGTGATGGGAACAAGTCTAGAACAGTCACTTATCACTGTCACGAAAGTACCAGCACGTGGAGCTACTTCCTTAGTGTACGAGGAAGTCGATGAAGGTAAATCGCTTAGCTGAGGATATTGCTTGCTCTCCTACCATATCTCGTTTCACCCCGAGTATCAGCAGTCTTGAAAGCCTCATCAACTGCTATTTTGTAAATCATTTCCGCATAGACACTACGCAGACGCAATCACTCACAGACCTGCTCACATTAGCAAACCCTAGCACCATCCTCAGTTCATCATGAATAACACTTCGCCTAAGTATAGAGTCGACAATTGGCAAATTCCTGTCCCCATTGGCGACGCCAGTGCACATTTCCTAGTCAAGGTCGTCGCAGGGAATCAGAAAGGGAAAGTCATCAATGCCTTCTTCATGGATGGAGGAGAGAATCCCCAATGGGGTAAGGATACTGCTTCGGATAAGATCTCACAGGCTCTAGCTTTCATTGACGAGCAATATGAATCGAAAACGTGGAAATTCGATGCTATTGTCACTACACATCACGATGGTGACCACTACCGGGGCTTAGAAGACCTGCTAAAGGCCACAACAACTCGTCTCCGTGTCACTTCCACCTATCGCCAGTTATATTTTGCCGATAAATTAGTTTATTACAGCGGCAACCCAGGCGAAGACATAAATGGCACGCTCGAATTCATTTGGTCACCGAAGTACTACCGAGCCCTTGCTGGCGAGAACGCCATTGGCATCGACATGTTTTCTGGAACCCGCATATTTTACAGGCACAAGAAAACCAAAAATCTAGAATTATATGACAAAGAGAACAGTGTTCGCCAATGGAACCCAGACGGCGACGAGCTCAGGCGGCCACGATTCGTAATCGTAGGCGCTAATGGCCACGGGGTTCACCTAACACAAGGCAGTTCAATAACCGAGGGAGAGCCGAGCGAGAACCAGAAATCACTCCTGGCAGTCGTGTATTGGCCAAGCCAAGGACGCACTTCGTACTTCACCGGTGGTGACGGCAACCCGAAAGTAGAGCTAGAGGGCGTAGTGCCCTGGATGAATGAAAACACTAAGTACATCACAAACAAGAATAAATACTATCCGCGTCTTCCTGTCGACATGGTCAAGCTCGATCATCACGGCTCACTCAGAGAGACTATTAATGATGACAACATCCCGGACTGGCACTCTACGATCCTCGACAAGATGAAGCCACAGAAAGTCTTAGTGACACCCGGCAACAGGCATGGGCACCCCAATTGGGTCGTCATGCAGCTCGTCCGGAATCACTTCCTCAAAATCCCGCCGGGAGGCCGCATGTACACCACCCGCTCACCATACTGGATGTCCAAGCAGAACATTAACGTTATGGATGCGAATACTAATCACGCGAGCTTTGATAAAGTGAAGCAAGCCCTTGAAACAATAGGAAGGTCAGGCGACGAGGAAGAATTAAATCATGATTCTCTGTTCAAGATGGAAATGGAAAACTGGCTTGAAGACTTTGCCCAGAACAAAAAGCAGATCGAAGACTGGGCCAAGCAGCTTAGAGCGCTGAAGGACTGGCGGGTGAGGACACTCTGCATTTCACTTCGCCTCTTTTCAAATTATTTGCTTCATGGCTATGTTAAAAATCGCCGAATATGTTTTTTTCTTTTTAGCCGTCTGTTCCTCGCAGAACGTTGGGAATGACTAATTACAATACACGCTAATTTCGAGGCATGGAATCAGGGTTACTTCAACAAGGATGGCAAGCCTAATCTAAAGGTTGTGGAAGCACTCTTTCAAAAAGAGCTTCAGAAAGAGGAAAAGAAAACTGTAAGTGATGATCGACGAATTTATGAGACGGCACATCTGAGCCCCTCTATCCCATTTTGTCTTCCGCCGCTGTTATTACATCTCTGGATCTCACCCATTAATTTAGAAACTGTCTACAGAAGCAGCAATTGAAAGCAAGCAAGAAAGAACACAAATCAGGGAAGAAAAATTTACCCAGGGTTGAAGAGCCCGAGCTGACTAACGGACAAATCCTCAAAATGATTCTCAAGGAGAATCGTAGTACCATCGTCTGGCACGCCAGGGAGGCTTGGAGCGACATATGCGACCAAGAGATCTGCGACCGCGGAAGAAGCCCGTATTTCCTGATCCGTTTCTCGTTCGAGGAAGACGGTGACACTGTTGTCGACTGTACCATGGATGAGAATGGCCAGGCAAAGCGTCCCCAGGATTCTTATGGAACCAAAGAAGGCTCAGACTCCGACAGCGAATACATGCCACTTGAGGATGGTGAAGACGTCAGCGACGAGGAAGCTAGTGACGACAACGGTCATAGCTCTGAATCGATGATGGAAGAGAAGGTTATCAATTACGACGGGACCCAATACTCACAAGTGACCAGTAAAAACAAAAGAACTGAAAGAGAGACAAAGTCTGCGCATGAATATGCTCCTGGCGTGGAAAATTATGAAGGGCTTACTGCATTAATTCGGTTCGGGATGATGAAAATGAACTTCCAGTTAGCTAGAGATTTCACTAATATTGCAACCGTCGAGGAGATGGAAGCCAATAATTCCTGGGAATGGCTTCTCTACGGTACTGAAGATACGGGGAAGCGGGATGATTCACCCACAACGTCGGCACTCAGCACCTTGACCTCCGCCTTCGTGAACCCGAAAACGGCGCCTAGTTCGAAGGTAACAGGGAAAGGCCGCTTTAGGAAGGTGCGCGACATCCTCGAGAGTGCGAACTGGTCCGGGATGAACGTCACGGATCCCTCAGGGGAAAGGGGCACGGCCGAGTTCGACGGCGACGAACAGAAACTGCTCAGCTTCAAGCTCTTCGTAGAAAGGTACTGCGGGAGGGACCTGAAAGCCTACGTGACCAACAAGGGCCCCGTGCTCGATGGCCCGCGCGGCACGCGACCAAACCCTAGGGATAAAGCACTCCTCGTGAACTTGTTCAAGCAGTGGACTGGGCTAAGAGACCATCGGGCATCCGCCGCGACCGCACAGTACCAGACCGTGTTGGGAAAGGCCTGGAGACCGCTCAAGATGGCGCGCCAGCAGAAGCTATTGGGCCCCGGGGACGATGATGACGACTCCTCCGAGGCCGCAGAAGACTCTGAGGTCCCAGAAGACTCGAATTCGGTACTCGGGAAGAGGAAACCTACCGGAACGGCCGGCAAGGACCCCAAGCCGGCCCGAAACCCTGCCGTTGATGATGGCGGCGACCGTGGTAGGGGCATGGTTACGCGTTCACGAACGGCGAATCAATCATCGCAGGACGCTACTGGAAAGGTGCAGAAGAAGCTAAAGAAAAGTGTCGGAGGAAAATAACAGAGCCTAGAGGATACCGAGCAGTGTGCGGCTTTTACGGTCACTTATGCCCCTGTTTCTAGCGTAGGAAGTACGATCGAGTGAAACGAGGGGTTTTAGACCACCTAGAATTTAGATATCCTTTTGTGTTCTGGGAGGTAGCGATACGATGAGGTAAAGAAAGCGCTTACGTTAGCGCAGCGTCTTGTGAGGATGTAGTAAGCCTGTTTCTGAATGTAGTTTTCAAGCACAGCTGAGGCGCGCATCGCCATTTAAATCCCCCGTCAATACAGGCCAACAGGGTAAAAGTGCTTTTTGGGCAAAAGCGTGCCGGAGTTAGTTGGTTCGTTACCCAAATTGAGTCAGGAGTGGACCGTCTGGAAGGGAATTACCTAGAGCCTTCCATTGACTTGATGGATGTGTGCAAACTAGGAGCGATCTCCATGTCAGGCTTTAGGTGAGGGAGTGATGAAGATCCTAGTCGCCGCAACAATTTGGTAGACCTTAACTGTCAAATGCCTACTAACCACACTGAAATAATGATTGCGTGCGAAGAGCTGCGTTTACCGTTCAAGTCAGTGAGGGCTGTTGGGTATTACACGTCCGTCGAGGGGAAAGGCGTCAAAGTTCTTAATCTCGGCCACAAGGACTGTCAGGTCCGCACCGAGTCCGGCAACACAATAAAGACAGTGTGAGCACGCTATCGAAACCACCAACGTGCCGCTACAGAAATTGAGCGTTATCGTGCAAGAAGCGTGGTACTGAACGTATGCAATCGCTATGTGCATTCCCAAGGGCGCAGTCGAGGGCTGTCTACTCTACGACACGACCGACCCGTACAAGTACGTACGTAGGACGCGCTGCGACGATCGAGACGATTACTTGGTAATTGGCGGTGGCGACCACAAGGTGAGCTAGGAAGAAGCGCCGGTCCGTGCAAGGTCATTGCCGATCTACTCGAGGGAAAGCTGAATGACCGGGAGGGGCTGTACTCACCGACACGCGTGAGGAGCATGGTCAAATCGACGGCCGAGATGCTGGCGTATGACGTCAAGGCCAATATGCAATACGAGCGGTTCTTGAAGAGCGATACACAAGACATTGAAGACCTCGCTCCTGGGTGCGGCAGGGCGTTGAATCCTACCGCATCGAAGCCTATGGCTATTTGTAAGGACGAGAACGGCCAAACGGCCAAAATGAGTGCTATATGCCCGCACATACAGGCTGTTATGTGTTGGAACCCGGTCGAGAAGTCTTGGGGCTGTCTTATTCACGGTATTAGTCGGTTCGGTTCCAAGGGGTTATGCGTACGAGGCCCCGCGAAGGCACATCGTGATGGCGATGACAAAAGATCTGCCAATTGGGATCGCTTCTATTAGCTGCCACGGGCGCCTCTTCGTTCACTCGCAGCCACGACACATTTGTACATAGTCCGGTCATGAATGTTATTCTTCTGTGGATTTTGGTTTACCGTATAGGGTATACAGTTAAGTATGCCTTCATTATGTATTCATATAACACTTAATCAACTATCCAAACACACTTATCGCCGCTAGTGGCGGGGCCCGTCAATTTGACAGAGTCAAGATGCTAATGGCGAAACGGAGCCTTCGTACCGAGGGCTGAACATTGCAAGATACTATGCACCCCAGATGTCATATGAGGCCTCCATACATGTATCACATCCTCGTCGCAGCCTGCGGGATTAGAGGTTATGGCATTCAGAATTGGAGAAGATGAGCTTTGCTATCTAGACCCGAGTTCCGCCCTAGGCAGAACCCTACGACTTGACAATTGCCAAAACAGCCCTGCCAAGGAAAATGACGTCTGCCATGTTGTCATTGTTGGGAATTAAACGGCATGGCACAGCAACATGGCTGGGGCAGAAGCCGGGGGTGGGTCGCCAAGTCCAAAATACAGGGATAAGCTCATCCTCTCGTCTTATTATACGCCGTATGAAGAAGTCCTTCAATGGCGAAGCAAAGGACCGGCCTCTTGGCACGAAAGCCAACAGAGCATTTTATCATCAGATTTGGCGCAGATCTACCAACTACTAAGGTTATGTTGATATATATAAGCGCTTGAAGCTGGCCGATCGAAATGAAGCGAATACTTGATTGTAGAGCGTATTATCCGATCACCCATTAACAACACTAGAAAGCCTTTCCTGTGCTCAACATATAGTATTGAAGCCACTACCAGAGCTCATAAATAGTACACTCCGATACAATGTTCACATCAACAATACTTGGTGCGGGCCTGGGGCTACTTGCCTCAACCCGACTAGTCGCTGCTCAAAGGTAAGAGTGACAATTCTGCCCGTCTTATTCGCTATGGCCGGACTGACCGCCCGAAAGTCTCAACCTCACTCTTACCTTCTACCCGGACGAAGACAACACGTGCTCCGGCGACGACTCCAAAGCAATTTCTTTCTCCACCAGCAGCTACCCCCTCGTGCAATCCTGCTTTAACCTGGGCGAGATATTCGCCAATAACTCAACCGGCGGCGTCCGGAACTCGTCATCAACCAGTACATCCGACCGGGGCCTACGATGGGTAATCACCAATTCAGAGGCGTGGGATCCGAACGGCAATTACTCGCATGTCAAATACGAACAGCTGGATCCCACCGGCCAGGACGACGATGACGATGGCGAGATCACCTGGTCATCGAGGCGAGTCAACATTTATAACGGAGATGACTGCCTCCAGGCCTCCAGTCCTGATGACGAGGAGGAATTGCTTCCATGGTTCAGCTGGACCTGCCACAGCTCCGAGGACGATCACTGCAGGACGGCCCCTTACGATATCAAGAGCTTCATCATTCTCCCTCTCGATGATGACGACATGGATGGAAAGTGCTTGGACTTTGCGCTCTACGGAGCTAGCGCCCGCAGCTTGCCGCATACGTTTGGCGCGCTTGTCACTGTGATGGTGGTTGGGTTTTTCTTGCTGTAAGGTGACTTTCTTGAGGCGTCATAGTCATGTAGTATTAGGCATTAGCGTTGTGAATGGAATGATTCCCTTGATTATAACTATACTTCGAGCAATTGAATCGCGAGATCGCGTGAAGCGATAGATAGGACGCGCCCTCCACCATTACTCAATTCTTCCCAGCGTTGGCACTGCTCCAATTGAGTTCGCGGTCCCGAACGCGCCAATACGTTGCCACATCGTCAACTAGAAAGGAAGTTACAAGAGGACGATGAACTCCCTTCGCGCGGAACGCCCTTAAAAAATGCTGTCCGAGAAGAAGAATAACCGAAGAGAGCCGATCCTTAACTAATATACACACCAATAATTAAAAATACACACCGTTTTCACAGCGAAACCAAAAAAAAAAAAAGGGAAACGATACCCTCATCCAAAAGGTACATGGCTCTGCTGTTCACCATTCTCGTCGAAAAGCTTGAAATAGACCGTCTCTCCGCCGTCGAAGTAGTCTCTGACAAGGACCAAGTCCGTATCCAGCCCGTGCTTCTCGAGGTCAACAAGCAACCGGGTGACGGACTTCTTCTTGAAGAACAGATCGCAATACCAGCCTTCGGGGTATCTAGATGCCCAGGAGTCTTTTCCCCCCACCGGTTAGCAAAGCTGAAACATCCTCTCACGCGAGGGCGGGACAGGATGAGAACGAAAATGAAAACTGCCAAATACTCACGGAAGACGGACTTGACGAAAGCCGTCAATGTCTGGTTCTCGGGCGCGTCCGTGCCGCGCGTGTGCCCGTAGCTGCCTTGCCTTACGTTGATCCACATGCAGCCGTAATCTCGGTATCCGCGCTTGTGCCACCCCGCACCGCGGACGTTCCGCCTGACGTACGCGGGCTTCGATCTTCGCCTGGGCGGGACGCCCAGAGCCGGAGGACTCGGGCCAGATTTGGCGGCGGCGACTTCCGCGCGGAACACTGCGAGAGCAGTCAGTCAGCCAGTCAGTCGATCAAATCGGTCTCGCCTTAGGAGTCGCTGGTATGAAGCTGTCCGCTCTGTTGTCTACAGAGAGTCTCATGCAGAGTAATAGGTCACGGACATTTCCGAGCCCTCCTGAGGTGGGAATGTGCTGTCAGTGGAACTGGAACCTACTGGCATATTCATAGTAAAGGAGCGACGCCGAAATCACTGCGGGATCCCCGAGTCCGGGATAGAGTATCTTGAACACGCTATACATTTCCGAATCGTCGACCCCGCGCAGAAACTCGTACACCTCCTCTGGAGGAGAGGCTTCGCGATCGTCCTCCTCCGCTTCGTCAAATTCACTGGGATCTAAGAACTGAAAGCGCGCGTGTCCGTCATCTTTACGCTCGACCTGCGACGGATGCTGATGATGATGCCGTTGAACTGGGTGGGATAATACTGGAGAAGCATGTGGCAACCGGGCTCGTCGTCTCGCGAGGGCCCGCTCCAGGGCCGCGTGCTCCTCCGGCGTGCGCCCGACAGCTCTCGCTTCGACGCGGCGTCGTTGCGCTGCAGCTGCCATGTCCATCGCGCATGAATTCCCGTAGATCTTGATACTTGCCTGCCTGCCTGCCTACCTAGACGATAGATAGCTGAAGACTGAAACGCCAGTTTTGCTGCGTTCGCCGCCCCGCTAGGGGTGACTGAGGATGAAATTATGAAATTACTTCCCGTCAGACTAGACCGCGGCTATGCCCAAAGGGGACCAAAAAGGGCAATAGTCATCAAACGGTGGGGTTGGATTTATATTACCACTTAAGGTGGGGCTTGCGTGGGAAGACCCATTACCACGTTTCTGACATTTCCTATTTTTTTTTTTTTTGGTTGGAAATTCCGGTTTTACCCTATGCAGAATTGCCGTTTGTCTTGGTAATAATGAATTAACCTAGTGTGGAAGCCTTCCGTCATAATGTGCTGCCGTGTAATGTGTTGGCTCTGCAAGGTTACGATGTTGCACCGCGCTTGCCTAGGTAGCCGCCTAGCCTACCCTCTGCTTCTTTTACTGCTGCTGCGGCTACAACACTTTAAAGCTTTTCTTGGTTTGGCAATTATTATTATTTTATAGTATACATACAATAGCGTTAATAAAAAGCTAAAACCTAGAAGTATAGGCGTGTATATAACTTGTAATTGTTGCCGAACCAATGTAACAAAACCAGAATTTCTGGAAAAAAAAAAAAGAAATGTCGGAAATGTGGTAATGGCCCACTGTCCTTGTGTCCTGGTACCAAGTGCGTTTACTATAAAGCACCGGAAGTGCGCGATTGCATATATTAAGACTTCTCCCAGGGCTTCAGGTTTTGTCACGGTCCCATATATAATTGCCTGCAAACGGTCAAGTTTCCTAACTTAACAACGTTCTACTTCTGGTAGTGCCGTGGCATAGTGTTGTAGTTCTATTCCTTGATAGTTTTGATTTATCTCCGTTTCCTCTTTATTCCTACATCACCCCATATCCCCCCTATTGACGATAATGTTGGTTAAGAGCCCCATTCTTCCAGACTCTGATATCATTCTGTTTACCTCCGCGGAGTGCTTACTAAGAGAAGGTGGTATAGCGGCATTGGTGGCGGCACGGAAAATCTGGCAGCAACGGGGAGAAACACACCCGGCTTGTTTGGCTCATCTATAAAGGGGGAAGACGGATGAGTCTGCGGCTTGTTTGAAGGCCAGTACTGTTCGTAAGCCACGCGGTCAGATCATCAGGCGTGTTGGCGTTCGCGCGAAGTAGTTAGAGATGAGAGACAAACTACGGGCTCCTTCACCTTCTGCGGGCCCAGTGTGAGGGGAAGAGGTGTTGCGGTTGGGCAGGATGTGTTGTCAATGGCCTCAGAGGGTTTTGCGTTTGTCATCACCATGGTAATCCGTCAAACGCTGATTACTTATGTAGTTGTTGGTATGTAAAATTAGACAACGACGTGGTATGGCTGCGTCTCGTAATTTCTGCGCTCTAGAGTCTATCTGTTTGTAGGCAACGTAGCCTCGATATCGGATAATGCAAACGGGAGATATAGACCCTCTCTTTTCTAGCCTGCCTGACACGATACGATGTGGCTTGTTTCTGGAAGAGGTGCGGTTTAATTGCCACCCGGAGAGAACGTAGCAGATCTGTATGCTTAGTGCCCTCACCTCATATTGTTAACATTTATGCTATTGTCGTTTTGTACGGTACATAGGGGGTTCGACCTAGAGAGCTTTCCCCCCTAGTTCATTTTCAAACCGCATTGCTTGTAAATATGATGCAGCTTCCTATTTCAACCAACTCCGTGGCTCGCTAGGTTTCCTGGCCCCCCTATTGAATTGGGCGCCATGTAAAGCTAACTGGTGTCATGATAGATAATCGCGGAGGTGTAGATACCGAAGGCGGTACAGTATGCTGTCCTTCCTCCGCGCCCGATTGATTACCTAGAACACGACGTGTACGATTTATGTCCCATTGGCGGTTCCTACGGAAAAGGCTGCGCCACATGAAGCACCCCATCACAATTGGTAGCATGTGCCATCCCGCGCAGACTACCGCGTCGTCTATCACCTGGCAGGGGCCTGGTCGTCTCCCCACATCCTGCCCATTCGTCTCACCGT
Organism: Xylaria grammica; assembly: GCA_004353285.2. Classification (NCBI taxonomy): domain Eukaryota; kingdom Fungi; phylum Ascomycota; class Sordariomycetes; order Xylariales; family Xylariaceae; genus Xylaria; species Xylaria grammica. Next base: position 1,408,098 of record NGZP02000010.1, on the reverse strand, counting down.
GGTTGCTGTTTTGAGCAGGCAGCCGCCCTAGATTGGGCACTGCACAGTCGAGAGCGTTTGCGCCTTGGGCACCGGTCGCACCATATCCCCCGATCTTTACCCACCAACCCGTAGTTACGTCCTATCCGATGCCAAGCCGATGCCAAGCCTCCAGTCCTATCGAGAAGTCCGCGGGCCGTAACAGGGCAGTAAGCCGTACAGAGTATACTCTGACGGCGTCTACTGAAGGATTCTCGGAATCCTAAGGGATTGATGTCGTACTCTATAGATATGGGAGCCTGGCGGACTTACATACGTGGTGGATTTGTATAGGTGTAGATGGTCGGCCCTACTATAACCCGGCTTCACTCCTTCATAATACTCTATAGACCCCAATTTGGGGTCCCCATATAAGCACATACGAGCATAAATAGGTGCCTATACTGCAACCCTCGATCGTTGCCTGACTCTTTCTCAATCCTTGTTGCCCTCCCGACTCTTCCCATTAACATCGACCCCCGCTGAGATTTTACCGATGCCCGTAACTATTCGTTCTGCGGCGCACCCCGCCAGAGCATGGGGAAATACTGCCCCCGCATCTTCCCCTGCACAGCTTCTACAGAACTCGTGCCCCATGGAATACCGGCAATGTAGCGAGATAATCCAGTCCTCGTTCGACGGGATTGCCGGCGATAACATCTTCCCGTCATCAAACGGGTTCGTCCGAGCCGCCTATGCTGCCTACAGCCAGCACCATCATCTCACCATCCGTCCGGATGACGTCTGGTTCGCCATTCTCACCCAGCTGAGCTTTCACATAAACGCGCACGCCGAGGAGCTCAGGTCTTTCTTCGTTGCGCACCAAGGCCAAAAAGAGGTCGAAGTCGTCGATGTGGGTACCATCGACTTTGCCGACTTCGGCAAGCTGGCCGTCTGGATGACCCGGGAGATGGACAAGTATATCGTCGACCCGGGCCTGCGAGAGTGGATCATGCCGGACTTCAGTACCACGGAGCGCAAAGACACGGTGACCGCTGCCATCCTCATGATGGGTTCCATGCAAAAGTATTTCTCGTACAGGATGTCTCTGACGTGCGGGATACCGTCTGTGACGCTGCTCGGAGAACGGGAGGACTGGGTGAAAATCCGGCAGCGCCTGGAGTTCCTGCCCCGCCTCGGGGATGAGCCCAGCCAGTTCGCATTGCTTCTAGGTTCCGTACTAGATTATTTCGTCCGGTCCTTCGACGAGCCGACCAGTCCCGCGGTCACCTCCTTCTGGTCCCGGATCGCGGACCAGAACAGCGGCTCGGGCCCGTACTACTTGTCCGGCTGGATCACGGCTTTCTGCTTCTGGTCGGCCGACGGCAAATGCCTGTACCAGCTGCCGCAGGGGCCCGTCGTGACGCACACCTTCGGCGCGAGGAACCCGGGCTGTGATCTCGACGGCGTGCTGTTCCACCGCGTGGACACGAAGGATATCCCGGACGCGTTCGTCTCCGTCCCGGTGACGGTGGACGACAACGGCAAGGTGTACAAGACGAAGATGGTGGCCGGGCTCGTGGGCATCGAGGTGTCGAGCAGCGGGGAATTGCTCGACACCCGCACCGGGCGTTACGGCTCGCGGGCGTCGTCCTTTTACCCGGGTCAGGAACCCCTGCCGGAGACTGTTGGGCCCGAGGCCGGTGGGACCACGGGTCTGGACTCGATCAGGCCGTTCTCCGGCTGGTGGATGTATGAGGTTTTGGACGAAGGCGACAGTGGTCAGGCCAAGAGGCGGGCCGCCCGGAAGAGCCAAAAGCCGCAGCAGGGCCGGGATAACGCGGTCGAGAAGCTGCATCCGCTCTTGGAACGAGGTCCCGAGGCTACTACGGGTACGTGGGGGCTCCCTAGGTTTTTGAGGGGATGGTAGCGCTGCTTGTTGGATAACATATAATATGATGACGCCATACACTCGTTACGAGAGTGTGTGCTAGTAGTCAAGCACGACTCTTGGCAAATGTATCTCGGATGAAGCGTGGCAAAGTTCCGCGGGGAACGTATCTCTAAGGATATATATATGGCGTTGATATTAATGGATAGGTACGGTGAGAGGGGCCTGCGTGGATACGGCGCTTAAGAGAAAGAGGAAGCTAATTAAATGACGCCTTCTTAAGGATTTCTTTTATGGAAACCACGGGTAGTGGCCGTGTTGCGGAATGCGGCTGATGAATTTCCGAGATCTCCCCATTTTTTTCTCCCCGTGATCCTCCTTTTTTTGATTTCGCCGTGGACATCCGAAGCGTTACGAATATTATTGGTGTTGGTATTATTTTGAGTGGGGAGGCGGCAGTTGCTTCTCACCATTATATTATCCGCGCAACCTCCCGCCACCATCGAGTCGATTTATGGGGTAATAGGCAGTCAATCAAATGGCATTGTGGTGCACCACCAACTGTGTCTAGATAAAAATGAATACTGACTCCGTCTAAGGATGGCATGCGCGCTAGGATATAGTGCCAGAACCCATCATGTATGTGTCTTTCCAGGACGCCCACTTTCTACTATTTCCGGCCCCTCTTAGCCCAGGTCCGGCGCCTCTAGGATGAGATCCGTCATACCATCGATCGCATTCTCCGTCTCCTCCGTCGAGACCAGCCCAGCCTCAGTACATGAATACAACGCGTCACCGACATAGTTCTGACAATTCCAACTCCGATCGGCGTTATTGACGGGGGTGGACCAGATGGCGTCCCGCAGGCGGCGGTCAGCTGACGTGCTAACTGCGATAGTGGTTACGGGAACAAGGCCTGCGAACAGTTCGCTGCTTGTAGGATCGTAATCAAGCTCTTCACGTTCAAAAAACCCGGCGGCGCCCGCGACATGTAGGTACCTCCGCCATAGGACCGTTCCGTCCTGGGACAAATGCTGAATTAAGAGTTCCGTGTGCCGATACTGCGGTGCGTCGATGGGATCGCCGCGGGAGACGATAACGTCGAGACGTTGTGACTCGTAGGCTTTCCCAGCAGAGATATCCTCTGTAGATATGGATTCTCCCGCAGAGGGGGCACGGCCCTCAGTCGCGCCTTCGGTGGGCGACGTATTTGAGTCGCCGGCGCCCATGCTTAAATCTTCGATATCTGTGCTAGGAAACATATTGGTTTCGCCCCGAAGCCGAGATCGGGGGTAAAATCGTTACGCCCAAGGCCTCGATCTCGTTTGATAATAAAACTGTGGGGTTTGCTGTGGTGGGAGGATGAAAAGTGTTCTAAAGAGCTTCTGGGACGAGATCTATCTATAACTTAAAAGATAGCAATACAATAGAAAGATCGTGAATGGAAGCGCCTCTACCCTCTCGTGGCCATTATTAATATTTGGTTCTGTTGGGCGCGACGGCTCTGGCGGGGAGCACGGAGTTATTGGGCTTGGCCGCGGGCCGTCAACCAAGGCCGGTCTAGTCCTTAAGTATTGGAACTAAATCCGGGTTTAAATCTGAAGCTAAACCCGAAAGAGGAACGTGCTGCCCAGCACGGAGCGAAAGGGAGAACGCATGGTGCATCACCGCGCATATCCAGATGGAGGCGCGATCAGGGGAGGGCGGCGCTTAGCAGGCCCCGATCGGTCTGCCAAGGTCCAGACTAGACTGGGGAAGGCGAGGAAGCGGAACGACGTCGTCCAGGGCACACTGCCGCTGGCGGTTCCTGTCGATCTCTCCGGCCTAGAACGAAGTTGGGGGGTCCTGGATAGACCTGTTGACGAATCAAATCTGGGGAGACGGTGATCAACTGCCCCCAGGATTCGTTGCTCCGACGGACATAAGAATAGACGAATCATTGTAATTATACCCCAAATGAAGAAAGGGGCTTGAGTCGAACAGACATATGCCCGCGCCACTTGTGGCTGTATCCGATGATGATGATGATGATGATGATGTAGAAGTAATGGGGTAACTGATATAGGCAGCTACCGTGAGGGGTACTTGACCACACTGTCCGCACCTTCCCCTACGGTAGCTCATAGCTATCTAAACCGTCGTGGCAATAGCAGTAGCAGTAGCCCATATCTATTCCCTCGTATACATAATTTTCCTCCTTTTACTCCCTTTGTACGTCCTTCTCCTAGTTTTATCAACTCTGCGTAAGGATATACCGACTATCATGCAGATGGCTGATATTACGATATCATTCGACCGGGTTATCCATCGGCGATCACTACAACTACGGGTTGCATGTGTCTCCCACAGCCACCCCCTCTTCCTGGGCCAGCCTGCCTTGCCTAGAAAGTCCTTCGCCCATTAACTCCTCTGCATAAGGAACTCTCAGAAATGCCATCTCATTTCGCCTACTATCATTTTTCCTCTGTTAGCCGGGCGGATTTAGATAACTGACATGCCCGTCCTCGTCCATGTGCCAACGTACCGCCTGAGGGTGGACGTACTGCAGTCATTTCTGCAACAGATCTTCCCTGGCGTTAGGATCGAAGTTTCTCATGGGGATGATGCATACGTTGCAATTTTGCCTAGGCAGCTGACTCAGGTATGTGTTCTAATTTTATTCGTACCGTTCGGCAATGACCTAAGTTTGATTCGATTAGTCGGAAAGGGATCAAATTGAGGATCTGAGGGCTGCAAGGGGGGGTTTCAGCCGCGACGACGAGTATCACGCTTCGCCGGTTCTCAATATACCAACACGGACCGGAAAGGAGCAGCCCCGGTCCTCGAGTCACGATCCCGTGCACGGCGACGATCAGCGAACCCAAATCCTGCGTCCCTCCTTGCCCAATATCTGTCGTCTTGACACTTCTTGGTTCAATAGAGCGGTTGGAGAAAACGATCAGCTTCCTATCTCCCACAAGAAAGAGATTCATCGAGGGTGGAAGTCTAGAGTCTACGTCGTAAAACTGCACGCATCCGGAAATGGGTTGGTCAAAAAGGTATTTCAGCTCAAGGGAAAGCCCATATTGTTATTCAGGGTCAATATGCTAAAAGAAACGCTAGGGTCCGGGTGGAAAGCCTATCCAAGATACATTTACCCTAAAGGAGTACAGCAGCGCTGCTAAAGAAGACTATATGAACGAGCTCAGATACTTTCAACTATTGAAAAATGCTCCTGGCAAGAAATCGGAGAATATCGTCAAGTTCTACTGCTCGTTTCGCGAACTCGGCCCACTGGCTAGATTCAACATCATCCTGGAATACGCCGACGGCGGTAGTCTCGTCGACCTGTTTCAACAGGATAACCCACCCGTCATAACCTCAGAACTAGTTCAGTTTTGGGGAAACCTGGTCAAGCTGGCCGACGGTCTTGATACGGTGCATCGAGCCAGAGGGTACGTGTCAAGGGAGATCCCCCCTTTCGGAGAGGCAATCGGGTAATTGCTTAACATGACGCCTGTTAACTATGACAATAGACACCATGGCGATATCAAGCCTAGTAATATCCTCATCTTCAGGAGACCGGGCTCGAAGTTCGGTTCTACTTTCAAGCTTGCCGATTTTGGAACCAGCGTATCCCAGATGTACAGTACGTTGCTCTTTTCTCTCTAATTACTCACAGAGTTCCAAAGCACATTTTACATAGCATGAACTCACATACAACGACTACACTTAGGTTCACCAGAGAGTTACCGGTATTCTATAGCCGGCAAGCGGGTACCAGAAACATCTTCGACGTCTGGGGATGTCTGGTCTCTCGGTTGCGTATTTAGCGAAATCCTCATATGGTCAATGATGGGAGAAAGTGGGAGACAGGAGTATCGCCAGTCACGGCTCAGCGAGACAGAAAATACACCTTTGAAAGGATCGGGCTATGATGGCTGTTTTCACAACGGGACTGATGTACTCAGTGCGGTTGGGCGTATGCACTCATTGGTGCTTACAACATCGCGACGCCTGGACAGCATTACACACCCAATGAGCCAGTTTATCCTCGAGTCGATATTTTTAAGCCGGGCGTCTTCACGCGATATTTACGAAAACACGAGGGACATTGTGCGGCGAGCAAAAGAGGCGCTTCGGGTGCGGCCCCAGCAGAACCCGAAACTAGATCGACCCCCAAGAATCCTAAGCTTGGATGGCGGTGGGCTGCGTGGGCTATCGTCCTTGTTCGTTCTGAGACGTATACTCACGGAAGCCACTGGTAGTCAGGAGACCAAGCCTTGCGAGTATTTCGACATGATGGCGGGCTCTGGTACGGGAGGGTAATCATAAAGTCGACTTGTGTCCAAAGGAAACATGCACTGACTACCTTGTTTTAGACTTATCGCCATTCTTCTTGGTCGGCTGCGCCTCAGCATCAATGATTGTATCGATACCTATTCGACATTCGCACGCTTGGCGTTTGTTCCATTAGAATCATCGAAGCAAAAATCCTCCGCTTTATTCTCTTCCCGCAATATTGACCAAGCCTTAAAAATAGTGCTTGCTAAACACGGACTATCTGACTATGAACTGCTACGAAAACCTGGGAATTCTCAGTGCAAAGTGTTGGTCTACCTCGTTTAATCTTTGCCCGATGGTTTATTTTTAGGTGGCAGTGACCGTGCAAGTGGCAGCTTATTAACTATCACAGTTTCGTTTGCGCGACGGACGACATTATTCTACGATCCTACGACACTCCTTCCTCTTCACGGACGTCGGCTCCCCTCTTTGACTGTTTGATTCGGGAAGCGGCTCGGTAAGTCAAGAAGAAATCCCACCTTGACTACGTAGTACTGATACGGCACTTGTTCAAGGGCCACCGTTGCCGTTCCATCGCTATTCGACCCAGTTACGATAGGTGGCTCCCAATTCATGAGTGGAGGCCGTTCCACTGGCGGGGGACTTGGCATAGACAACCCGATTAATACCGTCTGGCAAGAGATCAAGAATGTATGGGGACTCGACCATCTGCCGATTATTATATCCATCGGAGCCACCCAGCCGTATTCCGACGCGGCTCTCGGAATGATGGCTCACAAAATATTGGGCCGAGCTACTGCTGATGTAATTGATGCTATAGCGAGTAGCGCAGAGTTTACGGCCTCTCAGTTCTCCAGAAACCGTAGGGACTACGTAGTAAAAGGGTGCTACTTTCGGTTCAATCCCAAAACCGACCTTGTTTTGGAATGGGTTGATGTACCGAGTCTTGAGGCGCAAACGGTGGCGCATTTAGAATCTTCGGTCGATGGCGGGTACTTTGAGATGTGCGCCAGTACGTTCCGGCGTGGTCGGCCCGACGTACACCCAAGAGATATCCAAATCCTATTATCCATGGGTGAGGCAACGAGTTCGCAACCATCTTCGTCCGCCCGGACTCGCCGGAGCTCGTTATTTACGGACAGTGCAACTACCGAACTGGCGTCTGTATCGTCGATAGACGAGACGAATGAAGAACGTCTCGTCAATTTTCTAGGAACACATCTACTTGAAGTGCCCGGGCCAATTGGAGAAATGGTTCCTCAGGTGTTTCTTCGGGTTGTTAGCGATTTGCTGATACGATACTCTGACGCTCTTGTGAACCTCGCCGAATCTAGCGAGGAGAGAGAGGTGGCCCGGTTCATCTCTAGGAATTGTGAAGCCGTGGCACGAGATCTGTGGGAATGGATAGAAATCCATTCCCCGATGAAGCCCAGTTCAACTGAACAGCTTGATAGAATGTGGGTACCCTTTCCCTTGCTTGTCTCTCTCCTATCTTCGGTCCCTTTCAAATGAGACGTGTTCATAAATAAGCACTTTCTTTTGCTACGAGGTTTAGAGATACTCTGTACATTATCTCTAACTTGTTTGTGCAGTGGACGGCTGCCATTAGCTGGCACGCATCGTACAATCTCAGTGACACAATTCGCACAACGTTTCGGTTCTTCTCTCCGAGTATCGCAGCTGAAAGTGGATGAGGAAGATAATCCACCCCCATCTATCGATCGTATTCGCAGCTTCCTAGAAACCGATACTGCCATGCAGGAACTTACCCAGCTCTTCGGGTACTGGGTGAACTCCGATCTCTTGCACCTAGCCATCCATGATAATAATATCACGGACTTAAAGGCTCTTTTAGAGAGCGGCTTTCCCGTTGAGAAAGTGGACTGTAAAGGTGTGGATGCACTGTCTCTTGCCGTAGAGAACATCAACCTTCCGATCACAAAAGTTCTTCTTCGGTATATGGCTAGGAACGCCACGATACCCACATCTGACAAGCTTAAAACCTTGAAAGCAATTTCCAACGCTGCATTTTCTAAAGTTACGAGCGACGAGAAGCTTTTCGAGGCTGCTGAGATTCAGATATTACTATCGGAAGAGGACGGCAATGCCGGGGAGTCTGCTTTACGGGGAGGGTTTTATAACACGATTTTAAAACCCCCCGCAGTGCCCGTGGTTTCCTTTGAATGGACCCTTCCATACGTGGTGAGACAGGATATCGGAGATTCTTTGACTCCCAGTGAAGTACTATCTAAAGTAGTGGTTCTGACGGGATCTAAGACCCGCTACCGATGCACGACCTGCAGCGAGTTTATTAACTCTGAGTGGGGTGCCGGGGGGACTCTGGCGCTGTCACACATAGGCCGAGCACTCAATGAGCTTTTTAACTCAAATCGCAAAGTCGATAAAGAGGATATAGACGACATAAGTCTCATAACCGACATAGGTACAATCGGTTTATTAGCCAAAATATCCATGGGGCGCATCTCTATTTTGCAACGACAGCCAAGGCATATTGAGCTACTTTTTGAGGTTTTACAATGGCTGGCTTCCGCAGTAAGAAGCGATGCGCCTGGGCTCGTTAAATCTACATCGACCATACATAGGATCTCTCCCCAGGGTGAAGATGGCTTGCCCTTGCTTAATGTCCGGCTTGACCCATTTGAACCGCTCCAGGATTTCGACGTTGGTGACTCTGGTTGCTGGGTCGAGATGTTTCGCACAGGTGTTGTGGCAATTCGTGTTCTGTCCGGAGCCCAGGGCTGGGGCCAGGGCCTTGAGATCGATTTCGGCCTCATGGTACATATATCCGCCGTTGGTGTAAATCAGATGCTTGTGGATGCAGGTGGTGAGCCCCTTGGCTATGTTTTAGCTGGCTTTCGAACAGTTCTAGTGCCTGTTTCTCGACGAGGAGAAGCCATTCAATGGCATTTTGAATCCTCGGCAAACGGTGATACGGGGAAATTCGAGGCTATCGATCCATACGAATCGCATCCTGTAAAATCGAACCAGTGGTTGAAGGTTCATGACCCGACCGAGTTCCGTAATATGAAGTGTTATGTGGGATGGTCTGAGAGAGCGCTGATCCTTCTAGGAACCGAGAACCGACAGGAAAAGTTCGATCTCAGCCAGTCTAAAAGCCTAAAAAGAGTTATAGAGTTAGGCGGTATCCAGGTAAACGCGCAGACCAACTTTGGGGCGATCAGTCCCTTGCCTCTAAACGTTGCTGTTGCCGGGCAGTATATCTTCAGGTCAACGACGCAACAATTCGAACCGAGTCAAGAATACCTAGCAGCTCTAAACCAAACCCTGCCACAGGTTGCACTTGTCTTAGACACTGACAGCCAACAAGCATGGCTAGTTCCGGGGCTCAGTTTGCATCTCCATATGTGCCATCGATACTTTTCCGAGTACAAGGATATTTACCAGGCCACGGGGAATCCTATACCTTATGCAGAACGCTCCGTGCACGGTCACGAGGCGGCTTTCAGGGCTTTACGCTCACATTGGAATACTACCGTCTTCCAATTGGGGAACAATATGGCTCCTGGTCAACCTGGCGTAATCGCGGTCTGGCAGATCTTCATGATAGCCAACAAAAATCTTGCCAAGTCTCAAGAGACGAGTTTGGAATCTAAGGGCCGTAGACTCAGGGGAGCGGAGTTGCAGAATATGGTGTTGCCCCCTGCGTCCATGAAAAGCCATCTGAGAGAAGTAGAGGATCGTAAAATGGACCCTTGGCTGCCTCTGTCGAACCTTGCCGATGTAGTCCTTGTCTGCAGGAATATCGGCTTAGCTATTCAACCCGAAGAGCCCCTGACATGCGATTGTGGCAGTTTACCTAGGGGCAAGTATTATCTGGCGGCGCATACATGGTGCCTTGCGACGATTCTCTACAATCAACGAATAATAGAGAGCCGTGACAAACTCGGTAGTAGCGATCATCAGATCGGCGGGTTTCGATGGGCTCCCAGCCGCAATTGGGTTCCAAGAGCGGACTGCCCGCATCATGCTGATGGTGCGTCAATCTGGAAGCACCCAGAGAAGGTTCTCCAGACGATGATTAAGAAAGGAATATCGCTCAAAAGAAAGCAGCCGAACGAAAACAGGGTCGAGCAAGACTCGACATGTATTCCAGACACTGGCGTACTTGTGTTCGGCCTTTCTAAATAGGAATTCGAGGGCCATAACGAGTATTGGAACAGTGTAAGGTGCGTATGCTACAGGAAGCCACATTTATATTCACGCTCTAGGTTGTTGTACCTGTACTTCCTAATGAAGAAATCGATACTGCGACTAGCAACGGCTAGGAACCATGGTGGTCCTGATAAATACAATACATTGATGATACGAAAACAAACTCGCATGACGCAGCGATAAGACTTGATTTGATCATAAGTCTTTCGGAAACACGCTACCTACGCTATCTTAATAATCGTGATGCTCCATCTTGGGTATGTTAGTCATCACCCCCTTCTCCCCCCGCAGCATCTACCTAGTGGATCCATGCATTAAGCAGCTCCCGAGCTCCACTCCAAGTGTCTCATGGATTCGGTTACTGCCTATCTCGGTCAGCCTATATACTTGTCTCGGCCAGCCTACATAATGATCTCGGTGAGCGAACGACATCTTGATGGTCTAGGCTATCTAACGCTGAACAATCCCCGGGCTTTGACTATAGCGTTGATCTCGTCATACATAGTTCATGAAAGCTGTTTGTTCGCCAAACCACAACAGCACCGTAAAGAGCACAGAGACTCCAACTTGTGCTCGCCAATCCTCATCTTACATAATAACCCACAAGCCAATTCCCATTAGGGACTCCGGGTGTGGCTCCGGAATCTCCAATAGGCGAAAGGCTGCCACTCTAGCAATCTCACCATAATGAGCGATGAAGTATGGCCAAGACTGACAAAAGCACTCCGGAGCCAGGTAGTACGGCGGCCGGAGTTGGAACAATCGGGCAATATGTTCTTATCAAACAAGCCGAGGCCTATCGGCCTACGCCCACCCCTGAAGAAACCGTCGTTTAATTGTGTTTTACCGTTCTAATCGCCACTTTTGAACTTTATTTTTATTTTTCTCTTTTTCTAACATACATATTACCCATACTGCGTTTTCCACTGCGGGATGATTGGAAAGCGGATATGTCGTCGTTCTATAACAACGTTGTCATCGCATTTGCAGCCCTGGGCTCTTTCTCCTATGGCTATTGCGCGTCCGTTTTCGGTAGCGTCATCGGCCTGCCCGGCTGGTACGCTTATTTCGACTTGCCTATGACTGGCGAGGAAGGATACGCGGAAAAAACCACGCCCGTCATTGCCACCGCCAATGGAGTTATCAGTGCTGGGGGTGGGGTTGGGTCTCTCCTTGCCATGTGGTCGGCCGATGCCCTCGGTCGCAGAGCATCCATCCAACTAGGAGCCTTCTTCTCCCTTCTCGGAGGCGCGCTCCAAGCCAGCGCTGTGAATCTGCCCATGTTCCAGGCTGGAAGGTTTATCGCTGGTGTGGGCATCGGTCTTCTCGTTGTAGTATGCCCAATGTACATGTCTGAGCTCGCACCAGTCGAGCGTCGTGGATGGCTCGTGGGACACCATGCTATCTTCCTCGTCATTGGATACACATTCGCAGGTTGGATAGCATATGCCTGTTACTTTGCCCCTGAGCACCTCCTTGAGTTTGGGTGGCGATTCCCCATGAGCTTCCAAACTTTCCCACCACTCGTGCTTCTCGTCGGCTCTATCTGGCTGCCTAGGTCCCCTCGTTGGTTAATGTCCCATGGCCACGAGAAAGAGGCCCTGAGGGTCCTACATAGACTCAGGCAGCCCACTGCGTCGGGTAGGGAGGAAGCCAACCTCGAGTTCAATCAAATCCAGGAACAACTCGCTCTGGAAAAACAGAATCTCGAAGCAAGCGGTGGAAATATCTGGCAGCTGTTGTGGACTAAGAGGAGCTATCGCAAGAGGATGATATTGGGATTTCTTACCCAGTTCGGAGCCGAGTTTGGCGGACCACTGGTGATAACAAAGTACGTTAGTCACTTCCACAGAGGCCGAATTCTGATTACTAACGCTCCGTTTCAGCTATTTGGTTATTTTGGTACAATCTCTGGGCCAGACTGGGTCGAAGCCTCTCCTAGTCACTGCCTTATACCTGACGACTGCTGGTTTTATTTGGAACCCCCTAGGGTCGTGGCTACATGATAGGATCCCCTCTCGCCGCGGCATGCTGATAGTCGGGATGATATGCAACGTCATCACCATAAGCTTGCTGGTTGCCATTTTCGCGACGTATCAAAATACAGACAATCAATCCGGTAAGATCGCCGGAATAGCGGTCATCTTTATCTATCTTGCGCTCGAGGGCACCATGATCGATACCACAATGTACCTGTACGTGGCCGAGATCTTCCCCATGGAGCTTCGCAGCATCGGGATGGGCTTTAGTCTCTTCGGTCAATTCGCAGCGACCATCATTCTTCTGCAGACAACCCCCATAGGGCTGAATAATGTGGGCTGGAGGTACTTCCTGCTGCTTATTGTCTCTTCTGCCGTCTTCGCCCCCGTTATCTGGTATTGGTGGCCGGAGACGGCGGGGCTCACTATCGAGCAGGTCGCCCGCGCATTCGGCGACGAAGTCACTCAGACCAGCAGTACCGTTGTGATGACGAGCGTGGAGAGCGAGCAGGTAGAGAATTCCGACGAGCACCCACGGACAAAGTATCTAGAATGATTTAGTTGTCTAGCAGGGATGAAAGGGCTTAGGGGGCCTGGTTGTGGCTTTTCTATCTACTACGCGTTTATGGTCAATTTAGGCCGTAATAGCGAGTTTCCAGGGCTGCACTACAAGCTACATAGGGTGTAGGTTTATATAAAACAGATTGTCAGAAATTGTATTTTCCGGGCCGCATCTTTGATTATATGCGAAGAGAGAGTCACCATAAATGTAGCGCCGTTTTTGATAAGAAATAGAAAGAGTAAGATATACAAGTCACAGTGACAGGATCCATTGATCTCAATTTTGGGGAATTATGGATACACGACCTTCGCAAGAAATCGCGCATGAATCCAGTCCTTGTGCTGCAGCTGTGAGTATAACGTTGTAGTGTCGATAGACGATCTAAATGCTGACAGGCATGGCGGTGGGGGTTATTACAACGCTGATCTGTTTAAGCGGACAGACACCACCGCGACTCCGAATTACGGACGGCGATACTGGGAGGTCAGCAACCTCCATCCCCTACCGGGGTAGTAAAAACAGCACTAACATGGGGGAACTATTGAGCGCTGGATGAAGAATCATCGCATCTGAAGCGAACAAAAACAAACGCACAGCTAGCTAGCTAGCTCAGTGGAAGGGCGCCGGGCTCATAACCCGGAGGTCGATTGATCGAAACAATCGCTAGCTAAACGTTTCGCCGATATTTTTGCCCTGCGACGCCTGGTCTCGGCCTCTCGTATACTCCACTAGGTGGGTAGGTAGTGTTACTAAATTTACCTTAGGTAGATAGCATTACCACTAACCTAGCTAGTTCTTAGTGCATTTTACGCCGCGACTTTCGATTTTTATTCGCTGTTAATGTACGGCGTATCGACAGCCCGTTTCATGGAATTTTAGCTATCAAGCAAGCAATCAATCAATCAATCAATCAGGCCTAAGCGACGACGTCAACCCCAGAAGACGCTACTTGAAATCCACCAGCTGACACTCTTAACGTACATACGTCAACCTGGTAGGCTTGCATGATCGGTCTGGACTAGCCGAAAACAGTGCCGAAGGTGCCGCAGAAAAAAAGCAAAAAAAAGAATTCTCCTGAGGGTGACTCGAACACCCGACCTGTGGATTTCAATGCAAATTTCAATTACAGTCCAACGCGCTACCAACTGTGCCATCAGGAGATGTCTCAGGCAATGAGATATCCTCAGCTTGCTTAGTTCACATTACCACCCTGGCATTCCATGCGGACAGGCACAAAGTCGACTGTGAGGACAGCGCAATTCCGATCGGACGTCCATGCATGCATGCCATGCGTGCAAAATAGGCGAAACTTGACATTTCTACATGAATTATAGGTGATATATAATTAAGAATTAACGTCTTACTTAGGTATTTCTAGTTATCATTTCACTTCAATACTGAAGGGGGGATTGCCTTACCGGGGGGGGGTAATTGAGAGTGCTACACCTCCCCCGGTCGAATCGGCGCCGTACCAACGACAATTGTTTTTCGGAATGGCGTGTTCAATATCGACGCGGTCGTCTTGGTAATGAACGCAGTTTGTGTTTTCGGACTTAAGCTAGGGCTGCCGTTAAAAATAGATTGCGACGTCTTATAGTCAATTGCCATTTGTCAGCACGATATGGTATAGAGATGATCGCGAATAGGTGCTTGAGTCTATATGTAAGCTGGCTCTGTCTCGGCAGCGGACCCTACCTTCCCTAACGCGGCCTGATTCTACTTAGCGAGTCTGTCCTACGATCTACCTAGAGACTCGGCAAAAGTGATGTAAGAAGCTCGGCACTCTTGCATGTGCCTCGAATTGGGCCATGAGCGTGGATCGTCAGAAAGTAGGTCCCAAGGCGGGCGGCTCAACATCAGCGCCGACGGCGAAATGTGGATAGCCGATTTGTAACCGCGATGGTGATATAAGAAACGGGGAAGCTCATCTGCTTCCCTCTTACAGCGCTGCGAGGGCATCGATACCGTCACTATAAACTCGTAAACATGCGTTTCTTACACTACCTCGCCGCGCAAGTGGCCGTCACGTTGCCGGCCCAAGTGACGTGTGCTCTAACCGGAGCGAACAGGACTTTCTCAAGCAAGACGCTCGTGACAAGCGACGGGTACACCTACGTGTACGACTACGCGGCAGCGGCAGACGCATCGAAGCCTACGGTCCTGCTCCTGCACGGCTACCCTGAATCGCGGCACGACTGGGAGTTCACGATCCCCGCCCTCGCGGCAGAAGGATACGGCGTCGTAGCGCCTGATCTGCTAGGTTTCGGCGACAGCTCTAAGCCAACAGAGGTCGAAGCGTACAACTACAAAGGAATCGTCGGGCACTTGACTGAGATACTAGACGCGGAGGGCGTGCAAGACGTCGTGGGGGTGGGACACGACTTCGGAGCTACTGTGCTGTCGAGGGCCGCGGCGTGGATCCCTGAGCGCATCGCCAAGTTCGTGTTTGTCACCGTCGGCTACTCCCCCGCGGGCGAGTTCTTCGACATCGACGCTATCAATGCGCGGAGTCTCGCGTCGCGCGGGTACGCGCAGTTCGGGTACTGGTACTTCTTCAACAGCTGGGACGCAGCTGATCTAATATCCCGCCACGTACGTCCACTTCGTTCCTACACTACATACATACCCAGGCATCCCACTAGTACTTATGATCATTTCCCGTCCGGGCGCTTTGCTAACCGCAGACCCGTAGCTCGAGTCCGTCTTCTCGCTCGCCTGGTTCGCCAACGCGTCGGCATGGGGCACCGAATTCGCCGATATCGGGGCTGCGCGCGCCTGGCTTGCGGCGAACAAGACGGCCGAAAAGCCCGCCTGGGTCACGCCCGAGTATAGGGCCAGGTGGCTGCAGCAGTACAGCCGGCCGAATATCACCACCAGCTCGCTGAACTATTACAAGGCGTTGCTGCGTGGTGTCCACGTAGCTGAGGAGGAGGCGTTCACGGACGAGGACCGTGTGCTGAGGGTGCCCGTCTTGGCCGTGGGCTCGGCGAAGGACCAGGTTTCGACGCCTGATCTGCTGGAGGCTTCCTTGGAGCCGTGGGTACCGGGCGGGTTTGAGCTGAAGATTGTTGATTCCGGACACTGGGTGATGCAGGAGAAGGGAGATGAACTGAATGATATTCTCGTTGAGTTTATTGGGCGGGAGTAGGAATGACGGGGTTTCACTTTGATTTACAGCGTATTTGAGATAGAGGCAAAGCTTTCTATTTACATAGTAAGGACATAACCATTACTTGGCCCTACACTGCATTTTTCATTTTTTATTCTTTTTTTAGGACCGTGTAGCAGTTGGGAGTGATATTGATGTTGAAGAGGTAATGGAGGCTAATGGGTAGACATGTAGACATGTAGACATGTAGACACTGTATCGCGCTTGCCCCCAACAACCAAAGAGGTACATTCGTTCATGGCGGGACAAGTGGCCCACCATAGCTCTGTCTCGCCTCTTTAATTGGCTTAAAATTTGAGAGGGGTGTGTCTGCCCCTCTTGAAGCTTTACTACTAGTATGTAAGGGACAATTGGAAGTTGCTTTGCGTTTGCGGCTCATGACTCATCTCACTCACCTGCGCATTCAATTCAATTCAAAATTCGTCAAGAAAACTCCCCGCCGCCCAACATTTCGCTTGCTTGCTTGCTTGCTTGCTTGCTTGCTCTCTTCCACAATACCGCCCACGAGAACGAGAACGAGAACGAGAACGATATTGATCATGTCTGCCGACAAACGAGTCTGCCTGTAAGACGCGTCATTCAAGAATTGAGAAAGAATTGAGCTAACATTGTTACCTTTGCACAGCGCCTACTCTGGCGGTACGCTCTCCCTCTAGCTCCCTCCCCCTCTAGCTCTCCCTCCGATGACCAGCCGACGCACACCTCTCCCCCCCGACGGCAATCCTCGATGGTAACCCTCGATGCTGACGTCGCGCAGGTCTTGACACTTCGACAATCCTTAAATGGCTTCTCCTCGAGGTAGGAAGCTATTCGAGACCTTACATGGCGTCAGTTAACATGCTAATGTAATCTTTTCTACAGGGCTACACCGTCGTCGTGAGTCTCTTGGCGTCTAGCTCCAATTTAGGTCCAACGCTGACCCAGATCGCCGAAAGGCTTTTCTTGCCGACGTCGGTCAAAACGAAGACTTCGCTGAGGTGGAGAAAAAAGCTCTAGCCCTCGGTGCCGAGCGCATGATCATCGAAAACCTGCAGCAGGAGTTCGTCGATGAGCTCATCTTTCCGGCCATCCAATGTACGCCCACCTCGATTCCGCTTGTATCAATCAGCACATGTGCATGGGCGCGCTGTATAGGGGGAAAGACTGACACAATTGAACAACAGGCAATGCGATTTACGAGGACCGGTGAGTCCCATCACATCTACTTGACAGGCCCCTGGCCTCGTTGATTCCTCGTTGATTTCGAGCAATCAAGAAACTTCGTGGCGTTTGCGATCGATCGCCTTTCTCTAGCTTCCCAGCTGATGGCCCTGTCAGATACCTCCTTGGAACAAGTCTGGCTCGTCCCGTGATTGCTCGCGCTCAAGTCCGGACTGCCCACAAATACAACTGCAAAATTCTCAGCCACGGCTGCACTGGCAAGGGCGTACGTAAATCTTGCATCTTTCCTTTGTTGTCAGTCCTTGCTAACAACAGGTAGAATGAGTACGTCTTCTCGGCCTGCTGTCAGGCGACTGCCACAGAAACTGACAAATTACAGCCAAGTGAGGTTCGAACTTGCCTGGAAGGCATGCGACCCTGTATGTACAGTTGCTCCCTCAAGCTTCCGCAGCAAGAAATCTAACCAAGACTAAGAGCCTCTCCGTTATCGCCCCGTGGAGGATGCCCGCGTTCTTCAACCGTTTCCAGTAAGCTTCGGCCGCGACTACCAAAATGATGAGTTCTAACGTGATGCTAGGGGCCGACAAGATCTCCTGAAGTTTGCCGCGGAGAATGGCATCCCTGTCTCGTCCACCCCCAAGGCACCGTGGTCTCAGGACGGTGCGTATAGAGATATGTACCCGTACTAGGGCAACTTCCTAATTTTCCATCAGATAACCTGGCTCATTGCAGCTACGAAAGTGGTATCCTTGAGAAGCCGGATGTGCCTGCACCCAAGACTGTCTGGACTCGAACTGTTGGTACGTCCCTTTAGAGCTATCCTTCAATACCTGCCTTTTTATTGTAGTATCAGCTAATCATCATGAATTCCAGATCCACTCGAGGCCCCCGATGTTCCCACCAAATTCTCTGTCACCTTCCGAGCTGGAATACCTGTCAAACTCCAGGTTGACGGTGGTGAGACAGTGACCGGCTCTCTTGAGCTCTTCAAAGCCCTGAACGACATCGCTGGCCGTAACGGCGTTGGAAGGATAGACATTGTTGAATCGCGCTTTATTGGCCTCAAGAGTCGTGGAGCGTACGACTCTCCTGCATTGACTGTGCTAAGGCTTGCACATATCGATATCGAAGGGATGACGGTCGACTCCAAGGTTAGGCAAATAATGTCCTGGATTGGGAACCAGTGGTCACAGTGCCTCTACAATGGTATTGTTTCTCTTATTTTGCTCTGTGAAAGTATTGGAACTAACATGGCCAGGCATGTACTTCTCCCCTGAACGTGAACTGCTCGGTAAGTTTGTACTCTAGCTAAAACATGAGCGAGGCTTTCCCTAATCATGACTGCCAGAAAACTCCGTCCTGTTCAGCCAGAAGCACGTTCACGGTACAGTGGACATGGTGGTCTACAAGGGAGCAGCTCACGTCCTTTCCAGGTCCGCACCTGAGAGCAACTTGTACAGTGAGGAACAGGCCAGCATGGACACCCTTGAGGGCTTCAGCCCGGAGGATACCAGTGGATTTATCGCCATCCAGGCTATTCGATTGGAGAAGTACGGTGCTGCCAAGATCAAGCACGGCGAGCCCTTAGCTCGAGGCTCATAGAGAGATCTGGTTGGGATGACAAGGGGAGGCTCAAACGCAGGTCTGCCATCTCATCTCATCTAGCTCGTCAGAGGTCCAAATTCGTCGGTAATTCTACGTATAAGATTATCTGCTACAGCCCAACATAATGAAATAAAAACTACGGCTCTAGCGCCTCCTGACACTAAAGCAGTATTTCAGCACAACGCGTAGAAGAGGAACTCCAATTCACTATCTCTGACATAGTCGTGATGAACTGGGAACGCTCAGCCAAGTCTTACATTCATACAGTCTCCGCCTGCATTCATCGCATCCTCACAGGCAGCGTCGCCATCCTCATCGCTCCCAGCCTCGTGTTCGCTAGCTCTGCCCCGTCCCACGCTCTCTTCCTTTTCAAGCTTGAAATCCTGACAACAACACTGCGCGCAGGCCGCCGCGTGCCAAATTTTGCGTTCAGTACAGCGGTGGCGTCAGGTCGAGAGCCCGACCAATTCCTGAGAAAGTCGTCTTCAGCCTCTGACCAGAGCTTTTTGAGTTGTGGTGGTTCCTGTCTCTGCTCCTTTTTTTTCATTTTTTTTTTTTTTTTATCTTCTTGATCTTTATCGTGATTGATGTTTGGCTGCGGGATCGCCCAAATTTCACCCAAAATGAACGGCGGATCGCGTCAATGTCGAAGGGACGGAACATATCGAGTTGAGAAAGACATCGAGGAACGAAGGAATGTCTCCTCGGTTGGCGTCCATTCGAGTTCAATCTGAGACCGTAGGCACAATCCTAGTCGAAGAAATCGGTCCTGTAGTGATTGCGTTTTCCGATTGAGACCAAACTTCTCGTCACCCAGCTGATCCTTTGAGCCACGAGATCAGCAAGATAGACATCTTGATCCGGTGTCCGATATTTTACGGCATTTGGCGGATGGGGCTCTTTCAAGAGCTGGATCCTGCCTTTGAACACCACGAGAGGACCGGCGTAGTAACACTCTCGAAGAGGGAGGTATAGTTGATGAAGGTGGCACAGGGTAACGCGCCGGGTGACGACTGGGGTAGTGCTCCGCGCGATGTAGTACCCTGGAGTTGACTTCTGGGAGACGCTACCTTGGCTTCCGCTGCTTCGGAGCCTTCTCCATCGGAGAGGTCTCCGAAAGGGCAGGACTGGCTGGCCACAGGTAACTTTCGCTTGCGTAATAAAAATGGGTTTTCTACGTAAGTAGGTCTCTACGGGATGCTAATACAGAAGGCGGAAGCAGCTGGCTGTGCGTGATGCATCATCACCGCTACTGTCCGCTTGCGCAAGTAGCGACTCATTTGTCTGTTGCGGACTTCAAGTGAGCCGGTGATCCGTCACGTAACCCTGACTAATGGTACAAGAAGCGAAACCATAATGGAGTCTTAGGCAAGGGCCTCTCACCTGACCGGGCTAAGACTTTTTCGTAACAGAACCTTCATAGTGAAAGGCAGAAAGACATTAAAAACCAATCAACTCCAACAAGCCTCGAAGTGGGAAATTCCTTTTGAGGATTTAGACCACGAGTGCAACGAGATCGCTTTACACTCTTGCCTAAGCTTGAAGATTATGACAATATCGCAGTCTTGAAATCACCCCTTAGATCTCGAGAACTAAAGCCTGAGAGAAACGTGAATTCACCCTTGGGAATCACCCATTCTTTCCCATCAGAGTCCCAAAAGCTTAAGTCCCTCCTCATTAGGTCAAAATGCACCGACCTCGTTTCACCGGCATCGAGGGCCACCTTACTGAAACCCCTTAAGACTTTGACTGGTGTCCCTTCAGGAGTGGTTTCCTGAGGGAACGACACATATAGTTGCGGAACTGCGTAACCCGTGAGGTTGCCTGTATTGGTGATCTCCACCGAAGCACTGGCGACTGAGCTCCATAGATCAACCAAACCCCCTGGCTGAATGCCCTTCGATTTATCCGCGACTGAAGAAACATTTCCATTCACGTGAACTTTTAGAGAGTCACTCATGTCGAAAGTCGTATATCCCAACCCGAAACCAAATTCATATTGCGGGGATATTTCCGCTAAATCGAAATGGCGATAATCAATTGCCTGGCCTTCGGTAAAGTCTGCCTGCCATCCGTTCGGATCTTCGCTTTCTGGCGATTCAACAATATCTGGTCCGAAGTCCGATAGCTTCTTCGGAATTGTGTAAGGAAGTCTCCCTGAAGGCTCGACAGCTCCCCAAAGAACATCGACGATTGAATTTCCTGTTTGTTCTCCTGGATAGTGAGCCGCCAATATTGCCGTAACATTATCGTTGTCGGCCCAAGGCATTTCTACTACACCAGGCCCATGGACAACCACGATAGTGCTGGGGCAGATAGATGCTGTGCTCTCCACAGCTTGAGTGGCGTTGAATCCTAAATCGATAGATGCTCTGTCAATGCCTTCTGTAGCGTAGGTCTTGAGAAATAGCAGACACGCATCTGGGGTTGGATAGATCGTTTTGAAGTCACCTTGCGCTATAAGGTTATTATCTAGAACGACCTGCACGCGGCCGCCATAACCTCTGACATAGCCCTGGATGGCCTCAAGCGGTGTGATCAAATCGGCGAACCGCACCCCCCCACTCCCTCCACCCGTAATGAAAGTACCATATTCGAAACCCTCGGGGTGGTTATGAATGTCGACGAAACCGGAGCCAACAACTGGGTAATCGGCGTCATTGCCAAAAATAGCAACATTCGTTATGTTCTTCAGAGGCAAAGTCCCGTTGACGTTTTTTAACAAAACAGTGCCCGCTGAGCCGATTTCGCGGATGACGTTGGCGTGGTCTCCGCGCGCATCCCGAGCTTCGACTTCTGGAAGGTATGAGGGGAGCGGGGTTTGATGACCGTATTGCCAAGTGTAAAAGACAGGGCCACTGGCAGGATCAACTGTGGGGAAATCTTGGTCTTGACCAAGGCGGAAAAAAGGAGTTAATACCCTCGTAGCCATATCATCGAGGCGTTGCTCAGTTACGAGACCTTCTTCAACTGCTTCTAGAAGCGCCTCACCAAAGTAAGCAGGCCCGGCAACCTCACTAACATTCCCTGGCATTTCTATATCAAGACCTCCGTTAGCGGAGTCTGCTGTGCTATGCGTAGCGTACCAGTCAGACAGAACATAGCCGGGGAATGCCAATTCGTCTTTGAGGAATGTTGTGAGGATATCTGAGTTGGCGCAACTATAGTTTCCGTTAAGTCGATTATAAGCGCACATTACTGTTGATGTCCCCGCCTTCACTGCATTCGCGAAGGGCCAAAGGTAGAGTTCGTGAAGGGTCCTGTCATCGACGTTCGCTGATATGGCCTCAATGACGCTCCCATCATCGGCTGTCGTTGAGGTTCGCTGGGTTTCTTGCTCGTTGGCGACTATATGCTTCGAGCACGCCTGAACACCATTGGACTCGATGCCTATGACAGAAGCGTTGATCGCCACACCCGCAAGATAAGGGTCGGGACCAAATCCTTCCCAATTACGTCCACCGCGAGCATGGCGTCCCATTGGACCAACAGAGGGTCTGTCTATCTCATTAGTTGAGTTTCAATATGAAGTATAGGTAGGTAGTGGTTACCCCAGGATGACGTGAGCACCCTTGGTCCTGAATTCTTCGCCAATCGCTACTGCTCGCCGATACATGAGATCCCGATCCCACGTGGCCGCGACGGTGATTCCGGGTGGAAATGCACTAGCGAGGTCATGGCGTGCCACACCCGCTGGTCCATCCGAGAAGCAGACGCCACCAAAACCGAGTCGAGAGATTGCCCCTATCGAACCTACACATGGCAGGAAAAGAGGGAGGTAACCGCCAGAAACTATTCCGATCTTTTCATTGAGGGTGAGTTGCGATACAAAATCATCGGCCTTTTCTCGAGACTCCGACCACGCTACCGAATTTTCGTCAGCTTTTACGACAATGAAACTCGACCTGGTGGGTGGATGCCTACATAGTGGCTGGATTTGAGATGCTCGCTTAGACGAGGAGGCTTGGGCCGTGGTAATGATGGCGAGAAATAAAACTACGAGAGAGCGCATGGTGGTCATTTATTTCGTGTTTTTGGGATATCTCTGTGCAAACAGGAAAGTTTGCTGTACTGTTGTCTGTACCACCTGCAGAACCGGGGCCTTCAACTCTCATATTTTATACTTGGGAGCATGCTAGACCAACATATCTGTGCTGAAATACAACGCACTCAAGCGGGGCTGACATTTTTCTGGGTACTGTTAGAACCTGGGGATGGCTCGGCTACGCATAATACGCGTAGGCAACCCGCGTATTCACTAGGCACGACTATTGAGTATTAAGCAAGCTAAAGCGCGCGATTGTACCCCATTATTAACTACCAGCCTCCGTGACATGAGAGGCAACACCTCCTTTCCACGTTCCTCGTATCGGTCGGTAAAAGTCCACATCATAACTTAAGTCCCGGCAGCTGGAGCGATCCTGAGCTTTACATGAATGTTGTCATGGCCTCATTCCTAGCAGGCATGTGGGGTGATGATACCCGCAAGGGGGCTTCGCCACGTACCCAATCAACGCCTACTCAATACGCGGAAGTGGATGGATCGGCGCGGGCTAAATGCACCAGGGGTGAGCAGGGTCTGCTCAACCCCCGAGAACTAGGACACGCCTCAGAAGGACAGCAAGACGCGCTCTCACAAACAATGCAATACAATACACTCTCAATTGCTGGCTCGCTCATTTCTGACACGACCATCAACGTCGGTGACCCACATCATGGCTACCCCTACATCTTGGCCACCCTAAAACCAACACCGCTGCTGCTAACCTTCCAACTTTCAACAACAATAACTTTGTCATTTTCTGCCATTTCCCACTTGAATCTTAATTCATAGGCGCAAATATGCCTGAATATAATGAAAGTCAGGTTCTGAGCGCTATCTAGGACGTTACAAACGGCTATCCCAGGCCCAAGAATCCCATCTAGCTATTTGGGTTACTACTCGGGCTGCAATTCGCAATCCACCATCCCACCAACAACTCCGGGATTTCGCCCAAAGAATCCTCAAGGCTAGCGGCGACCCTACAACGCTTGGGAAGCACTAGGTGCAGCTCATTCTGCAAAGGTATCCGGCCATAAAGGTCCAAAGTAAAATGGCCTTGATTCCCTTGATAAACTCAGCTTCTTAGTTACACATAAGGGCGCCAGCGGAGTCTTCCCACGCCAACAGCTACAGCATTCAAGACTTTAGACAACGATATTCAAAAAACGACTCCTGGAATAGCAAGGTCTTGTCTCATAGCTTCTAGCCTGTGGTTATCGACTGCCAACTGGACAATATTTGTGGCTATATGGTACTAGCATTTGCCAGAGATGTGTCGGAGATCCCTGATACATTAAGGGACCCAAATGTCTACTCCGGTCGTTTCGTTCACAGAACCTTTCTCTAGGAGATCTCAAAGTAGCCTTTGATTAATTCACCTTGAACGTGTACCACATCCTCGAGCTCGGCAACGTTATCGATATGTTAGACCCAAGTCAGCTGGTTGCCAAGGAAACGTCCATCGTGAGGCAACTGAAGCACCACTACTGCTATGTAGACTTAGCTAGCCATACTTATCGGCCAAACAGATCTGCCGGCAAGCTGTGGCCTAAGTTGCAAGACAACGAAAAAATATAGCGGGTTCAGTTTTGAAATTACCTGCAAGATATTTCAATGTGTGGGTATATAGATTATGCCCCCCTTAACCCCCGCCAAACACCCCAGCAGCCCTCTAGCTGCTCCCCTTATCTAAGTATAGAATCATTATTTTCTAAGAGTACCGAATGGTGGCCTAGAATCATCACTTGCTTAAAGTTGAATGTTTCCATTGGCTGTGTGTTGTTTGAAGGTTGGACGACGGTCGGTGTTTCGGATGTTAGAGCATTTATAAACTAAGACTATCAACGTAATTATGAAATAGGGACAATCTATCTATTTGACTAAAGAAGCGTCATAGGAGAAAACCTTTACATAGGTCTTGCATACTGGTTAGGTATACTTCAATTGGGTATTGGACGGGTTGTTTCTTCAACGAACCCCTTAAACTAGGCTCCGTCTTGAAATAATCAGTCTGCGCCGGCCGCCTTCATGGCAGCGACATTCCACTCCCAAACCTTGGCACCGACGTCGTCATCATAACATTGTGTATGGGGTAGTCGAGTCTCCAATTTTCTATTACGGCGTAAGCGAGTGCTCTTGACATGTCGTTAGGATAAACATACGCAAGGGGGACTAGGTAAGACCCATTATGTTTCCCTCCAAGTTGTGGAGCGGTGCCTGCAAAGAGCTGTGTCAAAGCGCCATACTGGACTGGCTTAAAGACAACTCGCTATAGATGCATTATTAACATGGGCTATACGGGCAGGCAGGACTAGAGATAGGGAAATACGAGAATGACTGCCCATACATTCAGAATCCACATGATAGGCCCCGGGATGCCTAGCTCGCGGGTGAGATTTGACTGCACCGGGCCTGGATGCGGTGCGAAATTCAAGATAGCCGGATACCGCTGCGCAAACTGGCGTGTTAGGAGAATCACTCCAATTTTACTGATCCCGTAACGCTCGAAGCGGCCGGCTGAAGAGCCGACGGTCTTGTCACCGAGAGGAATCCCGGACTTGGGGGCTTGCTTTGCTCCGTCAGACGAGGTGTTCACGATGCGCACGCTACCAGGTGGGCTTATTTCAACCGTGCTCAGAACGACAGGGAGAAGATGATACGTGAAGACGAATGTGCCGAAGACGTTAACCGCCCATTGCTTCAAAATTGACACGTTAGCCGCGGGCTCTGAATGGGGCTGGGTATAGGGGACTCTTGCGTATTCGTAGCCGTTGCTAGATAGCATGCCCTGTGGAGTACCCATGACGCCGGCATTGTTGCATAGGAGATGCAGATGCTTTTCTTTACTAAAATGCCTGGTTAGTACGAATGGTTTCGGATATTCAGCGCAGAGGGTCAAGAGCACTAACGATTTGAACCTCTCAGCACTAGACTTAGCTCCAGCCGCGGACGCGAGATCGACTTCTAAGAATTCAATGTGGGAAGCCTTCGTCGACGGGTGGGATGCATGTATGTCGGCCAGAGCTTTGATGTATTTGTCACGTGAGCGTGCCCCAAGATAGACCTTTGCTCCCTTCGCCGCAATAACTGCGACTGTCTGTTTGCCAATTCCGCTATTGCCGCCTTCGGTTTTGTGGTAAGTTGAGTCTTCGGTACGGCGACAAGAAGGGGCGGTTGTGTATACCTACCGGTGACTATGGCTATCTTGCCAGTCAAGTCAGGAATGTCGGCTTCAGAGAACGCCATGGTAGCTCAGTTCCAATATAGCGCTGACACGGCCCAGAATAGCATCTTATTGCGCCAGATTCAAGGCGGTGGATTTTTGGGTTTATATCCAGGAGACACCCTAATATAGTTTCTCACCATCTTCCCATGACTGGAAGACTAGATGTACATTTCTTTTTTTTTTTTGAAAACAATCCCATCAATACTGATGTTAGCGCATTAAGAATACGACACCTAACGCGTCATTCACCTCTCATAGCCGCTCATCATAATCCTGCTGACGCCATATTCGTGTTACTATCTAGACTCTCTCCGGGATTACCTAAGCCACTAATGCAGTCCGGATCCGACCCTGCATAAACTCCACCTAAAGTCCGTAGATCTGATTTCCCTCTTCCAGCTCGGCTGCATAATATTAGAGCTGCAGCGGCCGACACATAGACGGCAAAGAAAAGGTTGAACGCCTGTAAGACGGCTAACCACGACCCAGCATGTACCCCAATTTAAACATACCGTTCAAGTCACAACGCGCGTGCGCAGCCTGTCGAAAGGGGAAAAAGCAGTGCGACAAAATAATACCTAGATGTTCTAGATGTGTTCAGTATGCAGTTCCATGCATTCGATAATACCCCTGGCATTTCTAGTGTTGAATTTCAGTTAGTAATATCTCACACGGTTGCAGAAAATCATTCCGTTGCGATTACACCGCACCCGTGGACAACTTGGTGTCGTATACTCAAATATCAGCGTCTGACGAAGCTGAAACCGCTAGCATAGTACTGCTTTCGACGGACTCCTGTTTCCCCGACCTCACTGAAGTAGGCTGGAGCCTGCTGATTAAGGCGGTTTGCCATACGTCGACTACACATAGGGGAACAACCGGATTATCGACATTGATCCGGAGAATTCTAAAAGCGAGTGATGCTAGTCTTGCGAGTGCAGTGATTAAGTTCAAAAATACGATATATCCTTGGTTTCCGGTCGTCCATCCTGAAGCCTTGATACACGACACCGAATCATCTGGAGACGCGGATACCGACGACACATCAGCGTTTCTTGTTCTATGTATGCATATACTAACCCAAACGCCGTGCCAACATGAAACTCACATGGCAAGCAATTCTTTGTACTTGGCTGCGAGACGATTATTCTTTCTTTTGCAGAACACAGATGGCCAGTTACCGGTGGAGCTCCTACAAGCCGGTATTTTGATAACTCTCTACGAGTGTTCGCATGCGATATGGAATTCCGCATATCTCTCCCTAGCTAACTGTGTTGCTTTATCGCGAATCGCGGGACTGCGGCCTTTGGATACCGACAACTCTGGTAACACCTTCGAGAAAGTATGTGGCTCGGCAATAGTACTGCTTGATCGGTATGGCAGCCCACCGCTCAGCTGGGATGTTTCACTGACTTCACAAGGTTGATGCTGTTATTGAACACGGACAATCCGCACCCGTCGCTCATTCTCGAGGAGCCCCGACATGATATAACTTGGCCCGTTGCGCTGAGTGATTTACCGGCTTTCGGCAGTGATTCCCACGATTCCGCGGTGCTCATCAAGTTCTATGTCACCGCACAATCAGCGTATCGTCTTGGGCCCGCACTCCGCTATGTTTCACTTCGTAAAGGGGGTTTCACGACGCCCCCTTCTTTCGAGAGCATTGAGGCTTCCGTAACGGAGCTGACTAGCAAATTACTCTCCGTATCACAAATCCAGCCCCTTTCTCTCTGTGATACGACCTCATTCGCCGTTAGGTACGACCGCATCTCCACACATAGTACAGTTCGAAAATACTAACCATAGTATTGCGGATAGTGTCCTCGGTTCGCTTCGTACCACCCACTACCTAAGCGAGCCACAACAGATGCAGGTCAATTTAGAGACTGCGATGTCTCTCCATTCTGTGTTAAACATGGCGCATGATATGATCCATACATCAACGGAAATGACTTCAAATGCCAGAATAGGAGATATGTCCTTTATAGGTCTTGCATCGGTACTTCGCGCAACTATCGACCTTGTTGTTGTCAAAGGGAAGGGCCTGGATATCAAAGAGTGGGATGAAATAGAGGACCTATTACTCCGGTTCAGTAAGCGTTGGGTTATTGGAGGTTAGTGAAGTATATCTCCGTTGTCTATTCGGATACCACTGGCTGATGGATCTAGTACAACTCCTGAAGGAATTCACGCAACATAAACAGGCTGCGTGGCCTACGCATTCCGATGCTTTACTAGAAGTCGGAAGAACAAATCCAGCCTCCGTTAACTAGTCGGTTAGTGTGCATGGAGTTCTTATTCACTAAATCCGAGCCTCCCTGGGCCACGAAGAACGCACCCCCTATTAGGCCTAAACAATGACACATAGTTCTTGTCGGTTCGTAACACTACCAAGGAACCGTTCGAAACTCGCCATTCTCAAACTCCCAAAATGTGCCGCCTGCGATATCGCCCTTTTCCGATTGCAACAGCCTTAGAACTACCTCAGCGCCCTCGAGAGGGTCTTTGGGGCCTTTAAATCCGTTGAATCCCGTCTTACAGTGCCCTGGATTAGCGACCCAGAACGTAATCTTGCGGGGTTCGTCGCTCGCATCTTCTGCGGCTTGCAGGTGCACGGTGAGCATGTTGAGGGCAGCTTTAACAACGCAATAGTCGACGACGACCGTTGCAGGGAGCTATGAGCATATTTAGTAGCTACGGTGTAAGGTTGTCGTAACTAGGGGGTATGCAAACCTCTTTATTCACTGTCTTCTGAATGCTCCCTCGCGTGCTTGAAATCATGATAACCCGCGGCCAAGCGGTTTTTCGGAGTAAGGGGATGAATGTACGAGTGACAATGTTGTTGGATGTTACTGCGTTATTGAAATTGGAGTTGGAGTACCTGCGTATCTCATCTGCCTCGGTTGAGCGTGAAGGGTCAAGTCTGATAGCATTGTTGATCAAGACTGATTACATTAGTGTGAGACGGGCAATAAGACTGCGTCAGAGCTTACTGTCCAATCTCCCAAACTTCTCACCGACTAACTTTGCCGCAGTGGCAATGGAGGCGTTGCTCTCTATATCAAGGGGGATAGTATGCAGGCTGGCCGTCACCCCATCCATCTTCAGACGTCTGATCGCATCTTCTCCTAAGCTAATATCGCGGCAACCGAGAAGCACAGTGCTTGTCGGAAGAGAGACGCAGATGGCTTGAGCAATGGCGAAGCCAATGCCACGATTCGCGCCAGTGATCAGAATTGTAGCCATCACTATGAGATACAAACCGATAGTTAACGGCAATGTGTTCGAATATAATAGAGAGGAACCAAACATGAATCCTACTTAGCTATTTATTATACCAAATTTTATGAGGTCATTACTGAAGTGATGTTGACGGAGATTAGGATCTTGCGCGGCTAAAGTCCGGGTTCCGTTCCCGTCTTCTTCTCAGTCTCGTACTGATGAAACGCTTTGGTAAAACTTGTGTAGAATGATGTTGGCGGAGATTGGGATTATTCGTCTAAAGTCCGGGATCGGTTCCGTTAACCTACGAACGTAAGGAGATCTAACAAGCCCAATAAGAACGAATAGGGGAATAATGCAGTATGAAGGCCAACAGGCAAAAAGGGCTGTAGTCCTTTCGAAGAGAGAAGGCATAAGGACGGGAGAAAATTATTAGCTGAATTGAAGACGCCCCATGGCATAGATAACGAGGCCTCATCACGGATTGTATTCCCCCAAATGAACATTCCCTTGCTGCAAATAACGCATATTCTCTACTGTTCTCTGTTACTGGTGGGTTCTATATGTGATGTGTTATAAAAGCTTATGGAGGAAGGGGGGGGGGGGGGCAGGGGCCCGGTGTGCACAAGATATCCATGCGGGACAACCTAATCTTGTATATATAGGGACAGTAAAAAGCTCAACAAGACCTGCGATGTTATTCTACAATTGTCACCAACCGCTATCTGAAACTCTACTCAAAGGAACAAACTACGATGAGTCAGTACGCATCTTACGATTTACCACCAACCTTCAAAGGCCTGCAGTTTGCATCCTCAACAGAGCCAGCCAGGATCGTCGAGCTTCCAACACCATTACCAGCTCCCGGGTCCGTCATTCTCCGGCCTTTGTACTCCAACATCGTATCCTACGCGAAAGAGGTCTTCTGCAATGGAAATCCCCGAGGCTATAATTATCCTCTTCCTTTGATCCCAGGGACTAACGCCATCTGCCGCATTGCCGCAGTTCCTCAAGACACGCCGTATCTAAAGCCAGGAATGCTGGCTTATACCAGCGGCGTGGTGCGGCATAGGGACAATACCCTGGCGACGCCACTTCTTCAGGGCATCCTCATGGGCTACACCCCTGAGAGCGAAGCTTTGATGCAAGGGGAGTGGAGAAATGGAACCTGGGCGGAATTCGTCAAGGTTCCCGCAGAGAACGTCCATGTACTAAATGAGGAGGTTTTGACGAAGCATCTCGGATATAAAATCGCCGATCTCGGGTATATCAGTACCTTAATGGTCGCCTACGGCGGGCTCAGCGACGTGGGGCTTCGACCGGGCGAAACTATCGTCGTGGCCCCGGCAACTGGTAACTTCGGCAGTGCCGCCGTCTTCGTTGCTTTGGCAATGGGAGCCGGAAAGGTGATCGCTATGGGTAGGAACAAGGAGAAGCTGGACCAGCTGCTACAGGGAACTGGCGACAGGGTGAAGACGGTAATTACTACAGGCGATGTGGAAGCCGACACAGCGGCCCTAAAATCACACGGAACTATCGACGTCTATTTTGACATCTCGCCCAAGCTAGATTCAACACCCTCGCATATGAAGGCCGGTATCGCCTCACTTCGACCGAAGGGACGAATCAGTTTTATGGGCGGCGTCCGCGGCGATGTTCAAATTCCGTATCTTGCTGTGGTGTTTAAAGGCCTAACACTGCATGGAACGTTCATGTATACCCGACAGCAGGCTGATGAGCTCATTAAGCTTGTGGAAACGGGTATGCTCCCGATAGGAGATCGAGGTGGATTCGAAGTCACTGGGAAATTCGCCCTGGCGCAGTGGGAAGAAGCATTTGAGCATGCCTATGACCAAATAGGACCTAGGAAGGCTGCTTATTTCATACCAAACGGAGAGTAAAATGTGTTCCCGGGATGGTGTATATTCTTATAGACTTTGAGGTACAATTGATTTAATGGGGGATAGGAGATATAGGGGTCTATTGGATCACCAGCCGTTACAAGAAGTTAGTTTAAGTAATCTAGTGACGTAATCGTACGGCACTACTAAGCCATAATATATCTATCTTTCGCCTATAGAGTATATAGTCTAGAAGAAGGTAGACTAGTTTGTTTCATTGGCCGTCTTAGATATGGGAGGGAGTGGTAAAAACAGAAACTTATATAAGGGCTCCTCGTCAAACATGTTAACTTATGGATTGGTAGTAAACTGATATATTTCCCCGAAAATAGGAGCCATGTCATATATTACCCTAAGAGATAATCCCTAATGCCGAATCGGTCGTCACAGGTAGAACTACCAGGGAAATGCACCCTGCGTATCTTCAAATGTACCCGTCCTGCCCCCTTTAGGCAGTGTGGCCATCTCAACGACTTTCTTCGCAGCATTCTCCGGCGTCTCGGCGTCTTTATGAAATCCAGACATCTTCGTATTAACACCACCCAGGGAAATAGCGTTACACATTCCTCCGATCGACTCAAGTTTGACCGAATAGGTAAGAGCAAGCATATTGACAGCAGCCTTACTTGTCTTGTAAGCGGGTATATCTAGGCCGTGCAGGTACCAGCTTTTATCCAGGGTCTTGGTGAGACTGGCTTGGTTTGATGACACGAACACAACTCGGGGAGAGTCCACCTGTTCTAGCAAGGGTATGAGGGCATCGGTGAGGAGAGCAGGCCCGATCAAATTGGCTTGGAAGGTCTTCGTGAACGTTTCTCGGGGCGTTATCGGATCTTTGGGTTTGATGTATTCGAGATTGACACCGGCGTTGTTCACGAGAACATCCAGTTTGCCGTGCTGCGACCGAATAGAGGAAACCGCGTTTGATATCGATTCGTCTGATTCGAGATCGAGGGCAACTGAGGATGCTGAGAATCCCTGAGACACTAGGCCGGTAGCAACAGCGGCGCCAGCTGCTGGGTCGCGTGAAGAGATGATGACGTGATAGCCATGGTTTTTGGCTAGACTTTCCGCAATGGCTTTGCCTAGGCCAGTATTGGCTCCAGTGACAAGAGCAATTTGTTGACGAGTCATCCTTGCGCAAATATACTAGTAATAGACGAGTCTTGATGGTTTCGTGTCAAGTTACATGTGAGTATTCTTCTGATTATTATAGTTTTTAGACGCCTATGCAACCGCTATAGTCTCCTCTATCATAGGTCACCCAAATCCCGGACTTTCTAGGTTGCCTAGAATCCAATGATGATAAATTGCCGACAAGTCATTCCGAACATAAGGCGAACACGGCAGAAAATCCGACCTATCCGCGCACTCTTCTAATGCGAACGACAAACCTCCCCAGCCGCCCAGCTGATTCTGCTTCCGAAAGGAGTTACTTGCTTCCCAGGATGACTGGAGAAAAGCCCTGTCAGCCCCACCATATGCGTCGGCCGACACCATCTAACCTAACCTAGTCCCCTTCAATGCTGGCGTCAACCGACAACATCTTACTAATACTGTTGCATTCATGATCGCTGGTAATTGTGAAGTTACGTGAATTGCTTCATAATTCTATGGAAATGAGACGGCAAGAGTTCAACCGAAAGTCTGGGGCAAGGCCACATACAAGCATGCTTATTATTAATGCGCATCGTGCGCCGGAACTGCTTACAAATGATCATGTTGTCGCGAGCCGGTGACGGGGGTTTCTATATGGACCAGACGTTAAATTCGTTATTAGTTAATTATGCGTCAAAGGACAGAGCCCAGATTCCTTGTTCCTTGTCTTATGGTGCACTTCCAGCAATGGCGACTATCACGAAGGTCGCGATATTGGGTGTAGGTTGATGATCCCCTTTTGAATATGAAGGTTACAAGCTGATATACTTACTTTTCAGGCCTCTGGCACTCTTGGTAAAACCCTAGTAGCAGCCTTGCTGCAGAATGGTTTTGCCGTCACAGCCATTGGGCGTCCGAATAGCAAGCCATTTGATCACGCCAGTGTCACCTACAAGACTTCCGAGTATGACGATCTAGCTGGCCTCACCGTCGCGTTCGAGAATCAGCAGGCTGTTATCGAGGCATTCAATCCAGCGGCAGCAAGCAACCAAGGTGTCATCGCACAGGCCGCCATAGCGGCTGGAGTAAAACATCTCATCACCCCCGACTTCAGCTCTAACACTTTCAACCCTTACGTGGACGATCTCTCGATTTTCGAGCCTAAAAGGCAAGCACAGCGGGCGCTCGAGGCGGCCGTGGAACGCTCCGCCGGTGCGATATCTTGGACAGCAATCATTGTTGGCGCTTGGTACGATTGGGCCATTAAGAACGGCCAATTCTGGATCGATAAAGAGAGCCGCACAATTACAAGGTTTGGTTCCGGGAACCAGAAAACCAGCATTAGTCGGCTATCGCTCTGTGGAGATGCTGTTGTCGCGGTGTTGCGGTCACCCGACCGGTATCATAACAGACCAGCTTATTTCCAAAGTCACTCTGTATCCACGAACGAACTGGCTTCTATCTTGAAAGAAGTGAGCGGAGATGGTTGGAATATTGTTGATATACCCCTGCAAGGCTTCGTGGAGAAAGCGAAAGCATTATGGGACAAGGACTCCAAGGATAATGTGAAAGACAGGCTCAGCTCGGAAGCGTACCGCATGCTGGGCACTTCAGCTCTGTTTGACGAGGAAAACCATTATGATGGCGACTTTTCCCGAATGGTAGAGCCAGGTTGGGGCGAGGGACTAGGTGCATTGAAAGAAAGCCTCGCGAGGCTCTTCGATTGACCTTGGAGGAATATTACGAATGGATAGCCTGAACTCAGTTGAATTCAAGGTTAGCTTACTTAAACGCTGCTAGTAAAATAATCCAAGGAGGCTTATCATGTTATATTACAGATTTTAGCTACTCCATTATTTAGACCGAGTTTCTCGGCCTTTTACTTTTCGCCCATGAAATTGTTGTGTAGAACGTAGCACGTAGCCTTTATTGGTTGCACAGTGAGAAAGAAAGCAAAAGATAACTATACTGAGTTGTTCACCAGAGCCATGCCTTTATACCATTTTGAGCAACCCTAACCATATTTGAGTGAAGCCATATAGGTGAAAAATAAAATTGCCTAAAGGAAACAGCATATTATTCTCTGGTTATTTAACACGGAAAGCTCTTAATATGTATAGGAAATTTGCCTATTTCCGCATGCGCGGATTCTTGAGGCCCCTTTCCGGGATTGATATTCCATTTCGCCTGTTTACCTATCTCTATCAGAATTAGCCCCGGGAAATTGACCAGGGTTCCGCTTGATATCGTCGAAGTACCACTCTATGCGTTGCAGTGACGCTAGATGAATTGGGTTCCCATGAGCATCAAGGTCCCAATAGTTAAGAGTATGCGCGCGATCCGTGTCGATCATCATCCGGCCATTCACGGCTTGCGTCATGTATCTCTCACCATGGACGTGATGTACGCGGCTGTCGACAGACCACGTTTCTTGCGCATCGGCCATTCCGATCTCGAGTAATGGCGTGTTTTGGTCCCGCTGCACCGTCGGATCCCACACAAACATCATCCACCGCAATCCAATTGCAAGCAAAAGGTAAAGTCTTCGGTTAGGATGAGCAACTTCAAGGCGAGTAATAGCCTGCTTCATAACGAGACGCCAACCACGAGGGAGATCTAAATTCAGTGCCTTGCACTCAATCCAAACACAGTCTCGATAAGTCCCAGACGGATAGGGACCGGGTGGCGCCATCGCCATCGTAACGCGTACGACGAGCATGTCGGGTCTGACCTCCGACGGCCGCCCCTGCCCATGGCATGACCCCGACCTAACGATGTACCGATAGTTTGGCGGCACAAATACATCGTAGAAGTACCTGTTGCATATCGTGGCCCAGGCATTTGACACGTGGTCTTCATTGCTCTCATCGGGGCCATCATCGCGGATTGTGGCAACATCGAGAGCCGAAATCTGACCAGGCCACCACCAAGAAGGAGTTTGCCGTGCACTGATGGTGGTTGTTAGTCCTAGTTTCTTTAAAGTGGGATTCTGAGTTGGTCACAACTCACGGGGCAGTCATTTTCGCGGTGTCCGGATAAAGATTCTATGTATAATGATGCTTGGTATCAATACTGATGCTTGGTTCTCGTGACGACGGGACACAAGATAGGAGACAGCTTTGATCGAGTTGAGAATTAAACTAAGAGATATATAACTGTAGTGTCACATGACCTACACCCAAGCAACTGTGGAGGTTAATGCATTAGCCATAATGCTATGCAGAATACAGCAGCAATGCCAAGAACAATTTTCATAAGCAAATTGGCTCCTTTCCTTATTTGGTGTCCTAAACCTTTTATGCCAAGCCAACCCCTTTGTTATTTCTAACCTTTGGAATCGCCAACGGAGGCGCTAGCTATGGTATTGTTGGTACTTGGTGTTGTGCCGTTGTGCCACATGACGACAATGAGCCAGCCGCTCTTTGCTGACTGGCGATAGTGACCCGAGCCTACGGAACCATGAGCTAACATATTATCCTACTTACCACTCCCTACAGCAGGTGTGAGTCGGTAACTAGTGCAGGTAATAGGTAAACTTGTCGTAGATCCACACTTGGCAGTGCCTGAATCTCCAATTGTTGGTTTTAACTTGCATCTTTCTGGGGCATCTAGTCTTCATCTTACCGCTCAGCTGCGAACAACCTCGGCATAGAAAAGCAACCCTCGTACTAAATTCAAATCAACACACACTCATTGGGGTCGCCCTCAGCAATCATAATGGCTGTCATCACGATTCTCCGTGGGTTCAAAGTCCACTATGCGGTACTTGACGCCTTCCTCGCGGCCAACGGGCAGGAGGAATGGTACGGGTTCGCGCCAACTAGAACGGCATACGACGAAATGGCAGCACTACTTCGTACCAAGCTGGGCGAAACTTACGTTGGCAAGGGAGCCCGGATCGTGGTTCCTGAGAATGGCTCCGGCTATACCCCAACGTTTGCATACGTAGCGTACGGCTGGCTGCACGTCTTCGCTCATCGAGAACTCGATCTCGATAACCAGATCCCCAAAGATTGCCCGTGGAGTTCGAGAACCTTCGCCAAGAAATCATGAGCTTCGAGAATGCTGAGAAAGTGAGGCCGTGGCAAAGGGTTGAGGGGTCCGGTCGGATGGGCCTGTACATCGTCTACACAAGCGACCAGCACTGGTGCCCCAAGGAAATTCTCCACGGACCCGTAGGGGTAGGTCATTTGACGCTATCCAGACGAGCGCTTCATTCGCTCATAGCCGGTGAACCTCATCCCTTTATTCGTGCCACGCTTACTTGAAAGGCATACAGGGCCCTGTAATCTGTGAGGAATGCAATAAAATTTGCGAGAGCCCAGCCGCCAGACGGAAACATCTGGATCGAGACCATGATATTCCAATAGGCCCGCATGAGCTGCCTGAAGTGTAAGTATAGGTGGAGACGTCGAGCAAGGAATAGGATGCAACAGGATAGAGCAAGAAACCCGATGGAGCAAGAAACCCTCAGGGGTTACTTGAGGAGGCGACGTCGCCATAAACAAAGTACTATAGCTTTGACGTCAGCCCTACACGCCAGAATATAACTAGTGGGTTAGTCAGAAAGCCTACCTAGGTACTAAACTCAATGAGAGAATAGTTAGTAGGATTCTAATACGTTCTGCCGACGAATTATACCGCCGCTTTGCACGTGACTTGAATGACAACCACGAACTAATGAGAGAGACCATATCAAACTATCGCACCCATTGCGCGGAACCCTACGCCTATTGCGGATATATCTAGCCGTATAGTGGAATGAGTGAGATTTAAGGGTGGTAGAAGGAATGCAGTGAGCTATTCCCTACTCCGAAGGATCGGCAGACTCCTCGTGCTACACTAGTCGACGAGGAACCATTAGACTAATACACTACCCATACGTCTAATCACAAACGACTATGTAATTGGCCATTCTTGCCACCGGCCGGCTACAGCAGCGTATTAGCCTGCTTATTTAAGCTTAATAAACTACGCGGCGATCTGCACGCAACGTTCAACGACAACCCCTCATACGTAATATCTCGATCTTCAAATGAAAACAGCCCTGCCATTTCCTATCAATCTTCATATCCATGAATCATGGCTGAATTGTCTACCAACCCAACAATCTTGCTGGTTCAGGGCGCATTTCAGCTCCCGGAGGTTTACGGGAAACTGGTTGCTGCCCTAGAAGCTAAGGGATACCCTGTCGTTCACCCGGTCCTTCCTACCTTGACCGGCCAAGATGAACCAGATTTCCCCTCCAAGGATCTATCAACCGACGCAAACGTCATCCAGAACGAGCTAAGGCGCCTGGTCGAGGACGAAGGAAAGCAGGTCCTAATGCTCATGCACTCTTACGGAGGTCTCGTCGGCAGCGAAGCCGTACCAGAGGAACTAGCCCGGAGGACGCGAGCAGCACTCCACCTCCCCGGCGGCGTGATCCACCTTTTCTACTTCGCAGCCTTGATTCTCCCAGCCGGGCAGTCCGTCGCCAGCGCCTTCGGCGAGTCGCTCAGCAACGGCGTGAAGCCGCGGAACGGCCGCTTCCGCATGGAGAACGCCGCCAGGCTCATCTACAACGACCTGCCCGCCGAGGAAGCGGAGTACTGGGAGTCGAAGATCGTAGACCAGTCCTACGCCGTGCAGACGACGGAGCTGACGCGCGAGGCGTACCGGTATTGCCCCTCGACTTATGTGGTCTGTGAGCTGGACCAGGGCCCGCCGCCGCTGTACCAAGAGAGGTTTGGCAAAGCTGCTGGTGCAAATATTATTAAAATCGATTCGGGTCACTCGCCTATGCTTAGCAAGACGGAAGAGCTGATAGATCTGATCGATGTAGCTGCTAAAGGGACAATACTGTCTCTTGACTAAATAAAACTTTTCTTGAAACGTTCACTTTCCTTCACTATATGCTAGGTGCACAAATGAGGCCAACCGTACGTCGGGCATCGAAATCAAGTATAAGCTCATATCCACCAGTCGATCGTCAAATACTATGTCTAATAGTAGTTACACAATCTACCTTTCCTTCACCCAGGCCCCAGAAATATGCACGTATGCGAGTTAGACACTTTAATCCTACTTAAACAGGGAGCCGCCAGCGCCGAAGCGAGGTCGTGCGTGCGACTATACTTGAGGCTTCGTACATTATAGTCATCAGAATAGGGGGGTCCTTTGGGTTTCCACGTCTTCTAACCACCTCGTGGCTAAATTATTAACCCTCACTAGCCACCCACACCCACCAGACAGAACAAGGTTACATCAGGGTTACCCCTACGGAAGAAATGACTGAAGACCAGATATGCGTCCTCATCGGTTGCAACCTGCCCCTGGTGTTGACGTGTTAACATAGATAAAGGTACATTGTAGTTGCGACTCGTCACAGGTGCGGCATGAACAAAGGTGCCGCTGTATTTGGCCATTTACACAAGTAAACCTCATTAGCAATGGTTTGTGTTTCCGCAAACCAGTGTCACAAAGCGTACCTTCGTTAATGATGACTTTAGTGCCCAATCATGAGCTGACCCCCGAATAAATGACTAGCCCATGAATCTTGAGGGGTACTACCCCAAGGGGTTAGAGAAGAGCCACGTGGATTTCTTTTTGATCCGGAGACTTTTCAGGTAATAGGGGCTAACACTCAACTATTTACTTGAATCTAAGGTCAGCATTGGTCTCCGGAGGCATCAGTAAACGTTTATCTTCCCTCTCATGACCATCCAATGGGCCTAGTCCGGGTTGGGACGGGTTCCTTTGCAGCTGATACTCTTATACAAGGCCGGCGGGGTCTTCGAAGAACAAGCTCGAAAACTACCTGATGAGTTCTGAGCCCCCAACCGTGTAAAGCAAGCTGCCAACAGCTATATTTCCCGGGCCCTGCGCCTTCAATAGTATGCGAAGAGCATGTCGTAAAAGCAACAGCATTTTCATCAATAGAAAAAGAATTTTAAAGAGATACTTTAAGATGAAGAACTGATTCAAAGAGTATGATATTTATTTATCTAGTTAATACTATAAAACATATAGACATAAGCATACAATAGTAGCGTAGATAGTCACTCAATCAACGCCTGCACAGGTGGGTGACCGACAGCCAGGTGGCAGGTCGGGCCTGTTGCAGAGCCCTAAAACCCCAACACCGTTAATTCGATCTTGGATTTCTACACGTTTCTACGGCAAGCCACGTAACCATGAAAACGCGAAGCCGCCCACTTCCTTTACTTCGCCTAGCAACTTGACCCTATCGTCCTCCCTTTGAGACATGTACCCGAGTATCAAGCGAAAGGCCCAGAAGTCGTTACCGTTGCGATCGATGGTGACAGCCTGATTAACCCCAACGTCGCTACCGTCGGGGGCCCAGCCCCGGTGAAGCGCAATGACGATTCCGCTAGCGTCAAGGACCGGACCCCCGGAGGTCCCTGTTAACTTGCCGTTAGTACAATAAAGCTATTCACGCTAATTGCGTAACAGTCGCTTTTGAACGCACCTTTCTCGGTATCGCCCTCGTGCTCGAGCAGCCCCGTAGAATTGGACTGGCTATACCGTACGAGAGACTTGCTAACGCATAGTCGTTCACCTCGCGCATCATCATGATCCGGCATGTCAAACGGGTACCCATAGATGGCCGCATCAGTTCCATCGTGAGTGACGGGCGTCTGCATATACTTGATGGGGTTAACCGTATTGAACGGCTTCGAAAGGCGGATAAAGGCGAGATCGTTAGAGTCCGAGCGTTCTTCGTACCACTTATTGTGGACGGCGACGTAGATGCCATCCCGAGTCTCGATGGTGTTGTCACTGCCTCCCCGACCCGCCTGGATCGCCACGCCCTCGGCATGACCACGATCGTTGACGAGGAGATGGCCCACGGTCGCAACGGTCCAGTCATCGAGTAGAACCCCTGATCCGGTCACATAGCTCGCTCGAAAGCTAACGGTAATCTTCACAACTCCTATGTATTTATCAGAAAATGGCAACGGACAAGTCTCGTATCATAAAAGATACCCACCACGCAGAAGGCTGCCGACCATGACCTCTTCCGATGGGACCACTTCCCTTGGGTTCTTGTGGAGGATAGCCTCGAAGCCAACACCAAGCTTCCAAGCAACAGCCATCGGGCGGGAGGGCCAATCCTGTATCGTAACATCTCGCGAACTAGATTGTTCGACGATGCGAAACTTTTCGTGGTACTTGGCTAGCAAGTCGGCTATGTTCTTTCTCACTCCCTCCCTCTCTGAGTCCGTCGCTGTGGAGATGGGTGGGTTTGGGAACCCGGTACCAAGGACAGGAATAGAGATCGGCCTATCCACAGAAAGAGGTGTCAGTCGACATTACTTCACACGGAGAGAGAGAAAGGTATGTCAGCCTCCAGAGCTATTCCCCACAAGTGTGGCTTACTGCTGTAGCGTATTACAGCTTAGCCCGGCAAGGAGTATCGTGGTACAGCGGGGGTCGCGCGAAATAGCTCGGCCGAAATCGTAAATCTCCTTCTCGCTTAGTCCCCGGAAAGAATCGGAGGGCTCACTCGAACGCCTATCGTTGGCCATCGTAGGTACCACTTGTTAAGGTAGCAAATTGAGGTGGGAATTCGACGGAGAATGGTGATCGAGAGGGGGTGGAAATTCGATGTGGGATGGTAATTGGTATTTGGTGGAAGGTCGGCATGGAATAGTCATCCGGATTAGGCAAGATATCTGGTGTGATCAACATGCAGGTGCGGGGGATAAAGGTTTAGATGATGGGAATGAGTACCCAGGTCGGGCACAGACTTGGCCACCAGGAATACTAGGGGAGGAGAGTGTCTCGACGCTAACGGCCCTCCGTAGCCCGAAGTCGGTGTAGGCATTGTCGGTGGCAAACAAACTCTTCTCGCCATGGTACCGGTCAGTTGTGAGGCCATAGGGGGGCTGGGGGGGCCCGTTAAGATCGTAGCTGGTGATGGGTGGCTAGATGGGATCCCACCAAGAAAGGTATTGAACCAGCAAGCTTCTCTGGCCCTATCAGAGCGCTGCACCCCGATTGCTAAGAATATAGGAAACTTTATTTTTCGTGGAATCGAGGGAATGCAGACTATTAATCCTGAGATGATTCCACGCCCTACCCAGAGCGCAGTGTGGACTATGCGTGGGGGTTAGGTAGGCTTGCATATGTGCCGAGGTTGTTCTCACTGTCTATTGATGCCACTATCAAGGCCTACACATAATACTTTGAACAGTGATGGCAGCAGACCGGAAGACTAGAATAGGTATATCAAACTACGTATCTAAGTAGGTACAGGTTACTTCTACCCTAATACTCTCGTGTAATTGAAGCCTGAGATCGAATAACCCGCCCCCGACCGAACCTAGCATGCCGGGCAGACCTTACCATAGAGGTTCTCAGGCACCGCAGAGGAGATATGTACAATTAACGCCCAACCTGTAACAGGCAGGTTCCCTCGCACGCGTGTACATGTGTACGTGGGATATTCAGCCCCCAATGTTTGGGGTATTAGCAGGTCACACTCCACCCTCTCAGGCCTTTATGGCTACTCCTATTATCGAGTCTCCGCTGGTCTCCTATATCGAGCATGAGGCCTCCGGGTGGCCAGACGTATCATTGAAATACTTACCCTGTTTCTAGCTCGCCTATTACATTTGAACAGTCCCTGGGCGAGGGGATTCGACCAGGGACTTCGAGTTCCTCATAGCATAATAATCCGAGTGCACTACAACTACTATTGCATAGTCTGAGTCTGGCATGTCCCATAAACACACGGGTTAGGCAGACTCAGCCTTCGAAAGCTTCCAGGGGAAGTGTAGTACCTTCGGATAAGACCGAAAACCTGTCTTAGGGAGGGTTAAGGTAGTAATGGTGGCGTAATAACGGTCTATGAGTAAACACGGTAATGGCAAGGCGATTACTCTGGGCGAATCAAATATATACTTAGTAATTACACCATGCACCTTTAGAACAACGTAGTTTTGTATATATTAGCGAAGTGCGCTAGCACAAATAGCGTAGGCTCAGTATTATACAATAACAAATTTTGGTTTTACTAAATCATTATAATGATTAAATGCTACTAGTTATATACCTATATATTAAACACTTAGTATATACTACGTCATCATATAAACACGAAAGACAGGGCTTTACAAATGCAGGACAAGAAGCTATTATAAACAAACAGGCGCGCTTCGCGCAGCAAAGACAAACAGGTATTGGTCTAAGCTGTGGCTGCGCACGCGGCACAATGGCCCCGCACGTGACTCGCTGAATGACCGACATTAAATATCGAAACATTATGTTGTGCAGCCAGTGGATGATGGCGTGAGAGACTAAGAGCACTGAAAGAGAACACAAATCCAGATCTGATTTCTGAACGTAAATTAGACTAAGAAGTCGCTTCACATGCTGGACGGGGGAAAGGGGGCAGACGCGCTGTACTTCTGTGTACACAGAGACCTTCCGTTCGTTGGCAAAGTTCAATAAGCTGAATGTAACACTAGGCCAGGATTGCCAGCAATCCAAGGCTGATCCAGCCATCAGTAATGAGCGCCTGAGCAAAAGCAGCGAGTAGGATCCTGTGGTCTCGAATGTCACGATACAACAAGGGCTGAAATAGCCGAATAGCAGGGCCTAGGGCTCCTCTTGCTACACACCGACAGTTATTACAAAGCAACATCGGGCACAGCAAAAACAGGCAGCAGGAAACAGCATCCACACCACATATCATACCTATCCACACCAGCACCCTCAGTTTCAACCCCAGGCCGGGACCTACCAGCAGACCGTAAACCCCTGCTCCAACAAACCAACCCCCTAACATCCATACCCCCTATCCCACGCGTTCGCACAACCAATCCCACCAACCTAATTCGTGAACTTTCCCCCGCACCCACCACAGAACACAGCCGAGATGTCCTCGCGCACGATATCCGCGAGCTGGGGCGCGACGTGCAGCAGCTCTTCGGACTTGAGGCACTTCATGCCGCAGACGCCGCACGTGCGCGACACGTTGGGCGCCGTCACAGGGACGCCTGTGTTGGCGCAGTTTTCTGCCGTGGACAATAACAATGTTAGTTAAGCTAATCAGTCAACCAACCAACCAATCAACCAACCAACCAATCAACCAACCAACCAACCGGTTTACGATTCGTTTCTGGGGTAGGAAGCAGGCAGGGAGTGTAGTGTAGGGTATAGGGTATACAACACACCAAAGACATGCCCATTATCGCACGACGACGAGTTCGCATCAGCACCACCCCGCGGGCGCAGCGGCAGATCGCAAAAGACGCAGCGCTGCGACCGCGCAATGACGCCAAACTGGTCGCGCAGCGCCGCGCGTTCGTCGCCGGGCGCGCGAGCCGGGTAGCTGAAGCCCGGGACCGGCGGCCCGCCGCCGTACATCCATTCCCAGGCCCTCGCCTCCGTGCTCAGCGTCTCGTACCCGCTGTACCCGTTGTACCGGTTCCCGCCGGCGGCCGGGTGCGCGCCGAAGAGGACGCGGCACTTGAGCCCCGCGAACGTGTCCCGCTCGTACTCGAGGTTGCTGTGCTGGCTGATGAGGACGGCGCTGGTCCCGCCCGCGGGGCTCGCCGTGAGCCCCCAGATGCGCACGCGGTGCAGGTGCACCTGGTCCTCGGTGTCGACGCCGCGGATGCCGAAGAAGTTGGCCCTCATGGCGCCGCCGCCGCC
Source organism: Xylaria grammica (assembly GCA_004353285.2). Taxonomy (NCBI): domain Eukaryota; kingdom Fungi; phylum Ascomycota; class Sordariomycetes; order Xylariales; family Xylariaceae; genus Xylaria; species Xylaria grammica. The sequence continues at coordinate 1,364,142 of NGZP02000010.1, read as the reverse complement.
GCCGTCATCTCCTTCGTCGTCGTCGTCGTCGTCGTCGTCGAAGTCGTCCGAGTCCGAGTCCATGTCGCTGTCGAGCTCGTCTGAATCCTCGGAGTCGAAGTCGGCCGCCTCGCCGCGACCTTTGCCGCCCGTGTTCCCTTGCCGGTGCGCGAGGGCCCGCGGCAGCTGGTGCTCGATGATCTGGCTGATTTCCGTGGCCCAGCGGAGACCGCCGCCGCTACTGCTGCTGATGTGATTATTATGAAGGCCGTCGTCCGGGTTCGGCGGCAGGATGAGATTTGTTTGGTGCCACGCCGGGTTATCGTGGGTGGCTGAGAGGCGGACAAGAGTGTATGACGGGGTAGAGGGGTTTTGTGAGAATGAGGGAGGGTGAATGATCAATCCTATATTCGTTAGAAGACACGATAAGGAATAACATGTTGTGGAAAATGACGAAGAACCAGGTACGAACCTGTGATGGGGTTTTCCATGTGTATTATATCTTCTTGTGACGGGTACGTAGTGCCACACTCGTCCGTAGTATGCTTAGTAACAGGAGAAGTGTGGTCGAACGGCAGTTCGAATGCCTGGACCTTAGTAGGCGACGCGATAACACCTCTGCAAACGCTGGAACCTGGCATAGACCAGATCTTGTCTAATATTTAGCTGCGTCGTCGGGTTGGAAGAATGAGACGATACGTACCTTGTCCTCCCAAACTACGAAAGCGTCCGTTGATAGATGAAGACACACACCGCTCGCATCAGCGCGGCCGACATGGACACTAGGCAGACTGGCTCCCTCTCCGGGCTCATCAATCGTGATTTGTCTGAACCCGATATAGTTATGCGACACGTACGAGAGGATGCTAGTGAGAGATCTCCCCCTCTTCAACCACGGGCTCCAGCTGAGAGCAAATGAAGAACTGGTACAAGCGTAGTCGGGGTCTGTCGGCTAGAGAAAACACCGATTAGTCCTGAACTTCCGCAATCCCTTAAATCCGCGATAATTAAACAGCACTCACATCGGTCAGCACGGGGTGGGGGCCATCAGCCATGAAGCGGGCAGCCTCGAGAACGGTCCATTTCCCGGGGTGTCCCGGCGCAGCCTTCGCATCGTGCGTCGCATGGACGAGCAGGAGCACAACCTCACAGTCGTCATTCAGATACGCCAAGACAGCGCCTTTCCCGCGCGTGTCCGCAGCCCACGCAAACGCCGTGATGCACTCCTTCTTATCGGGCGGCGCGTGGCCCTCGGCAGAAGGGACGAGCAAGCCGGCGCCGACGTGCCAGACCGGGATCCAGGGCCGCACGGAGCGCGCACTACGCGCGCCGGAAGCGACCTCGGGCGCGCCCTGGCAGTACACGGTGATGATGCCGGCGGCGGTGAGGACGGCGAGCGCGGAGCGGCTCATGCGCCCGAGGCCGCCGGGCGACCACTGCAGCGCGACGGTGTGGTTGAGGGTGCTGCCGTGCCCCGTGAGCACGCCGCGCCCAGCGCCAGTGAAGAACGAGTAGCCGGCGAAGTCCCGGCTGACGGCCTCGAATAGGTGGCGGTTGAGGTCGGGGGATTTCAGCGGGGCGACGGGGAACCGCAGCGCGGCCTCGCCGTATTGGCGGGGGCCGTCATATCCGTTTACCGGGGCTGAGACAACAGGGGCAGGTGCAGCCCCAGCAGCGGCAGAAGACGACGACGACGGTGGCGTGAGAGTGAAGTCGGGGACGTAGATGATGACGCAGTCGTCGCACCCGATTGCGAGCTCGTTGTCAGGTGACCAGGTGATGTTGTGCGTCGTCTTGGGGAGGATGGAGAGGTGGATGGATTCTAGAGGGAGTGCGTTTTCCGGGCTCAGCAGGGCCGACATGATGAGATGGGCTGTGATCGGACGAGTCGCGGGTGATTTCTGAGGCGTGAAAAGTAGGCGCGGCCCCACTCCGATAAGATATCATTCATTCATACATTCAGCTTTGGATGAAATGAAGCTTGCTTGTCGTCGCCTTTTTGAGAATCATGTTGTTGTGATGAGTTTTATTGGACGTCAGGATACATTGGATTGCGCGTGCTTCCTGTAGATTGATTCAATCATGGCTGCAAGAGCAGAAAACCTGAAAAGTCAATCGATATGAGATGGAGCTTGTGAAAGGGATTGATCGTCGTATACCTAAGTTATAAAAACATGAGGCTAGATGCGAGCAGGCGTGGCTGGATGAAATGAAAAATTGTGCGATGACTCTAGCTAGATAGGTAGTCTGGGGTCTAGGACAAATGAATACCTGGGGTGAGTGTTTTGCTTTTCTCACTCACCATAAGCTCAGTGGTTGGCGGGTGCCTCCGCTCTCCGAAATTCACCTACTATCTTCGGGACCGGCGACTACTGCACTTGTTTATAATATAAATATACAGGAATATATATATATATATATATATCGTGCCAACATATCATCTTTTCATATTACTTGTGCTTTGGGCCATGATTTAACTTTATCTCTGGTCGAAAACTCTTTACCTGTCTCACTTTTGTCGCTATATAGTAAACACATCATGATTGCGAGATAACGCGATAGCTGTATCACCCTGCATATTGGCTTGTAAATCTTGACATTATGAGAACTTCCTTCATTCAAATGATTATTTCGCTATCGTCACAATTCTACACACAACGCCCATCACTTCCTGGATCCCTCCAAATATGACCCCAGAGTCCAGAGGGCCGCACATCCAGCCAACGTCGTCGCTCCTACCACTTTCTTGCTCCACCAGTTATCGTCGGTCAAAGATTTGGCAAGTTGGATTTTCTTCCTGGGTCGAGTTTCGGTATTGGCTGATGCTGTAGCGTTCTTGGCCTCTAGTTCCTCCTGGTCTGCGAGCACGCGCAACCGAGCGATGGTCCGACTAAGTGCCAACATCTCATCATCGACTGTCGAGTTCTTAGCACCATCTACCTCGATGTTTTGGATGTTGCCAAAGAAATCCGTCAATAGTCGGTTCCGGGCGACATCCGCACCGCCCGGGAATAAGTCGTAGCGAACACCCGCATGGGAGTGTATCTTCTCGTAGGTATAGCTGTCGAAGAGGTCGCCGACCGTCTTTTGACTACTCAGATCCCGCACCTCGGACTCGAGAAATTCGAGATTGTAATATGTATATCGGTCAATGACGGCCACACCGACGTCGTTGTCGGCGTGGTGAGAGTAGGATGATTGGTCGAGCTCGGACGATCCGGTAGCAATGATATTGGGCGAGTAGAACTTGCTATACATGGTATTGGCCTGGCACGTGTCGATCATGAAAAGAATTTCGTGATACCTGTGCATCCATGATATGTGGTTAGCAGGGTTCGAAGTGAGATATGGCCGGGTAAGGGGTGGGTTCGTTGGTCTTACCTCCTCTTCTCCCACATCTGTTCAAAGGCATCTGCCAAGTCAAAGGCGCCGATTTCTTCAGCGTCCTGGAACTTGAGGAATTCATTACCGCCATGACCAGTCATGTAGACAAAGATGTTGCTCCGATCGTCGGTGAGGAGACGCTTGCTCCGGGGCATCTCGTCGCCGACGCGGTCGGTCAGGAGACGGATAAAGTTTTCGACAGTGACCTCGTACCCGCGATAGTCGACCTCGATGTTGTCGCCATAGAGATCGACGGCGCGATCCGAATTACTGTACACGGTGCCTGGGAAGGCGTTTCGGGGGTTGCAGGCCATGTCGTCGGGCAGCATCAGAATGATTTGGGAGTCGGGGATGCCGAGTCGTTTGACGGTCCTGTACATGGAGAGGACATTGGCTAGGTGACGGTAATTGAACCAGAAGCGCGAGGTGCCGACTAGGACGGCCCAGTTGCTGGTGTGCTCGGCGGCGACATGGTGGACGGGGGCGAGGAGGGTGGATGCGAGGAGTACGGGGAGTCGGAGTATTCGTGAGAGCTTCATCTTCTTTCTGTCTTTTTATTTATTTATGTATCTTGGCTGTATTTTGACTTTTTATTGGCGACGTTGGCGTCTAGTTGGTGAATCCGGGGAAACCGACGTTCAGACGGACGTGTGTACTGGTGATGTGCGAGTATGTGAGGCTGACGATGGCGTTTTCCCCTTTGTCGCTGACAAACCGCAATATACGAAACTCACGAAACTTGGACGATGTACAGCACAGACACTCTCAGTTAGCACTATACCTATACCTAGGTACCTCACGTCTGCCACTGCTGTACCTACCTTGCTAGGTAAGTACCCAAGTATCTAACTTAGCGCCATGCTGCATAAAAAGCTCCACTAAGATACCCGAGCAGGGGCAGTACAGGGGGTCTCCAGAATTGGAACTTAGTAGTACCAGCAGGCAAGTACTTACTATATTGATTTCGATTTATTGCTTTTTATGTTGTGCACTATGCCAACAACGGTATAAATTTCTCAAATACGACACTACCTACACTACTTAGTACATACTTAGTAGTAGGCAACAGATTCGACCCTTGGATCTGGGACCTTGGTTTCTCCAACATCTACACTGCACTCGGCACTTCTTTTTAGTAGTTGTTGTACCTAGTGTGGTTTTGGGAGCGGGGAGCCGATGGTAGACGAAGGATGCTTAGAAGTTCACTGAAGTATGTGCAGGATCTATTCACCAGAAACTGGAATATGGATTTGTCATATATAACCAGTCGCGCTTCGTACTGATAGAATAAGAGCATATTAGAATACCTAGGTAGGGGAATGGGGGAATGGGACTCTTGCACAACAGCAAATGTTTGCACGTTCTAAATTCTCATCACCTGGTAGGTAAGTACTCAAAGTACCTAGCTCGGCTGCCTATAGGTTACCTGCATCTTACAAATCAGACCCTGACGTATGCGCCTCTCTGTACTTAGTATCTAGGTATGTCTCAAACATGGAGACATATGTAATCAAAAAATAATAATAAAATAAAAACAAATAATAAACAAGAAAGGTCTGCCGTACGGCAAGTACCGAGAAGAGATGGAATATTAGTATTTAGCGGAAGCTACTCTATTTTGGGAATTTACGATCCCGAATACGCTACCCAAGAACATATTTTCACCGGGTACCCATGTAATTTACTAGCCTACCTAACCTAGTATTTTACGTATTTTTACAAGAGCTCATCTAGCGTGTTCGGGATTATCACATGCGCACCCAGTGTCCCAGCCGTAGCGCACCTCGATATTAAGTGGGCTAGGCAGCTAGGCAGCTAGACCGTGCGGTGCGGCACACATATGCTTGCAGCAGCCGTCATTACGCGCATACCTACTTGTAGCTCCTATAAATCCCAATGCTTGGTGAAAGGACAAAGAGGGAGCGAGCGAGAGAGAGAGATAGTGAGAGAGACAGAGAGAGACAGAGCAAAAAAAAAAAACAACGGCACGAGAGCGATCACCAACTACATCACCATCACCCCTCACCACAGTTCATCGCAGACCTCCATTTATATATATATACGTTACAGCCGACTGAGTAACTAACACTTCGACACTTCAACGCTCGGACACTTGGAGAGACTCCTCCTTCAGCTATTTATCAACTACCTATCTATATTCATCTCTCATCTATCCGGTACTCAATAAACCTGCCCGTGGCCATGGGGCGACCCCCGGCCTACATCTTCGTGGTTAGGTGCGTTGTCTCGATAGCCTGTCCTTGTATTCATTTATGTATTATATAGTATATGCTGCTATACCTATATGCTACACACCACGCCACACCGTACACCACACCGCACCACATGCACTACACTACACTACACTACACTACACCGCACTACACCACATCTTACCGTACCTACATACGCATTACCCTATGTCGATGACGCTAACCAACCTCCGTCGACATCGTATAGGCACGGAAAGCGTCTCGACGCCGCCGACAAACAATGGCATCTAACCTCACCCACACCTTACGACCCCCCTCTCACCTACGGGGGCTGGATGCACTCGAGGACCGTCGGTGCGCGCATCGCTGCTATCCTCCGAGATGATGCCGAAAACGACGCCGCCAATCTCCCTTCCGAACCCCCAACATCTACGTCTACGTCCATATCCACGTCGCCCCCGCCGTCTCGGAAACGCCGTCGCTTTCGTGTCATCCTTCACAGCTCTCCCTTTCTCCGCTGTGTTCAGACCTCGATCGCCATCAGCGCCGGCCTTGCTGCAAATCCCTCTCCCTCGCCTCCTACCTCCGCCAACCTTGCCAATCCGTTGCCGCCCCCGCCACAACCAGGAACTCTGCGATCGACCCAAGCTTCGTCCTTCTCGAACCCCGCCCCGACAAAGACGCGGCCAGATGTTCCCGTCCCCGCTTCAGAGAGCCCTCATGACGTCTCCTCCCACTCCCCCAAGCAGATCGACAAATCCGTCCTCCGTCTAGACGCCTTCCTCGGTGAATGGTTGTCTCCCGAATATTTCGAGCATATCACGCCGCCTCCGAAATCGGCCCTTATGCTGGCTACTGCCAAGGCTGAGCTATTACGTCGATCAAGTTACCACGACTACCCCCATTTTCACGTGCGCGTACATTCGACCGCATCTAGTCAGCTATGGGGCAATCTATCTAGCCATAATGGCATCCCGGGAACACCTCCCGTCCATGGTCCGCACAGCATTTCTAGCCTAGATACTCTGTCTCATCTGGCAAATAGCCTGCCAGGCTATGATGGCGGCTCTAACGGGCATTCAGATGCACATGGAGCACGGGCGGCTGCGCATGAACAGCATGGGCCAGGCTACGTCTTCCCCGTTCCGTCTTATGCGGTTTCTACCTCGGAGCCCATACCTAAGGGCTACGTAGCTCACGCCCGGGACGATTGCGTATCCATAGACTACCAGTGGGACTCTTCAAGAGATAACCTGGCATGGGGCGATGGAGGAACACTACCGGAAGAATGGGCCGCGATGCACCAGAGATTTAGGAAAGGATTGAGGCGGTTAGTCGACTGGTACGGCTCAACTGAGGATGCAGGCCAGATGGTGACCAAGACCGCCCATGTATCGCACCCATCCGAGCTAGAGTGTGCTGTCGACGACGATGAAGATGGCGAAGTAGAGGATGTCGTCGTCCTTGTTTCGCATGGTGCCGGTTGCAATGCCCTCATTGGTGCCCTCACACAGCAGCCGGTGCTTGCTGATATTGCCATGTCTTCTTTGACGGTAGCCAAGAGGCGAGCTGACTTTGATTCGCGGAATATCAGCCTCACCCGAGAAAAGTCGCTGACGGCTCTACATACGGCCCTACCCATGTCCAGGGCGACTATGCCGGAAATGTACGAGATTAAGTTATTTGCTAATACCGACCATCTCTCTACGCCTTCGGCTAGTCGCGCAGCCTCTCTAGGAGGGCCAACCCCACGGCCTCGTGGCAGCACCGGATTCACATCTGCACTCAAAGAAATCAACTTTGGTTCTCTATATGGGGGCTCGCCTGGGGGCAGCCCCCGCCATTCCTCCAGTGGATCCGTGGGGAGCATCAGACGATCCCCAGGAACACCACCCTTAACCATAGGCCCGTCTATTTACGGTGCAAACACCGGAGGTATTACCGTTGGGAGTAGTATGACCAGCTTCTCGGTAACCCGGCCCGATCGTTCAGGTTCCGGTACGTGGGGTTTATGGAGTCCGAAGCAAGAGGATAACAGCCATGATAAGGAACCAGAGACACCCATGTTGCTCGACTTTAGTCATGAGAAAAGCACTAAAGATAAAGACGCTAAGGACACTACATCGAAGGAGATTGTATCGAAGGACGAAAAGCCGGCGCCACTTGTCGATACCAAAACGCCTACCCATACCATAGCGATGTTTGATAAGGCATTCGCGGACAGTCGCCGGGCCATTACCGAGGACCACCACGACGAGGAACACGACACATTCGACGAAGATACGGCTCCTCGTCCATGGGCGGGCACCGGCAACGGGGGTTTATGGGGTGCACCCAGACCGCCAGGCGAGGCAGAACGTCTACGCGACTTTAGTGCGAGTAAGAGACGATGGACTGTCACCGAACGATGATGAACGATGCCAGTGTAAATTCCGCATTGATCCAACGATAGCTGTGTTCTCAACACATGTCCCAACTACCGAGGCCAATAATTCTCTCCCCCAGACTTTCTTACATGGCAGCGCTTACTACCCATCATCCACTTGCGTGCGAAATTCTATTATTTCTATTATTGTTATTACTAGCACTCCCCTCCGGCGCAGAAACAGAAGCAACCACTCTCCATCCATAATCGCGACGGACCGGGATCGGGGGCATTTTCATCCGAACATTGCAAACAAACAAACAAAGGCATTATTTATCTTATCTTATCTTATCTTATCTAGAACAGCGAGGGAGTGAGCCGTTGGTTGGTTGGTTTATTCAATCGCTCACCGGGAAAAAAAAGAGTGAGCGTGGTGTGTTTGTTATGTAACGTGCGTGCCCGTCCTGGCGCTGACCGGGTTTCGGGTTAATGTCGCGGTTAGCACATATAGCTAATAGCGAAAGAGATAAAAACCATAAAGAAAGGAATAATGCTACGGGACTGTTGTGTTGTGTGAGTGAGTACGATAGAGGGATAAGTGAAAAGCGAAATGTTGTTGCGTATCACAAGTTGCGGCACCCGAGTGGAAACGAAGCAGAACTCGATCATTAAACATGGAACATGAACTAATTTGAATCTTTTTGCATGTTTTAAGTTTGTCGAACCCATGCCTTGGACATGGAAATTCAACGGGTTCTAGTTCTAGTCCTATCTACTACAAACAAATAGACAGACAGACAGACAAAATGCTATGACGCCGGACTTCCCTGCTTCTGCTTCTGCTTCTATATACTGGCTATGATAATGTAGTTCGTGTGATCGAGTGGTGGATAGAGTGATATAGATAGATAGATAGATAGATAGAAACACCGTTGTGCGCTAGGTGCGTAAGGTGGTGGTGAGTGGGATGAGTAAAGGGGGAAGCATATGATTGCATCGGCGTGCCGCGGATATTTACCCTGACGCATCGCTAACAACGTCCATACATCCGTACGTCCGTATCCGTACCCGTATCCGGGGGCGTTCGTTCGTCATGGCGTGACATAGCATGACATGACATGACATACATACCCAGTACTAATGATACCGGAGATAACGGTACCGGCCCAAATGACGGCCGTAAACGGGTTCCATCCCATCCCATCCCATCACATCAGATAGATAGGAAAGGACGGGGACGGGGATGGGATGGGATAGAATCACCCGAACGCCTTCCGCATAGCCTGATGCGCGAGCTCGACGCCGAGGAACGTTGCCGCGTTCGCGGGCACGGCGCGAGCAAGCGCGGGGCCAAAGCCAGGGAAGAAAGCCTTGACGCCGCCGCGGGCGTAGAGCTCGCGGACGACGGAGGACAGCGAGACGTTGCCCTCGGCGGTCTGCAGGCGGCTCTTGACGGTGTCGACGGGGAACACAGGGATCCACATCGCGACACCGGCAGCGCCGCCCGCAGCCGTGACAGCGAGGAGGGAGAGGTCGCCCTGCGGCTTTCCCGTGGCCGGGTCGCGCGGGGTCAGGCGGCGCTTGATGTACTCGTAGGCAGCGAAGTAAGCCGCGGAGCCGGGGCCGTCGCGGGCGAGGGTGGCGGCGGACCCGCGGAAGACGGAGCGCAGGCCGCCCTCGGCGTAGAGCTGGCGCACGACGTCCAGGCCGCCTTTGTACTTGGGCTCCTGGCCGGGCTGGAGGCGCTGGCCCTGCACCTGCAGGATCACTTTGACGCGCTCGAAGGGCGCCGTGATGGCCGTCATCGGGATCGCGGAGAAGAACCCCGCGGTCGAGATCTGCGCGATCGAGAGCGTGCCGTCGGGGGACGGCGGCGACAGCGAGGTCACGATTTGCTTGCCTAGGTCGTAGCCCCAGAAGGAGACGGCGACTGGGTTTGTTGGTTAGCGGGTTGGTTGTGTCTGGTTGGATTTATTATAGGATATCGTTCGCTGGGTGGTTGTGGTGATACCGAGCAGGCATATGAGGGGTGAGATGGGGTAGGATAGGATAGGACACGATGACGGAAAAAAACATACACATGGGTGTGACACCAACAAGCGGCGCGCTAACACCAGCATACAAGCCGCGGCGCAGGCCGTCGCGGGCGACGCTCTTGCGCACGACGTCGACGGCGGAGGAGTAGACGCCGCGCTCGGCGGTCTGCATGCGGACCTTGACGAGGTCGAAGGGGTGGCCGACGACGACGGCGCAGACGCCGCCGAAGCCGCCGGCCGCGAACGAGCGCAGCTGCGCGCCCACGCCGCTCGCGGCCGCCTTGACGTCGGCCTTCACCTCGTCCTTGCTCTCCGGTATGTGCGGCAGGTGCTCGGCCACGGGCGCCGGCAGGCTGTCGTGCAGCTTCTTGTTCACGCTGTTCGAGGTCGACGACATTGTGGCGGTTGTCGGAGGTGGGCGTGTGTAGGGGGGAGAGGAGGGGTGTTTCACCGCTCACGGCGAGGGGAGGGGGAGATGGAGCGTAGGAAGGGACTCGGGGGGCTGGTGCTGTATTGTACTATGCTGTAAAGCGCTCAGACGACGAAATCGTGTATCTTGTGTGTCCTCTGCTCCGTGCGTCGTCGGTATCCCACTCGTGGTCTCGGGTCTTGATCTCAGATCGGCTCTTCGAAGCGTCAAAATAGGCCAGGCAAAGTTGGTCCAGACAGTCCTATACCGTATCCACGATCCAGAAGGCAAGCGGTCGTCCGTCGGTCCGTTCGTTCGTTCGTCTGTGCGTTCGTTATTGTTCTCAAGTAGGTAAACCGAGCCTATAGTGAGTCTGTCCGCGGTTATTCGTGAGCCCTTCGATGAATAGCCAACCAACCAATCAATCAATCAATCAATGACTTTATGAATCCCAGTAGTGAGTGTACTGTACTGTAAAAGGGAAGAAAAGAGAAAAGAGAAAAACTGAAACATACGAGGCCGCAAAGAAAAGAAGAAAAAAAAGGGAAGAACAAATTACCTACCTAAGGCTAGGACGTCACGGATATGCGCGCACCTCAGCTGCTTCCATGCCTGCATAGCATTGCATATGACCTACCCTACCCATCAAACGCCTGTATCGGTCTCAGTCTCAATCTCAATCCATCCATCAATCAATCAATCAGAGGCGGCAATTGGCGGCCGAGCGGGTGCCTCGGCTCAAGGGAATCCAAGCCCCCGCGGTCCCCCACATAGGAACAACGAAGGCCCCTCCCCTCACCCCGAACCAACCTTACCTCTTAGCTACCTAGCTTTTCCCACAAACCAAGCCCGGACTTCTGGCATGTGATCTTGATGTGAGAAAAGAAAAAGACGGGGGAAAATAAATGGCCACATATCGATTGGGCGTGCAAAAGAACCCGGGCTTCTAGAACCCCTGGACCGGCTAGCTAAGGGAGGCTGGCGCGGCTCTTTCAATAATAATAATTACTGTTCCCCAGTTAGGTGGATATACCTAGGCATTTTGACTCGTAACTCCTCCCTCCAGTCAGTCAGTCAGTCAGTCAGTCAGTCAGTCAGTCAGTCGGTCATTCTACCCACCTGACACTAAGGTTAGGTAATATGGAAGTACCATTCCAGCCCTGAGACAGAGTGACGCAAAGGGGGATGTGGGGAATTCACAAGCCATAACACTCAGTTTCAGGATAAATAAATAAATAAACATACCTGTTGGTCATGTAAAGGGAGATATACATATTTATGTATAGATACACTCCTAATCCCCAGCTACACTATACATAAACAACCTCTCACGGCAACGGTTCCCATGAATCTCATCTCGGGCATTACTGTGTTTCTATTCGTATACTGTACAGCTAGCTACCTCGCCAACTCCCATCTCCGCCCCCACGCACGAGACAAGGCCAGCAACGCTCTATTTCCAATTGCCTCCACGGTATCTAGAGTTATAATATATATATATATATATATACGGAAAAACCAACCACCCACGCCTCGCACCTTTATATACTGGCATCGTAAACCATACTTCGATATGTATAAAATACTTCTTACACCTTTGGAACCGACTCTTTCCGCCACATAATTCCAGTAAATTAGAAGCTACCCGGCAACCTGGGCGATAGTGGGCTCATGCGGCCCATGCCACACCAACAGGTGCCGTCGCCTTCGCGTTCCACCTGGACCGTGACGTCGATGCCTTGTCTGACGAGGTAGTTCCGCACCCTATCGCGCACCTCTTCGAGATCCGCACCCCGCATGGCCGCCACGTGCATCACGCCCTGGAGCTTGCCCCCGGACTCGCCGCCGGCTCGGTCGTCTGTCCAAAATTTGGGAACCGAGTAGGATGCGACGCCTCGCTGGTTCGTGATCTCCGAAAGCGTGTCGCGGATGTTGTATTCCGTGTCCGCTGTATTTGTTAGCAGAAGTCGTTGGGCCGACGATTTGACCAACGGCGTCGCCGTGATGAGGATGAGGTACGCGATCAGGAATGACGCCAGAGGATCCCACCCCGACCAGGGCATCAGGTAGGTGAGCGCCGTGGAAACGATGACCGATGCGCTGCCTAGTGTATCGGCGAGGATGTGTAAGTAAATTCCATGCATGTTTTCATTGTCGTGGCTGTGACCGTGGTGGGAGTGTCCATGGCTGTGTCCGTGCTTTTCGGACGCGCCACTATCGTGGTGATCGTGACTATGACTATGAGCATGGGAGTGGCCATGGTGGTGTCCGTGGTCGTGGCCGTGACCATGGTGACCGTGGGAGCCAAAGGCAAATATTCCCAATAAATTGACTACGAGTCCCATCGTACTAACCACGAAAAGCTCTCCTAGACGTTTTGTTTCTCTTCCTTCCAACAGTCTCTCGAACGCCTCAAACATGATTTCGAGACTAATTAATCTAACGCAGAGTGAGTATGCAGCCATCAAAAAGTTGCCGTTGGCTTACATTAAGAAGACTCCGTTGGCAAAGCCACTCAAAGTCTCGACCTTTCCAAATCCGTACGGGAACCTTTCGCTAGGCGGCCATTTACTCATGACGGAAGCAAAAAGCCCCACGGCGAGCGCCACACAATCGAAGAACATGTGTATACTATCACTGAGAAGTCCCAGGGAATCGGTGAGATAGCCGTAGACTGCCTGCACGGTCATGAAACTAAAATTGACTCTACGAACACCTCAACTTAGCACTCCCACGGGTTTGGGCGGGTAAAGGGGTTATAAAACGTACCCCATGAAGTAAAAGATCCGCCGTGAATCTTTGTCCGTCATAATAGCGTGAACAAGCGGCAATTTGGAGGTATATGGGAGTAAGAGCCCTGTAAACCTCGAAAAGTCATTGGAGTGGCTATGGTGAGGCTCATGGCTATGATGGTGATGGCCATGGTCGTGGTCATGATCGTGATCGTGATCGTGATCATGGTCGTGATGGTGATGGTGATGGTGTCCGTCATCATGGGAATGTGTGTGCTGGTGAGGCGACGCTACCTCTACCTTGGTTTCCCCGGGGCTTGGTAGATCTTCTGTGTTTTGGCGCAGAGGTGATGGCCGGTTTTCCCGTCGTTGCAAAGGGATAAATGAATTGGCGCGGTATTGGGACATGTTTTGGCGGGTGTGGAGGTGAACATCTTCGTCAATGCTCTCGTGGCTATGGCTGTGACTGTGATTGTGGCTATGGGACCTCATTGTAGAGGCATTGGATAAGCTCGAGCGTGACCTAGAGTGGCCGAAAGAAGGAGGCGAATGGCTGTGACTATGGATATGCTCGATCGAGCTGTGAGGGCTATGGCCATGGCTGTGGCTGTGTGGCAGAGGTGCCTGTGGGAGGGCGTATGAGGAGGCCATGATGTATTGTCACGAGAGACGTCTGCCCAGTCACTCGAGGCTGGATCGTGGCGACGGGTAAATGGCGTCGTGCCACCTTATTGAATTGAGGTCTCGTTTAAGATCTATCTTCGTCGTTGTCGCCGCCGCTGTCGTCGCAGTCGTCGTCGATGACTCGCGTCTAGTCGTATCGACGAAGTGACTACTTTGTGTAGGGACAACTCCTTCCGCTAGCTGAGGTACCCTCAATGGGCTCGTACCAATCACGGCGGTAGGTAGGTATTGCGCGACGTCGTGGAATTGAACTATTGTCGACTGAGACAACCGCATTCGGCAAGACCAGGGAATCGGGGAGTCGTCGGGGGCTCAAACCAATCGGTCGGATTTGGGCTGGGTCGAGGTAGATAGATAATCGACAGACGGATGGAGAATAGATGCGCGCGCAGTCGGCTTGATTCAGGGGGCAGGGATGGCACGGAGGATTAAAAGGCACATCAAATACCCAGTCCAGAACCAGTCTACTGCCCAGTGTTGACTACCTTTCTAGCGCCGCTCCACGGCTACACGTGTACAACCAGGAGATCTACACTAAGAAGCGGAAGGGAGGGGCATCGACAACGAGAGGAAGATGGAGGAGAGAACGGGAACAGTGGAACAGTGAGAACAGAACAACAAAAGGGGCCAATGGACAAAGAGTATCGGACATCGGTCCCCAGATCGTATTTGTGTTTATTTTATTTGCTTGGAGATGGAGAGTTGGAGATGGTTGACTCACTACCTGGTAGTACCTATTAGGTACGAAGAGAGAGAGAGAGAGAGAGACCTATAGGAGGTACCTACCCCTTACTTTATCTACTAGTACATAGTCTATCTCCATGCGCGCACAAAGTCTACTCTAAGTGTAATCTGTACCTAATCTGTATGTGACCTTCCTTTCCATAGTCGTCTCCACTATACCTTACTAGTAGTATACGTAGTAGGTAGAGAGAGTTGGTATGTCACCTGTTGCCACCTGACCCATAGGGTTAGGTCCCACTATAAGTAGCCTTCCGTACACAGTAGTCACAGTATAAGCTCTCCATCTCATCTATAACTAAATATATAATTGCTAAAACTATTAGCATTTTTACTATAATTAGTAGCTAATAATTGTTTATTATTGCTTTTTCTATTGCTTTTATTATTTGTTTTTTTTAAAGTTAAATAGCTGCTTATATTTTATGCTTTTTTAAGCGTTTTTTTTTTATATAATTTAACTAGTTATTTGTTATAATAGGCTAAACATAAAGTATTACTTAATAAACATTTTTTTAACTAATTTATACTTTTTAATCTTTTTTAATTTAATAATTTTTACGTTTTTATATTATTTAATCTTTTTTAATTTATTTAAATAGCTTATATTATTAGCTAAAATTAAGCTTATATAATTATTTAAATATTAAATATGCTAATTTTATTAAACTAACCACTTATATTTTTAGCTTATTTTCTTTTAAGATTTTAAGTTTATTAAGCTTATGTTTTTTTTTTTAGCTTTTTTTTTTTAAGATATAAATAACGTTATTTTTTTTTTTATTAAGTAAGCAAAATTTAAATGCAACTTTAAAACTTTTTTTAAAAGCTTTAAAAAATAGCAAGTGTAAACTTTATATAACTTAAACTAAAAGTTAAAATAGCAACTATTAAACACTTTTAAAAAATTATACTAAAGCTTACTTTAGCAAATACTTAAAACCTTTAAAAAGTTACTAGTGTTTTAATTTTCTTTTTAATTAATTAGCTAAAAATATTTGTTTTAACTTAATTTCTTATACTTTTAGTTACTAAGCTTAATAAGTTTTATAGGTTTTTAGTTTTTTTTATAATTATTAAGTTTTATAAATTTTATAAGTTGTTAATTTTTTACTTTAAGCTTTATAAATAAAACCTTTATTATAGCTAACATATTATTTATTAAAAATGCTATAAACTTAATAGTAGCTACGTTTAAATAATATAAAACTAATATTATAAAAGTTATTACTAAAGCAATAAGTTAGGTATAATAAAATTCTTTTAGTTTATTTAAAGCTAATAAGTTTTTAATGCTTAAATTTAAAAAAGTTAAATTTTTTAACCTTTTTTTTTAAGATAATAATAGCTTTAATGCTATTATTTAAAATAAACAAATAATTTATATTAATATTTAAGCTTTTATTAACTATTTTATTTATTTTATTAAAGTATATAATAAAAATAAAGTTAAGTTTATTTAAATAACTTACTTTTAAGCTATAGCTTTTATATAGCATATTATAAAGCTTACTAATCTTAAAAAATTTGCATTAACTATTAGCTTAATATTATTAATCTATAAAATATTATATAAGCAGTTTAAAAAAAACTATAGTAATGCTTTTTAAAGCCTTTAAACTAGCTGTTTTACGCTATATAACCTTTAAAAAAGCAAGTCTATTAAACATTTTATCTAGCATATTATCTAAAATAGCAAGTTATATAATTACTTAGTAAAAAATTAATTGTTAATAGCATTTAAATCTTTTAATTTAAAGATATAAAGTTAGCTTAACAAGCCTATTAATATTATTACACTTAAAATATTTTTTATATAAGTTAATAATAAAAAAAGCGTTATAATTAATAAAGCTTATTAAATTTTTTTATAAATACTTTAGCTATAAGTTTTTGCTTACTATAGTAAGTAATAAGCTTTTTATTTTCTTTTTTATTTACTTTTCTTTGTTTTTTTAAGTTATTAAATGCTTAATCTTGCTTAATAAGCTAACTAACTATTTTATATTTAGCTTTAACTTTAGTTTTAAGCTTAGCTTTAGCACTAAAATCCTTTTAATAAACTTAAAAGCAAAAGTTATTATAATAAGTAAGCTTAACATCTTTATAAAAATCTTTGCTTATAATATTAAAATCTTTAATATAATTAGTAAAAAAACAACTTTTTTACTTAAAATTTTAACTAAAAACTTAGTTTTTAGCCTTAAAGCTTAAGGTATAGCAATTAAAGTTATAATTATAAAAATTAATATAAACTTTATTAGCAACGTTTTTATTAACTTTATTAAAATCTTTAAAAAGCTTTTTATAATATAAACAAGCAAAACAAGTTTAATAGTAAGCTTAAGCTTAAGCTTATAAATTAGCAATAAAACTTTAATTATATATTTTAGCTAAATAACTTTAATATTATTAAGTTTTTTATGTTATTATTAAATAAAGTTATATTTAGCAAGCTAATCTTTAAAGATTTTAAGCTTTTTAACTTTAAAAAAAATCTTTATAACTTATAAAAAGCTACTTATTTTAATATTATATTTATATAGTAAACTTAACTTTAATATAATATTTATTATATTATATTTATATTTAAAAATAAATTATATAAGCATTTATAAGCTAAATATTTTAATAGCATAAAAAAAACTGCTTATATTATAATAGCTTATAATATTACTTTAATATATTATATTAACTTATATATAAAAATCTTAGCTTTAATAAAAAAATTCCTTTAACTATTACTTTTATATTTATTTTATATTTTTTATAAGCTAAACGTTATAGCTAAAACATAAATTTTTATTATTTAATTATTAGTTAACTTTTAACTTAATGTTAGCACTAGCTTTACTTATAAGTTAAAAATTTACTTTAAGTTTTTTTTAATAGTTTTTTTAAAGTTTAAGTAATAATATAATATATATAAAAATACTAGCTATATTTAAATATTAGCTAATAAAAACTAAGCACTTATTTAATAGCTAAACTTAAAAATATATTAGCATATAACTTTTATAATTATTAAAAAAATAGCTAAAGATTAATATATAATATTTAAATATATAATTATTAGATTTTATTTTAAAAGTATTAAAGATAATAAACTAGTAATAGCTAGCTTTATATATAAAATTACTTTAGTTTAAAGCTTATAAGCTAATATATTATTTAATATAAATATTTTTAACATAAAATAAATTAATATAATCTTTTTTAAAAAGGTTACTATTATTTAATTATATAAAGTTATAGTTTTAATATTTATTACTTTTACTTTTTTATTAAAAAAAGCTAAAGTATAAGTAGCTTAAATAATTTAAATTTTTTTTTGCTTATATTTTTTAATACTGTTATAATTGTTAAAGGCTAGTTTATAGCTTTATTAATGCTATAAACAAAGATTTTAAGCTAAAGAAAAAAAGAAAAAAAAAAAGAAACTAGCATACACAAAAGCTAGTAATATATTATATATATAATAGGTTTTTTTAGTTATTAATAGTCTTATTAATAAAAGGTTAAATTAAAGAACTATTACGTTAGCAATTATTATAACCGTTATATTTCCTTTTACTAAAACTAAAATATAGTTGTAAACCTTATTAAGGTTACTTATATTATTTAATCTTTATAGTAAAGCCTGCTTTTTTAGCTAGATTATTATTTAGATAGTTTTTTGCTTATATATTTTTAGCTGCTGCTTTTATTTAATGTTAAAGTTTTATTAAAAGACCTAAGGCTTTTTAATGCTGTTTATAAAATTTTTCTAGCTATACTAGCAAGTTTTTAAAGTTTTTAGCAGGATATTATATATTATTAAGGTTATATTTTTGCTATACTACCTAGTATTATAGCATTTTATATTTCTTATATAGTTTAGATTATAATATTTTTTTTACTTTAAATTTTGCTTTACTATTAATTTCTTTTGCTTTAAGTAGTAGTTATGCTTGTTATAGTAATAAGTTGTTTATAGCTTTTTATAGTTTATTAGCGTAAAACAGGTTAGTTATTTTATAAAAGTTTAAAAGGTTTAAAATATAGCTATGCCTTTATATTTATAATATTTTAAATAGTTTTGTTTATTATAAGTTTAGCTTAATTGTTAGCGCTTAAGTTATAAAGCCTTTTTTTTTTAAAAATATGCAATTACTAACTATAAAGTTTACTAGTTTTTACTTGCAGTTAGCTTGCGTTTGTTATTACTTCTACGTTTTAAGTGCTATTTTATAAGCATATTATTAAACTTTTTGCGCTTATTATACTAGCTTAAGTGCTTGTTTTTCTAGTTTATTATTTACTTTTGCGTTAGGTAATAATAGTAACAGTAAGTTATAAACGTTAGTTTTTATAGCTACTTTTAGTAAAGCTATATTTATTAATAAATATTATAAAGAGTTATATATAAAATTTAAAGCAAGCAAGTAAATATTTTAGTTATTTTAATATTTATTAATATAAAATTTTAATTATTAATTTAGCTTTTAGTTTGTAAGCTTTATAGTATCTTAAGTTTATAAGTAAAATATACTGCTATAATAGTGCTTTATACTAGTTAATTTATTAATTTTAGCTATAAAGCTTAAAATAAATAGTTTTATATTATTAAATATTTAAACTTTTAATATGCTAAGTAATTAATAAATATATTAGTAATATTTTAAGGCTATATTTTTTATAGTATTAGTTTTATAAGCTAAAATGCTAACTAAAAGATAGCTAAATTTATTAATAAATGCTTAAACGTAATTATATTTATGTTAATCTTTAAGTATAGATTTTCTATTAACTATTATATGTTTTTAAATTAAAGTTAATATTAATAGCAGGTATAATAGGCCTAAGGTTTTATTTTGCAGTACTTTATTCTTTTTATAATTATAATAATTTTATATATATTTTTTAATGTTTTTTTTAAGGTAAAGCTAGTAGTAGTTTTGTTTTAATGCTTTTATAGTCTTGTTTTGCCTTAGGTAGGCTGCAATAACTAAATAGTAAGCTTTTTTTATTAAAGCTGTTTGTAAAAAGATTAGTTTATTAGTTATAGTCTTTAAAACTTTTAAGCAGTGTTTTTTTATATTTAGCTATTAAAGTTTATTCTCTTTTTTAATAAGATCTACTAAGTCTGCTTTTTTTAAAGGTGTTATAGTTAGTTTTACTAAAGCAACTAGTATAGCTATTTTTGCAAGGTTAATTAATTTTATGTTTTGCTTTTTAGCTTTTTATGCTTTAATAGTAAATAAATCTACTATTTTTTATAAAAGTACGTTAGTAACTATATTTTGTTAGCTTAAACAGTATTAAAATATAATATTAAAGTTAAATAAAAAGTTAGCTTATTATACTTATTACATTAATAATATTTTTTTAGTTAAAAAGTAAACTAAAGCTTAATAATTAATAACTATAAAAAACTTTATTTTTAGTAGTTTTAAATAATAATGTTTTAATGTTTATATTACTGCTAAAAGTTTGTAATCTTATATAAGGTATGCTTTTTTATATAATATTATTATCTTTAAGAAATATTTAATAGGTTTTTATTAGTTATTAAGTTGCTATTATTATATAATATCTTTAGTAGCATTATATAAGGCATTTATTTTTACTTTAGTAGGTACTTTAAGTTTAAAAAAAGCTAGCACTAATAATTAATAAGCTAATTATTTTATAGCTTTAAAAGCTTTTTTTTATTTTAGGCTTTTTTTAAAAGGCGCGTTTTTTTTAAGCAATTAATTAAAAGGTTTAGCTATATTACTTACATAATAAGTAAACATGCAAATAAAGTTGCAAAGCTTTAAAAAAGATTAAATTGCTTATACTTTATTAAAGTTTTTAAATCTTTAACTAGTAATAGCTTTAATTTTAGCTAAGTTTACTTTAACGCTTATTTTAGCTTTTAGCATTATATTTAAATAGTTTATTTTTATTATATTAAATTATAACTTTTTAATGTTGCTTTGCAAGTTTACTTTATATAGTTTATAAATAACTTTTTTATAGTAAGTTTAATGCTTTTTTTTAATATTAAAATATATTAAAATATTATTAGCATATATGCTTACAAACTTATTTAGCAATTTTTATAGCTATATATTAATAAAAGTTTGCTATTAAGCTAGTTTTACTTTAAGTTTAAAAAGTAAAACTAGCTATTAAAAAATATCTTGCTAAGTTTTAAAAGCAGTAAAATATTTTAATTTTAGCGTTATTTTTATTTTATAAAAAGCTTTAATAATATTAAATTTAAAGTATCTTTTAGCTTAACAGCTATTAAAGATAATACTAGGTAAGTTTAAAGCAAAAATAATATAGTCTTTTAAATATTTATTCCTTTATTAATAGTTAATATAGAATTATTGTTTTTAAAAATAAGGCTTTAAAGCAAATAAAACAAAGGTTGCATTAACTTTTATATATAGCTTAATAAAGCTTAAAGCTAGCAACTAGTTAATAACTTTTTTTTTTAATAAAAGATATTAAATTAAAATATAATATTTTAAAGATAAGTTAATAAGCTTTTTATTAGTAGGTTTTAATATAATATTAAAACTAAGTTAAAAAGATATTATAATATTTGCTTTAATTTTAAAGAAAAAGCCTTTTAAGTATTACAATCGTTAAAGGCTAGTTATAGCTTCATTAATACTACAAACAAAGATTTTAAGCTAAAAAAAAAAGAAAAAAAAAAAAAAACTAGTATATATAAAGGCTAATAATATATTATATATATAGTAAGTCTTTTTAGTTATTAATAGTTTTATTAATAAAAAGTTAAATTAAAAACTATTACGTTAGCAATTGTTATAACTATTATATTTTTTTTTACTAAAACTAAAATATAGTTATAAGCTTTATTAAAGTTACTTATATTGTTTAATTTTTATAGCAAAGCTTATTTTTTTAGCTAAATTATTATTTAAATAGTTTTTTGCCTATATATTTTTAGCTGCTACTTTTATTTAGTATTAAAGTTTTACTAAAGGATTTAATGCTTTTTTATGCTGTTTATAAAATTTTTCTAGCTATATTAGTAAGTTCTTAAAGTTTTTAGCAAGATATTATATATTATTAAGGTTATATCCTTGCTATATTACCTAATATTATAGCATTTTATGTTTTTTATATAGTTTAAATTATAGTATTTTCTTTATTTTAAATTTTGCTTTACTATTAATTTTTTCTGCTTTAAGTAGTAGTTGTGCTTATTATAATAGCAGGTTGTTTGCAGCTTTTTATAGTCTATTAGCATAAAATAAGTTAGTTATTTTATAAAAGTCTAAAAGATTTAAAATATAGCTATGCCTTTATATTTATAATATTTTAAATAGCCTTGCTTATTATAAGTTTAGCTTAATTATTAGCGCTTAAATTATAAAGCTTTTTTTTTTAAAAAATATATAATTACTAACTGCAAAGTTTACTAGTTTTTGCTTGTAGTTAGCCTGCGTTTATTATTGCTTTTATGTTTTAAGTGCTATTTTATAAGCATATTATTAAACTTTTTACGTTTATTATATTAGCTTAAGCGCTTATTTTTCTAGTTTATTATTTGCTTTTATATTAAGTAGCAGCAGTAATAGTAAGTTATAAATATTAGTTTTTATAGCTACTTTTAGTAAAGCTATATCTATTAATAAATGTTATAAAAAGTTATATGCAAAATTTAAAGCAAGTAAGTAAACACTTTAGTTGTTTTAATATTTATTAATATAAAATTTTAATCGTTAATTTAGCTTTTAGTTTATAAGCTTTATAGCATCTTAGGTTTATAAATAAAGTATGCTGCTATAATAGTACTTTATGCTAGTTAATTTATTAATTTTAGCTATAAAGCTTAAAATAAATAGTCTTATATTATTTAATATTTAAACTTTTAGTATGCTAAGTAATTAATAAACATATTAGTAATATTTTAAAGCTATATTTTTTATAGTATTAGTTTTATAAGCTAAAATGCTAACTAAAAAATAGCTAAATTTATTAATAAACGCTTAAACGTAGTTATATTTATATTAATCTTTAAGCATAAATTTTTTATTAACTACTATATATTTTTAAATTAAAGTTAGCATTAATAGCAGATATAATAAGCTTAAAGTCTTATCTTATAGTGCTTTATTTTTTTTATAATTATAGCAATTTTATATATATCTTTTAATATCTTTTTTAAAGTAAAGCTAATAATAATTTTATTTTAATATTTTTATAGTTTTATTTTACTTTAGGTAAGCTGTAATAACTAAGTAGTAAGCTTTTTTTATTAAAGCTATTTATAAAAAGATTAATTTATTAGTTATAGTCTTTAAAACTTTTAAGCAGTATTTTTTTATTTCTAGCTATTAAAGTTTATTTTCTTTTTTAATAAAATCTATTAAGTTTGCTTTTTTAAAAGATATTATAGTTAGTTTTACTAAAGCAACTAGTATAGCTATCTTTATAAGGTTAATTAATTTTATGTTTTGCTTTTTAGCTTTTTATGCTTTAATAGTAAGTAAATCTACTATTTTTTATAAAAGTATATTAGCAACTATATTTTGCTAGCTTAAATAATACTAAAATATAATATTAAAGTTAAATAAAAAGTTAGCTTATTATATTTATTATATTAATAGTATTTTTTTAGTTAAAAAGTAAACTAAGGCTTAATAGTTAATAACTATAAAAAACTTTATTTTTAGTAGTTTTAAATAATAGTATTTTAACGTTTATACTACTGCTAAAAGTTTGCAATCTTATATAAAGTATGCTTTTTTATATAATGTTATTATTTTTAAAAAGTATTTAATAGGTTTTTATTAGCTGTTAAATTACTATTGCTAGATAATACCTTTAATAGCATTATATAAAGCGTTTATTTTTACTTTAGTAAGTACTTTAGGTTTAAAAAAAGCAAGCATTAGTAACTAATAAGCTAATTGTTTTATAGCTTTAAAGGCTTTTTTTTATTTTAAATCTTTTTTAAAAAACGCGTTTTTTTTAAGCAATTAATTAAAAAGTTTAGCTATATTACTTGCATAGTAAGTAAACATGCAAATAAAGTTACAAAGCCTTAAAAAAAATTAAACTGCTTATACTTTATTAAAGTTTTTAAATCTTTAACTAATAATAGCTTTAATTTTAGCTAAGTTTACTTTAATGCTTACTTTAGCTTTTAGCACTATATTTAAGTAGTTTACTTTTATTATATTAAACTATAACTTTTTAATGTTACTTTATAAGTTTACTTTATATAGTTTATAAATAATCTTTTTATAATAGGTTTAATACTTTTTTTTAATATTAAAATATATTAGGATATTATTAGCATATATGCTTGCAAATTTATCTAGCAATTTTTGCAGTTATATATTAATAAAAGTTTGCTATTAAGCTAGTTTTACCTTAAGTTTAAAAAGTAAAACTAGCTATTAAAAAATATTTTGCTAAGTTTTAAAAGCAGTAAGGTATTTTAATTTTAGCGCTATTTTTATTTTATAAAAGGCTTTAATAACGTTAAATTTAAAGTATTTTTTAGCTTAACAGCTATTAAAAATAATACTAGATAAATTTAAAGCAAAGATAATATAATTTTTTAAGTATTTATTTTTTTATTAATAATTAATATAAAATTATTATTTTTATAAATAAAGTTTTAAAGCAAATAAAATAAAAGCTGCATTAACTTTTATATATAGCTTAATAAAGCTTAAAGCTAGCAACTAATTAATAACTTTTTTTTTTAATAAAAGATATTAAATTAAAATATAATATTTTAAAGGTAAGTTAGTAGGCTTTTTGTTAGTAGGTTTTAGTATAACGTTAAAACTAAGTTAAAAAAGTGCTATAATATTTGCTTTAATCTTAAAAAAAAAGCCTTTTAAATAGGCTAATAGTTTTAGTAGTATCTTATAAACTAGTGCTATATATTTTAAATCTTTATTAAATAAAAAAAAAATATACTTTTTATTAAATATCTTTTATAATTTTATGCTTTTTACTTATTTTATAAGTATAATAAACTTTATTAGTATAAGTTGTTTTAGTGCTTTTTTAGCTAGCTAAGTTTATTATTATCTATTTAAGTTTTAATTAACTTATTATATAATATTTATAATTACTTTAAAGTTATTATTAGTATTACTTAATATTTTTTGTTAAAATATTTAGTATTATTTCTTTAGTGCTTAGTTTTAGCAATTAGTATCTTTTTAAATAGTAAAGTTAACTTAACATTTTAAGGCTTTTATTTATAAAACTTTTATTGTTAGCAAAAACTTTATAAAAAGCAATAAGTTATTAGGCTATACTAGCTTTTTACTAGCATAATTTAAAAAAATCTAATATTTAGCTAGCTAGTTTAAGCTAATTATAATATTTAGCTTTATATTAATAACCTAAAAAAGTTAATCTTTAAATTTCCTTTTATTAATCTTAAAAGTAGTATGTAAATATTGCTTTATGCTTTTTATAGGTTTTCTTTTATAATTAAAAAAAAGTTATTTTTATGTTAGTATTATTAATTTAGCTTTTAGCTGTTAGTATACTTGTTAGGCTAACTTTAAGCTTATTATTAAAAAAACTTAAGCTTTAATATTATATAGTATAATAGCTTTTATTTTAATATTATTTACTTATAACTAAATAATATTATAAAAAGAAAAGTTTTTTTTATTGCTATTTACTTTAGCTAAAAATAGTAACTAAACTATTATAAAGACTTTTAGCAGTTTTGTTAGTTTTTTAAGTTAAAAGACTTATTAGTTAACTTTTTTTGTTTTTTAACTTTTTTAATAGGTTATATCTTTATAACCTTTTTAAGTTTAAGCTTATTAAAGCATTTAGTAGTATAATATTTAGATTTTCTGCAAACAAAACATATATTATTAGTTTAATAAACTTTTTTTTTTTTATTGTTTAAAGCTTTTCTTAGCTATCTTAAAGTTTTTATAGCATTTAGTTTAATATTATATTAAGCTGCTAAAGCTTTGTTAGCAGCAAGCTTGTCTGCTAGTTTTTAGTTATATTTTTAATAATATTAGTAGCTATATTTATAGTTATATATAGCTTTAAATACTTTATTACAAAAGCATTTATAGCTTATATAAAGGTTTATATTAGCTTTAAAGATTTTACTTCCTAGATTAAAATCTATATGCTTTTAAAAGATTTAAAACTATTTTAATTTAAAAAACTTAGCTTTTAATGCTAAAGTATTAAATTAAGCAATAAATTAATAAATATTTTATCTAGCTTTATAGTAATATTTGTTTAGCTTATTATAAGCTTTAGCTAACTAATTTAAGTTATAATAAATAGTTTTTAAAGCTTAAATTATTTTGGCTATACTGCTATATAGTTTAATAATAAAATAAAAATATATTTTAAAAGCTTGTGTAGCATTATTTTGCAACAAAAATATAATATAATGCATGCAGCTTTTTTTAGTATAATAAATAATAACATTTTTTTTAAATTTATTAGCTAGCTTGCTTAGCTAATAGTTAAATTATTTTTTATTGCTAGCAAAATATTTTAAGTTTAGTTTTTAGTTTTTAGCTTTATTATTATATAATAAGTTAAAGCTATTTACTGTTGCTTTTTTTACATTTTTAAAAATAGTTTAAGCTGCTATGCTTATTAGTTAGAAAATAATGCTGCTAAAAACGCTTTTAATAGTATTATTTTGTTTTAATCTTAAGGTTTAATTTTGTTAAGCTTGTTTTAACTATTATATTAACTAGAAAATCTAAGCTTATAAGTCTTTTAGTATTGCCTGTTTAGCTGCTATATTATTTAAAGCAACGTTAAAGTTTTATTTTTATTTAGCTTTTAAAAACTTAAGGTTAAAGTCTTTTTTTATAGTTAGTTTTAAAGTATTTACGCTTAGGTTTATAAGTAAAGTACTATTTAGCGCAATATAGTCTTAAATTCTTTTAAATTGTCTTAAGTTATTAATTTTTACAAGTTATTACTTTAAAGAAGTTATAAGTTTTAGTTTTAATCTTTAATAATAATGCACTTGTTTTAAGTTAAATGCGCAACAGCATAATAAGTAGTTAATTTAGGTTTGCAACTATAGTAATTATAGATAACGTATTTATAGAACGCTTAACAGCAAGAAAAAAAGCTTAAAATAATATTACGATCGTTAAAAGCTAGTTATAGCTTTATTAATGCTATAAACAAAGATTTTAAGCTAAAAAAAAAGGAAGGAAAAAAAAAAACTAGCATACACAAAAGCTAATAATATATTATATATATAATAAGTCCCTTTAGTTATTAATAGTTTTATTAATAAAAGATTAAATTAAAAACTATCACGTTAGCAATTATTATAACCGTTACACTAAGTAAGCTAATAATTTTAATAGTATCTTATAAACTAGTACTATATATTTTAAGTTTTTATTAAGTAAGAAAAAAATATGCTTTTTATTAAATATCTTTTATAATTTTATGCTTTTTACTTATTTTATTAGTGCTATAAACTTTATTAATATAAGTTGTTTTAGCGCTTTTTTAGCTAGCTAAGCCTATTGTTATTTGTTTAAGTTTTAATTAACTTACTATATAATATTTATAATTACTTTAAGGTTATTGTTAGCACTACTTAGCGTTTTTTATTAAAGTATTTAATATTACTTTTTTAGTGCTTAGTTTTAGCAATTAGCATTTTTTTAAACAGCAAGGTTAACTTAATATTTTAAGGCTTTTATTTATAAAACTTTTATTATTAGCAAAAACTTTGCAAAAGATAGTAAGTTATTAAGCTATACTAGCTTTTTATTAGCATAGTTTAAAAGGATTTAATGTTTAGCTAGCTAGTTTAAGCTAATTATAATATTTAGCTTTATATTAGTAACTTAAAAGAGTTAATTTTTAAATCTTTTTTTATTAATTTTAAAGGTAGTATGCAAATATTGCTTTATGCTTTTTATAGGTTTTCTTTTATAATTAAAAAAAAATTATTCTTATATTAATATTATTAATTTAGCTTTTAGCTGTTAATATGCTTATTAAGCTAACTTTAAGCTTATTATTAAAAAAACTTAAGCTTTAATATTATATAATATAGTAGCTTTTATTTTAATATTATTTACTTATAACTAAATAATATTATAAAAAAAAAAGTTTTTTTTATTGCTATTTACTTTAGTTAAAAATAATAACTAAACTATTATAAAAACTTTTAGCAGTTTTATTAGTTTTTTAAGTTAAAAGATTTATTAGTTAAATCTTTTTGTTTTTTAACTTTTTTAATAAGTTGCATTTTTGCAACCTTTTTAAGTTTAAGCTTATTAAAGCACTTAATAGTATAATGTTTAGATTTTCTATAGATAAAATATATATTATTAGCTTAGTAAACCTTTTTTTTTTTATTGTTTAAAGCTTTTTCTAGCTGTCTTAAAGTTTTTGCAGCATTTAGTTTAATATTATATTAAGCAGCTAAAGCTTTGTTAACAGTAGGCTTATTTGCTAGTTTTTAGTTACGTTTTTAATAATGCTAGTAGCTATGCTTATAGTTATATATAGCTTTAAATATTTTATTATAAAAGTATTTATAGCTTATATATAAGTTTATATTAGCTTTAAAAATTTTACTTTTTAAATTAAGATTTACATGCTTTTAAAAGATTTAAAACTATTTTAATTTAAGAAATTTAGCTTTTAATGCTAAAATATTAAATTAAGCAATAAATTAATAGATATTTTATTTAGCTTTATAGTAGTATTTATTTAGCTTATTATAAGCTTTAGCTAATTAATTTAAGTTATAATAAGCAGTTTTTAAAGCTTAAATTATTTTAGCTATATTGCTATATAGTTTAGTAGTAAAATAAAAACATGTTTTAAGGGCTTATGCAGCGTTATTTTATAACAAAAATATAATATAATATATGCAGCTCTTTTTAATATAATAAATAGTAACATTTTTTTTAAATTTATTAGCTAGCTTGCTTAGCTAATAATTAAATTATTTTTTATTGCTAGCAAAATATTTTAGGTTTAGTTTTTAGTTTTTAGCTTTATTATTATATAATAGGTTAAAGCTATTTACTATTGCTTTTTTTATATTTTTAAAGACGGTTTAAGCTGCTATACCTATTAATTAAAAAGTAGTGCCGCTAAAAACGCTTTTAATAGTATTATCTTGTTTTAATCTTAAAGTCTAATTTTGTTAGGCTTGTTTTAACTGCTATATTAACTAAAAAATCTAGGCCTATAGGTTTTTTAGTATTGCCTGTTTAGTTGCTATATTATTTAAAGTAGCATTAAAGTCTTATTTTTGTTTAGCTTTTAAAAACTTAAAGTTAAAGTCTTTTTTTATAGTTAGTTTTAAGATATTTATGCTTAGGTTTACAAGTAAAGTACTATTTAGTGCAATATAATCTTAAATTTTTTTAGATTATCTTAGGTTATTAATCTTTATAGGTTGTTGCTTTAAAAAAGTTATAAGTTTTAGTCTTTAGTAATAGTACACTTGTTTTAAGTTAAATATATAATAGCGTAATAAGTAGTTAGTTTAAATTTGCAACTATTGCAATTATAAATAACATATTTATAAAACGCTTAACAGCAAGAAAAAAAGCTTAAAATAGTGTTACAATTGTTAAAAGCTAGTTTATAGCTTTATTAATACTATAGATAAAGATTTTAAGCTAAAAAAAAAAGGAAAAAAAAAAAAAAACTAGCATATATAAAAGCCGGTAATATATTATGTGTGTAGTAAGTCCTTTTAGTTATTAATAGTTTTATTAATAAAGGGTTAAATTAAAAGACTATTACGTTAGCAATTATTATAACCGTTATAAATACTAGTTAATTATAACGTTACTTTTGCTTAAAATAGCATTTTTAAACTTATTATAAATAAAATTTTATGCTTTATAACATTTATAAACAATAAATTAACTTATTTACCTATTAAAAATAACTTTAACTTAAATATTTAGCTATATAAAAATATTAAGCTAAGATTTTTTATATTTATAAAACTTAATTGTAAAAGATATAAAGTTATAAAAAAAAAAGCTTTTAATTTAATAATTTACTAGCTAAAAAAAAAGTTGCTAACTTGTTTACTTAAAAAGCTTAAAGATTTTACTATATTAACTAATAATATAATTAAATATTTTTATAAAGTTACTATTTTTAAATATTTTAACCTTTATATTATATAAGCTTTATATAACTTTATATTTAAATTTAAAGATGTTTTTTAAAATACTAGGTTTATAATTATTTTTAAAAAAAATAACTAATATTTTATTTGATTTTTAGCTAAAAAAAAAAAATCCTTAAAAAAACTAAGGTATATTTAATTAACGCTAAAAATTAAACTATTATTAAAAATATTATATAAAACTTTAAATCTTATAACTAGGTATTTAAAATAAAATAACTTATACTATTATTTTTTTTTATATTTATTGTTTAAAAAACTTTTTTTATATTAAAGTATAAAGGTTATATAGTTATAAATGTTAAAATATTTAATAAAATTAACTTATATAATATATATTTAATAAAGTTATAAGATTAAATGCTAAAATAAATAGCTAGCATGCTTTTTATATTTTTAATAAATGCTATATTTTTTTACTACTAATAGTTAACCTATTTATTTATTAGGTTAGCTATAATAGTTACTATATAAAAAAGGTAATATACTTTTAATTGCTTTATTATAAGATATAAAAATAGTAATGCTTATATTTAACATTAAATAAATATAATGCTAAAATTAGTTTTTATAATAAAATGCTATTATAATAATATTTACGTAATATTTTTAAGGTTTATTAAATATTATTATAACTTAAAATAAGTTTTAACTATTTTATGCTTTTAAAATATTTTAATTAGGCTTTTAAAGTTATTTATTAGGTTTTTTAATATAATAGTTTTTAAGCGTTTAGTTAACTTATTTAGTTTGTTAATAACTAAAAAAAAGCTTATTATAATAAATAAGCTAGTTTTTTTTATTTTTTTTAAAGATCTTAAGACTTTTTTAAATATAAGTAGCTATATATATAATAATATCTTTTGCTATATATAAATTATAAAGCCTTTAAAAAAATAAAAGGCTAAAATAATTTATAAAAATCTTTAAAAAAAAATATTAAATTTTAGCAAAAAAAATAAGCTTTAAGTGTTTTAATTAATATATTAATTAAAGCTAAGCTAGCAGCTTTTACTTTGCTTAAAAAAGCGCTTACTAAATATATTATGCTATATTATTTTTTATTTAACTATATTTTATATATTAATGTTAACGTTTTTTACTTAAAAATAAAAGTATTAATATATTATATAGCTAAAGAATTTTTTGCTAAAATATTTTAAAATAGCAAGCTAAATATTTTTTTGCTTTAAACTGCTATAAAGCTAATAGCTTTTATTTTTTGCGTTTTAACTTTATTTAAAAAAAGGTATTAGCTTACTAAAATAAAAGTTTTAAGATTTATTTAAGCTTTAAAAAAAACTTAATATTAACTAAATATAGCTTAAGTAAACGTTTATATTTTTATAAACTATAAGGCTATAATTAGCTTAACTAAGCATAAAAATATTGTTAATTTTATAGCTTTAAGCAATAAAAACTTTAAGCTTATATATGCTTTTAAATATATTTTACGTTTTTATTTAATTATTTTTTATAAGCTTAAAAAACTTTATATTATTT
Organism: Xylaria grammica; assembly: GCA_004353285.2. NCBI lineage: Eukaryota > Fungi > Ascomycota > Sordariomycetes > Xylariales > Xylariaceae > Xylaria > Xylaria grammica. Next base: position 1,332,930 of record NGZP02000010.1, on the reverse strand, counting down.
TTAATATTTTATTTAAACTTTTTAATACTAATTTTTTTGCTAAAAATAATATTAAAAAAAGCTTAAATATATTATTTAATAACTTAAATAAATATTAAGTATTAATAATAAAGATTTTTTTTATATTAAGATTAGCTTTAGCTTATATAAGCTAAAAAAATCTTTTTGTTAAAAAGATAGCTTTAATATAAGTATTTTTAAACTTTAAAGCAAAATTATAACAAAAATATCTTAAAAACTTTAAATAGCAAAATATTTTTAATATAATAAAAAAAAATCTTTAACTAAAAGATTTAAATAAAGCTAAGCTTTTATTTTAGCTTAAAAGTAATTTGCTTTAAAAAAGGTTAAATATATAAAATAAACTTTATATTTTTTATATTTATTATATAAAGATTTTTAAGCTTTTATATAAAAAAAACCATATAAGCAAAAATAAATTTAATAGTTTACTTATAAGCTTTATTATTAATTATAAAAAACTAAATAAATATTTAAAGTTTTATTTTAAGTATATAGTAATATAGCTTAAAATATATAAGCTATATAAGTTTTTGCAACTAATATTAAGCTTACTTTGCTTGTTTTATATAATAACTATAAATATTATATTAAAATTTTTAAAATTATTTAATAGATATAATATATTTTTAATAGTTATATATAAATTTTTTAAGGCTATATAAATAATCTTTAAATGCTATAATTAGTTTATAACTTGTTAGGCTAATAATATAATAGATTATTTATTTATTATTAGCTAAAGAATTTTTAAAGTTATTTTTAGCAATTAAAATCTAAAATTTTTAGCTTAGCTATAAGCTTAAATTTAAACCTAGCTAAAAATATAACTATTATATTTAACTGCTTATTACTTTGCTATAAATAGTTAAACTAAGCAAATAATTTTTATAATTAAATTTATATTTTATTATTATTTTTATAGCTTTAATAACTTAAAAGCTTAGCTTATAGCAATGCTTAAGCTTTAGTTTAAGCTTAATAACTTTTATTTAGTATTTATAAAAAAAACCTTTTATAAGATTATATTTAGCTTATTTTTAAATTTTCTTTTTAATATATTAGCTTAGCTTTAAAATTTTTTTATAAATTAAATTAAAGCTTATAATATTATTGCTACTTTAGCTATAATTATAAAAAAATATTATAATAGCTAATATATTTTTATATTTTTTTAGCTAGGTTAGCATGTTTTTTTTTGCTTATATTAAGGATATAATATATTAAAAGCAGCTTTTTTAAGCAAAAAGCTTAATTAATAATATATAAAACTATTTAAAATTTTTAAACAAGTTAGCTGCTTTATATATTATTTTAAATTCCTTTTATATTATTAAATATATAATATAATTTTAATAGATTATTTAAAGCTAGCTTTTTTTATAAATATATTTAATTGTTTTTTTTTTTACTTTAAAAAAATATACTTTAAAACTTATACTAAATAAATTATTAAAAAAGATTATATAAAAAAGAAGTATTTAATTAAGTATATTAAACTAAGCTTAAAATATTATAAGTAGCTTATAATTAAAAAGCTTAAAAATAAAGCAAAAAAGCTTATAATAAATTATAAATAAAAATAATTTATAATAAAAGCTTAAATAGTATAAAATAATAAAACTTATTATATTAATTATTATATTTAGTAATAAAATAATAAAAGCATTATTATTTTTATAAAAGGGCACTTTATTACTTGTTGCTACCTAACCTATAAGGTTAGGTCTTACTATAAGTAGCCTTCCGTACACAGTAGTCACAGTATGAGCTCTCTATCTTATTTATAACTAAATATATAATTGCTAAAACCATCGGCATCTTTGCTACACGGTAGGTAAGACCACCTGCGCTAGCGAGAGCTGCCTGCCTGCCTGCCTGCCTATAATTAAGGGCAGTCTAAATGCTACTTTACAGAGTTCACGACAGTCAGCTTGTCGTGTACGTAGTACTGTACACACCAAGGTTAATTAAGTAAGCACCTGCATATTTCAATTAGATATTTCCAAGGTTCCCTTACGGTTCATAGCCAAGGCTATATATTATACATAGTACATACCTGTATAAACGACACATGACGCACATCAAGATGCAGTAGACCGTACCGCGCCGTCTGTATCACGCGATGCGGTTTTGCGTTCAGTTTATCACTCACGTACTCATGTACTCATGTACAGTATAGCAAAGTTAAAGTATGCTGTGCAGCTACAACACACCCTGCATGGAAACAGTAACACGTGCAAAACCAGGTTGCGTAATACTGTGCACCGTACACGCTTGCACTGTATCTATAACCCCTCTCTTCGTCAGAACAAATATCCTTGATAAGGTCATACCTACTACCTAACCTAAGTACGTGTAACGGCAGGGAGGAGGGGACATATTACTATAGATAAGTATGCACTCCCCCAAGACCGGCCTGTCTGTCCGTAAGATGTATATGTACTACGTAGATGCAGGTCTCAAATGCTGAGGTCGATATCAATGTATCAATGTCCATTCAGAGCGAGTCAAGCTAAATTGTTTCGACGAGTCGTGGGGCGCGGCGCGTCTGCTGTACCGCGAAAGCCAGTAAAGTGCTAGGCCTAGGTAATGTTACCTACCTTAGGTAGGTATGCGTATGATGGATTACTTTTAGGTACCTACTCAACGCAAATGCTCCCTGCTTCTATAGTGTATGGTCAATGCCATTGTAAGTACAGCACCGTACCTATAAGCAGAGCCTATGACCGCCTATAGGCCTATAGGCAGCCTCCATGGCCCATGCAAGGAAAAAAAAAAAAAAAAAAAAAGCAGAAAAAAAAAGTTCACCATTCAGCAAATGGCTTGTGAAAATATTTGCCAGTTGCCTTAATTCTTCTTCTGTTTACCTTCGAAATTTCACCACCCAACAAACGCCATCAAGATCAGAGATCCCAGCAGCAACTACAGAATCATTTTTTTCACGGTCGCGATCACGATGCATTACATTCTTGTTTCGGGTGGTGTCATTTCGGGTACTTTGTCGTCTCGTGCTTCAAAAATTGCAACATCGTCATCGCTAATACCCCGCCAGGCGTCGGAAAAGGCATTATAGCCTCATCCACCGGACTTGTACGTCTCGTCTCCCTCTCCCTCTCCCTCTCCCTCTCCCTCTCCCTCTCCCTCTCCCTCTCCCTCTGCTTCTCCTCTCCTCACCACCTCTCGTCGTCCCCTCGTCTTATTTTCTTCTTCGTAAGATGATCGTAAACTAATATCTCCTTTAGCTCCTCCAGTCCCTCGGATTTCGCGTCAGCTGCATCAAGGTACATTCATCTCACCCATCTCCCACCAAACTTATCACCCAGCTAGGTATACCCTACAGACTGTGCGATTAGTGCCTGATGCTATGAATAGATCGATCCCTATGTATCCGTAGATGCTGGGCTTATGGCCCCTGCCGAGCACGGTGAATGTTTCGTTCTGGGATCTGGCTCAGGTTAGTCATAGGTAACCCCTGCTCCGCTATGCTATGCTTGGCCATGCCATTCCGGGTTATGCCATTATACCCAAGTGCCTATATACATATATTCTCGCACAGCTGCTAAGTAATGGTATTTGTACCCCACACAGAGGTCGACTTAGATCTGGGTAACTACGAGAGATACTTATCGCTGAGCCTTTCCGGCGACAACAACATCACGACCGGAAAGGTGTATCTCGATGTCATCTCCAAGGAGAGGCAAGGTGCCTACTTAGGTCGTACCGTCCAGATTGTGCCGCACGTCGTCGATGCCATTAAGGACTGGATCAAGCGTGTAGCTCATACTTCCGTTGATGGCTCCGGTGAAGAGCCTGATGTTTGTATTATTGAGTTAGGGTATGTCTTGGCTACTCATCACCTTACCTCGGCGAAAGGCTCCCCAGTACCGAGACAACCGACGTTGGATGATGCAGTACCCATAAGATGATGACATAGAATCCCATGCTAACTGATGACTTGCGACCAGCGGAACGGTGGGCGACATCGAGAGCGTATGTAGCCTTCCACTTCCCCGGTGCCTTGATGCATTCTCTATGGGCATGCTTGCCTCTGTGGCCTAATGCTGATGCTTAAATAGATGCCCTTCCTTGAGGCCCTAACTCAACGTACGTATTCCGAGATCGATCTATATGGCCGCCGGCAGCATCTAGCGTGAGGTGGGATTATTAACTAACCCCTGGCTTTGCAGTGCGACATGAGGCTGGCAGCAGCAACTTTGTCACCATCATGGTCAGCTACGTCCCTGTGATTCATGGAGAGCAAAAGACAAAGCCCACACAACATGCCGTCAAATCCGTCCGTAGTCACGGCTTGGTTCCCGATGTGGTATGTTATCATCATCTACTCTACCAAACTATTTCGCTGATAGGGTATAAGATTGCTTGTCGCTGTGAGAAGCCCCTTGCCGACTCCACCGTCCGAAAAATTTCACTCCACTGCCAAGTTGAGATGGATCAGGTTGTCGTCGTCCGGGATATGCCAACCATTTACCAGGTGCCACTCCTTCTACGCGAACAGAAGATGGTTCCCCTGCTTCTGTCTAGGATGAGTCTTTCTCCCGAATCCATCCCCAAACCCCGAGCCCTCAAAGGCGAGGAGCTCTGGGAGGCATGGAGATCTGTTGCCACCGCCGATTATGACACAACTGTGAATATTGCCTTAGTAGGCAAGTATGTGAGCTCACCCGACGCTTATATGAGTGTCACGAAGGCTCTCGAGCATTCTTCGATGCACTTACGTGTAAACCTCAAGTTGCTCTGGATTGATGCCGAGCACCTCGAACCTGAGACGCAGACCGCAGATCCGGAGAAGTATCGAACTGCCTGGGATACACTTCATACCGCCTCTGGTCTGATCGTGCCCGGTGGGTTCGGCAAACGAGGCGTCTTGGGCATGATGTTAGCATCCAAGTGGGCCAGAGAGCAGAAAATACCCTTCTTAGGTGTAGGTTTAACCCCGGCGCGTATCCCCGCTTCTATCACTGACTTCTTGGCTAGGTATGCCTTGGCTTCCAAGTGGCTGTCATGCAATTCGCGAGAGATCATTGCTCCTTGCCTCATGCCGACTCGGAGGAGTTCGACGCGACAACAAAGGAACCAGTAATCATCTACATGCCCGAGCTAGACCGCGAGAAGATGGGCGGCACCATGCGCCTCGGCCTACACGAGACCATCTTCCAAGAAGGCAGCGAGTGGTCTAAGGCCCGGGCCTTATACGGCGGAGCTCAAGGCGTCAAGGAGAGACACCGCCATAGATACGAAGTTAACCCCCAATTTGTGGATCGGTTGCAAGAGGCCGGTTTCCACTTTATCGGTAAAGATGAGACTGGACAACGTATGGAAATCCTCGAGATGAAGGATCATCCCTATTTCGTCGGTACGTTTTAACTATACAGGCCACCATGTTAGTTGTTTCATGGATGAACTAACAGCAGCAATAGGAACACAATTCCACGCCGAGTACCAGTCACGGGTCCTTGCCCCTAGCGTAAGTGCTTTCCTTTTCAACTTGGACAGTATGTACGGATATTGATGATCCATCAGAGACCCTATCTTGGCTTTGTAGCCGCCAGCGCGGGCCGCTTGGACGAGGTTCTCAAGGCACAGACGATGAATGGCTCGAAATGAGGTGGGAAGGATCGAAACCGTGGGAGGTGCTCCGATGCTGTTATGTTTACGCCCTGTGTTACGACTCGTTATCCTGGTACAAGCTGCGATGCGCTCGACCATCGGCAGGCTTGATACTGTTTGTTATACCCCGGCTCCTGGATCCACATGCGCTCTTGGTAAAGACGCATGGTGTTTTATGTAAGTGACAATTCCCATACGCGCCTGCTAGGCTACTGAGTCAAAGCGCCTTGGCCAACCATGTTGCGCGGACACTTATACGTACTCACAGGGATAGTGGCCATGGCAGCACATTGTAACCCTTTTATCCCCAAAACATACTTATAAGTGACCAGGTAGGTCAGTATTTACCGGACAGCCCCGAAGACAGTTCTTTGTAAGCTGTATCACGTAGCTACAAGGCAAGTCCTCGTATCTTTCATATGTGCTACAGTGGGAAGAGCAGCGACGAGAACTGCGTTATCAGACACAGAGATACAGCAGCAACAACAACAACAACAACATTAATATCCGTATGTTCTCGTAAGTGCTGCTTATGATCGCTGTGATTGCCTCATCTCCGGCACCGTCTTTAAGTGAAACCATCTCCATCTTGAAATTGGCTGCCAAAGGGCCTCCTGCTTGGAGCGTAACCCTCGTTAAAAAGCGGCACAACAAGGTAGGCAAAGCTGAAGCATAACCGGAATTGGGCCGTTATGCTCTCAAAATGTTCCACGAGACGTGGTAAAGAGCCCCACGTTTTCAGTGGACGGGACTAACGGCGCGGTCACGAATCTCACACGCCATCTGCAGTCGCTCGCTGAAGCTTCACCAAACTTAGCGTCTCCAATTCAATACTCCAATACAACTCAGTTTAATCAGTTCCCTCCTCAAAATTGCAATATGTGAGCTTTATTGATTCATGCGATGGAATATTCGTCAACTCAGATAATCGTTGTTTATGACAAATATGAGAGTAGACGTAACTACGTAACATAGATGATTACCTAATACGACAGTACAACTTCCTGTGCCTAAAATAGAGACCCAGACTAGTACCTAACCTACATAGGTAGTTGTACTCGTTTCATTGGTCCACATATACAGCAAGCAGTACTTACGTACTGCACAGGCTGGTACACGGGGTCCGTTCCGCCAATTGTGTATTTTATGTAAGTTTGTTCTTCAAGACGGGATTGAGACAGTCGAGTCGAGTTTCCATCTTGGAGGCAATTATGCGATTTAAATGACCTGCACGACATACCGACTGTAAGGGCCAGTGCAGATCTTGCCGGAATGTAACCGCGCGCACATGCTTTCAAAATTCCCAACCGGAACAGCAGTCACTCACTCATTCATTGTCAATCGATCTGCCAAGACCCCCTCGACTTCCTCTCACTTAGATGGTGAAAAAGATGTCACCACTCGCTATAATTCTCTGGTTTACCATTGGCGGGCTATTCATAGCCACGGCCACGATTTTCGCACTGCTGCCCTCGAGGTACGAGAAGCCTTCAACAACCTCCGGTAACGCCTCCGTATCCGTGCAGATCCTGGTCCTGGGGGACATCGGCCGGAGCCCTCGCATGCAGTATCACGCACTGAGTATCGCTAGACACGGAGGGACCGTTCATCTCATCGGGTATGACGGTACGTTTATCCGCACATTCTTACTCATTGATTCATTCGTTCATTTCAATTCATCGCTTCATGATCGCTAACATCACTCTCAGAATCATCCCCTCATCCTGATCTTCTGTCGAGTCCCAATGTTACCATCCATGGTCTAGCACTTCCCCCCAAGATCCTCAGGTCTCCTTCTATCCCATTCATCATCTCCGGCCCCCTCAAGGTCCTATGGCAAGTATGCACGCTGTTATGGGTGCTAGGCTACGGAGCACCAGCATCAACATGGCTTCTAGTGCAGGTACGTCGCAAACAACCCTAACCGCCCATCCATCTCATAACGTTCCCGCATCACTAAACTACCGCAGAACCCCCCATCCATCCCTACTCTAGCCATATCCTTCCTGATGTCCGTCCTGCGTAACACGCAGCTGATGATCGACTGGCACAACTACGGCTGGACGATTCTCGCCGGCACAAAAGGGGCCGAGCACCCCTTCGTGGGACTATCTAAAGCCTACGAGATCGCGCTCGCGCAGACCGCGCCGTCGGCCAACATCACGGTGACACACGCCATGCGGCACGAGCTGCGGGGTGCGCCGTACAACATCGAATCGCCCATCGTGACACTACACGACCGCCCAGCAAGCATCTTCCAACCTCTGGCCTCAGCATCCGAGCGCGAGGCGTTCCTCACCTCATTGCCCGCGACCGCGCCGTTCGCAGCGAGCGTGCTGGAGGGGAAGACGAAGCTGATCGTAAGCAGCACGTCGTGGACGCCAGACGAGGACTTCTCGCTGCTGCTCGACGCCCTGGTCTCCTACGCCCAGACATCCCCCGCGCCCATCGTGGCGATAATCACAGGCAAGGGCCCGCAGAAGGCCGCCTACGAGGCGAAGATCCAAGCGCTGCACGCCGCGGGTCGGCTCCCCGGGATCCAGATCCAGACGGCCTGGCTCGGCATCGCCGACTACGCGGCGCTCCTCCGCAGCGCCGACCTCGGCGTGTGCCTGCACAAGTCCAGCTCCGGCGTCGACCTGCCCATGAAGGTCGTGGACATGTTCGGCTCCGGGCTGCCCGTGGCCGCGTACTCGGCGTACGCGAGCTTCGGCGAGCTCGTCAGGGACGGCGTCAACGGGTGCGGGTTCGAGACGGCGGAGCAGCTGGCCGCGCTCCTGCGCCGGTTGTTCGGTGGTCGCGAGGGCGCTGAGGAGCTTGTGCGGCTGCGGGAGGGCGCGAGGGGGGAGAGCGCGCTGCGGTGGGATGAGGAGTGGGATCGTGTCCTCGGGCGTGTCTTTGGGTTTACGGAGTAAGGAAGGGGTAAGGCGTGTTTAGGGCGTGAGATGTATCCTTTTGCTATCAAACATATTTTGGTCTACTCTACCACCAACTGAACCGCAGGTAGATCATCAGAGTCGAAGTCAGAATCAAGCGAATTGCATTCGGTATTTTTATAACAATAACAATAAAAAAAAATATCTAATGAAACGGTTGATTCCACTAGACGAATACTAAGCTGCAACATCACACGTACAAACATCACACGTACACACATATACACACAGATAGCCCGTACTGCCACAAAGAAAACAACAAGAAAAAGGTAGTTAGAAAAATTGACGAATTTCAATACACCCTATACCCTATACCCAGCTATGCAAACAGCAAACTCCGAAACGATGCCCCATCGCTAGCTCGGGAACGATGCTGATGAACAATAGACGATGAACGAGGACAAGACACGTCCCGTCTGTCTAGGGGCAGACAGACAGGCGTGTAACGCACGTAAAAAAAAAAACCGCAGACAACAAAAAGCTGACGTGAGCTCGAGAAATATCGCCTCGCCCCTCTTTGCGCGCCGTCACCTATTCCCTATCACCTATCACCCGTGCCCGGACGCCGCTGGGTAAAGACGGCTTCTCTTTCTAGGCAATCTCTCTCGCGCACTAAGTAAGCAGTACAGCGCAAACCACCGCAACAATCCCACTCACTCAACCACCCCCTCCCTCCCTCCCTCCCTCCCACACCACCACTCCCCTCCTCAATCCGCCTCCCCAAGACTCTCCTTAACGCACTGTCTCACGCGCTTCCTGAAATCCTTGGGCCCGCCCTCGCGCTCGGCGCGGAGCAGCTTCGCGGCGTCGAGGTTCGCCGGGGAGTCCTCGTTGGGCTCGCTGAACAGGCTGATGACGCTCAGCAGGATGGTCTCGGGGGTCTGCACGGGGGTCCAGCGCTCGTCGGCGCTCTCGTAGCCGTAGGTGTCCTCGCCGGGCGGGTGCAGGATCGAGATGCACAGCTCGCCCGAGGGGTAGATGTTCGGGTGGAACGGGATCGGCGCCTGGAAGACGAGCTTGGGCGGCATGTGCGGGTAGTCGGCTGGGAAGCTGAGGTGTGCGCGGAAGATGGCGCCTGGGGACCAGGGGGGGTTAGCTGGGGCGTTGAATGGGGTAGGGGAGAGAGGGGGGGGGGGGGGAACGCACCGCCGTAGTACTTGCAGTCGTCGTTGATCATGAGCGATACCTCCCACTCGAACACGTTGCTGTCGCGCAGCAGCCCCACCGAGATCCCCGAGAGGTCCTTGGCCGTGTTGATCTCCTTCAGCTGGCGCTGCAGCAGGGCGCCGGCCGGGCTGGGGCCGGGCTTGACAGGCGGCGTGACGGGCATTTTTTTTCTATGTCTTGTCTTGTCTTTCCCTTTTCCTTTCTTCTTTTTTATTTTTTATTTTAACTCAGGTAGGCAGACCTTTCTTCCCCTTCCCTTCACGAGTCTTTTTTTTTGGTATGGTGGGCCCAGGCTTATTCGTTTATGTAGGTGTGTGTGTGTGTGTGTGTGTGTGTGTTTTATATATGTCTCCTGGGTTTTCCGCGGGCGCTATCGAGGAGGTGGTGTAGATCCCTAGATAGTCTGGCCTGGCCAACGAACGGGTTGGGAGGGTTGCGTGGTGGAGGGGCCTGGAGGTGGATAAGTAGTGTAGTATGGGGCAAGGATGTAGAACACGCGGGGTAGGTAGACCGAAGAACGCTGGATTATAAGTGCTGTATCGTGTATGGTCTGCGGTCGACGCGATGCTGGGCGGGAATATGAGCGAATCCGTAGAAAAGCTTCGTCGTGCGTATATTCTCCGATCGGAATGCTGTTTCCTACAAGGCACGCCGGGAGTGCTGGGAGTTGAACGCGGGGAAAGTTGCTAGGTGAGGCCCACAGCTCAATTTTCAATCCGGGGCGCTGAGTACCTAGATTACGCGTAGGCAAGTACCTTGAGGGAAGGCGGGGTGAGCTACCTGTGTATTGATCGGGGAAGCGCAGAAGAAGAAGAAGGAGGAGGAGGAAGAAGAGAGTGACCCGAGCAACCTAGTCTAGTCTACTTACTTGATGTAGGGGAAGCGGGACGGATAAGAGTGGGTGGGCGAGTGGGACGGCGTCGCTAAGATAAGGGAGACGAAGGACGGAGACGGAGGCGGGGCCGGAGACCGGAGTATCTTGGTAGGTTAAGGGGGTTTTAGGTTACCGTAGTAGATTGCGAAGAATCTGTTGATCACGTTTTGTTTTTTAAGGCAAGGTTGGGAAGCGAGGAGGCAAAGAAGAGTAAGCAGGGTACGGACGGCGATGGCGATACGAATGATGTGTAGATTCTCCAGGGTAGGTAGGTATGGTATGACCTAGATTATATTGATTACATTGTATTTATTGCCAGTCTCAGCATTGCAGAGGATATTTATTCACCATCCGAGCCAAGAATGACAATACACGAGACTCGACGATCGCGCATGAGTATCAGATGTTCCAGGAGCGGGGCAGGGTGCATTAGTCCACCTCTGTACAGTTATCGTCGAAGGTATTTGACGTGCAATGGACAGGGATGGGGGGAACGGTTACCGTCGCATACTGTATACAGCTATACAGCTGATGCTGTGGAATACCTGCATACTTAGTACGTGTATTATTGACCAAGCCTAGTCCCGTCGTATCTATCAGTAGGTACTATCAGACATACTATAGCGATCTTGGGAGCGGCGGTAGTGCTTGCATTAGCGCCGTGCTCTGCATACATGTATTGGTGTAGATAGAGCGAATGATCGTGCAGGCAATTTACAAATATATGGATTCAGACTACGTCGATATATAGGCCTCAATATATTGACCAGCTGTTCGGCCGAATCCGGCAGAGGCGGTTTGGTTGGGAGCTATCGGCGGATTAACAAACCTCGGGGATGAGTGAGGTTTCGTCAAAGAGGATAGATGGCTGCTATGGCCGAGCTGCCTGGGATATGTCGCTTGTGGCCAGCGCCCGGAATAGACATAATCCCACATAAACAAGCCACATCAGCCGACGGCCTAGGGATAAGGATATTATCTTTTCGTGAAACGGGCTCGGGACTGTTCAAACTCGAGATGTCCTCAAACTGTACATTTGGTAGGATATATATGCTAAATCCACCATCTCCTAACCAGATAAGCGGCTTATACAGGGGGTTGAAGAGCAATCGATCGCCATGTCGTGAGCCACGGGAGGTATCGCCCGCGCCAAAAAAAAAAAAAAAAAAACAAGAAAAAACACCCAACGCCAGTCCATATGCTTCAAGATTTTGTTTTCTTTTTCCAGAATCGACGCCATGGCCTATTGGCCCCCTTTCTATCTTCCATAACACGGTTGCTGGCTCGTTGTCGCCGTCTTTGCATCGCTTGAGTAGGTAAGTAGTCGAAAGTAGTCGACATCGAACAATTTCTTCCTCCCGCATGCTCCTCATTTCTTTTTCGACGTTCCAAACCCCGTGATACCCATGGCCGCCATCATATCGTCCTCGTCATGCTCGCCCTCGACACGGACATCATCGCCATACTCGACCTTGACCTTCTCCTTCTCCTCCCTGTCGGCGCGTTTCCGCGCCATCTCCTCGAGCCTCTTGGCGCGCCTCGCCTCCTTCTCCCTAGCCTCCTCCTCGCCGCGGATCTCCAGGCGCTCCTTGAGCGTGGTGACAGCCGCGCGCTTCCGCGCCTCGAGCCGGTCCCACACCTCGTCGATGCGCGCGCGCACCTCCGACGCGTCGGCCTTGCGCACCTCCCCCGTCTCGCCGATCGCGCGCAGGTGCTGCATGCTGTTGATGTGCTCGACCCACTGGATGTTGTCCTTGAACGTGAGGTCGCACGCGCCGCAGTAGAACCCGGCGCCGCGCCCCCGCTTCCCCTGCCCCGCGCCCGCCGGCACCAGCACCGTCTTGCCCACGCTCGCCTCCAGGTCCAGCACCTCCCGCCGCGCCCGCGTGTGCGTCTCCTCCCCCGTCGCCGGCTTGTAGTACTTCTTGCCCGCCAGCTTCGCCTCGTACCGCGCCTTGGCCTCCTCGCGCTCCGCGCTCTCCCGCACGCGGGCCTTCTCCGCGTACTCGTCTAGGTCGTACGACCGCCGGAACGACGTGTCCGTCGCCGGCGTGCCGTACGCTGAGGCCTTGCCTGACGCCATCTTGGTCGGAGTGGCTGCGACGGACTGGCGGTGGAGGGCGAGGACGAGGTCGGTTTGTTGCTTTCTGCGCGCGGAGCAGGGGTGTGGCTGGGTCGAGGGGGTGTGTATCTGATGCCGAGCGCGTGGAAAGTTTTGCGTTTGTGCTTGGATTGATTGTTGCTGCTGGTGTGTAGGACTGGAAAAATGAACTTTTCTTGATCGAAGGGTGCTGGGATTGTCTGGATAGGCCTAGCACAGTGTGACAATCGGTAGCATCGCCCGATAATTAAATGCTCGATACCCTAGCTGTCTTGGAGCTACCCCGCGATTTATGCAGTCTCTAGCTACCTATCGTTATAACGAAAGAGAGTCTAACTTGGGAGATGGTACCCCTCCCCCTCCTTAGTACTACCTTAGTAGCCCCTCCACTACCGAAATTTCTTTGCGACTGGCCCTCCTCGAAGGTGCCTGTTGAGCTAACTAGCTCAGATTAATTGCTCCGGCTTATATCACTTTACATAAATATGCTCTACCTCGTCGGCTTGGGCCTCTCAGACGAGACGGACATCACCGTCCGTGGTCTGGAGGTTGTCAAGAGGGCCTCCCGGGTTTATCTAGAAGCCTACACGAGCATCTTGCTAGTAGACCAGGCCGTGCTGGTGAGTTCTTCCTTATTACTATACTACACCATGCCTAATCATACCTATTTATCCTTCTTCTGCGAATTATACCCATGCGCATACCTCCGGCTAACGCTAATGGTACAGTAGGAGGCTTATTATGGCCGGTCCATCGTAGTCGCCGACCGTGAGATGGTCGAGTCGAACAGCGACGAGATCCTCCGGGACGCGCAATCCGAAGACGTCGCGTTTCTCGTGGTGGGCGATCCATTCGGGTACGTACCACCACGCCCACGTCCACTCTAGAGTCACAGGGACCCGTCAGAACTAACACCCTTATCATAGCGCGACCACCCACACCGACCTCGTCCTGCGGGCCCGCGAGCTGTCCATCCCCATCCAGACGGTCCCCAACGCGTCCATCATGTCGGCCATCGGCGGGTGCGGGCTGCAGCTGTACAACTTCGGGCAGACGGTGTCGATGGTCTTCTTCCTGGACAACTGGCGGCCGGCGTCGTTCTACGACCGGATCAAGGAGAACCGCGCCATCGGCCTGCACACGCTCGTGCTGCTCGACATCAAGGTGAAAGAGCAGAGCCTCGAGAACATGGCGCGCGGCAGGCGGATCTACGAGCCCCCGCGGTACATGACGGTCGGGCAGTGCGCGCAGCAGATGCTCGAGGTCGAGGAGGATAAGAAGGAGGGCGTGTATGGGCCTGATAGTCTGGCCATTGGCGCTGCGCGGGTGGGTGGGAAGACGGAGACGTTCGTGGCTGGGACCCTGCGGCAGCTGTGCGATGCTGATGATTTGCTCGGCCCGCCGCTGCACAGCCTCGTGTTGCTGGGCTCGCGGGCACATGAGCTGGAGAGGGACTACGCTCGCGAGTTCGCTGTAGATAAAGAGATATGGGACAAGATGTGGGTCGAGCAGTACGGGAAACAATAAACGATTTACCCTGCCCGTCCTGTGAATTTTTTTTGGATTCATGCTACACTGTATTATCCATTGGTACAGCCAACCGGTTCCTAACGCCTATGAACACAACAACACCACACTTTATGAAAACAAACAGATTAAAAACCCCCCCAAAAAAGCCTGCATTTATTGGCCGGATCTCCGCGCCTTCACCTCGTCCTCGGTGATCTCGCGGATCTTGTTCACATTGGCCTGCTCGCCGGTGACCATGCCCTTAGCGACCTCGGCGACGCGGCCGAGGACGGTGCGGTCGGTGACGGCGTATGTGGCGGTCGTCATGCGGACGCGGATGACGGCGATGCGCGGGTCACCCGCGGACCCGTCATGCGTGCCGTCGCCGAGGTCCCCCAGCCACGCCTTCAGCGTCGGGCTGTAGTGCTTCTGCACTACGGCCCTGTCCGTCTCAATGCTCGCCGTCCCGGCCACCGAGGCCCATTGGCCTGACGAATCCAGGAACGCGATGTTCACGTGTGGGTCGCTCTTCAGCTCGTCGGTCTTGTGCGACTCTGTGTTCGTGAAGAAGAGGTAGTCGGCGCCGTTGTTCTCCTGTGAGTTGTACTACGGTGTGAGTACTGCGGACTGGGAATCTGTGAAATGGCTAGATGGAAGATGTACCTCTGCTGCGACGGCCATGCACCGCGACACGAGCTTCCCCGACGTCTGGTCCCGCGTCGTCATCATGCCGAACTTGCACGCGCCCACGAACTTGTCGAGCGCCTCCATCTTCTCCTGCGTGCTGGCCGCCGTGTCCTTGTTGGCGTGCGTGTACGGGTCGGCGGGCTTGCCGCCCGTGTCGGTGTTCGAGAAGGTCGTGTTCGACATGGTGGCTATTCTGCCTATCTTTGCTCCTGTGACTGTTGCTTTTTGTCTCGGGTGTGAATCCAAAGCCAACGTATGCGTATTCTGAGATTTTGTTCGAGATACGAGCGATGTAGAGCAACGATGATATTGTCTGCCTGTTCCTACACTCGTCTGAACAAGTGGCAATCGGAGATTCCAGCCTCTTATACGTCCGGCCACCTCCATACTACTCTATGTAGCCGTGTATGCAAGTGGAAGTGTAGGTGCGACAAGCGCTGTGCAACGTAATAATCCGAGTTGGTGACTTCATAGCTGGCATCTCCGCTCAGACAGCTAGCTAGAAACAAATACCCGGGCCAGTGATCTAGGTTAGTCTACCTAGGTAGTTCGATTGATGCCGTTTTGAGGGAGAGGGAGATCGGTACGGCCGTCATGGCGAACCGTGGGGGGTTTCATCATAGATCAATCACTCGTCATATGCGTGTTGCAAACTTTCAGCCTTTGCCATGTCATGACGTCAAACATTGTGGCGGGTTGTTCTGGATCCCTCTCGTTGCGGCACGGTCGGGTCTCAGAGGTGTGGAAATGAATATAGATGATAGATCTCTTTTCTCGCCATCGGTGCTTCTTCTCCCGCTTTACATTACCTCTTGTGTATTAGGTGGTTGGTTGTCTTGTCATACCTGGTGTTGTTGCCGGCTCGACAAAGAAGAAGAAAAAAAAGGGTCCCAGGCGATTTAGCGTGTTGGGGCGTGGTGGTGGCACGCATTGGTCATAAAAACTACTTGAGCTACCCTGCCTTGCCTGCTTTGTGTCGCTGCGGATCCGAAACCTCCGGTCGGGACTGTTTCTTTACATGCTTACAGGTATGACAAGTAGCTGTTGTACTCGTATAATTTGAAGAGCAAGGAAGATACCTAAATGCCGTGTAACGACATAGGGCCTGGGGCATGGATACCTACCTACATGTAGACCTGGGTACTTATTACCTACATAGGTAGGTACCTTGTATTATATAGGTATTATATAAGTAGGTAGGTTATGTTACTGTATGTTTGGGGAATCCGTTGGTGTGTTGCTGCTGTTTTTACCCCCGGAGGCCGACCGCGGAAGTTGGCGCCCACGTGTACATATGCGCGTGTTGTAGCAGTAGGCCAACATCTGCTGTCCAATAGATCGGCGGTTCATGTATCCTGTTCAAGAAGTCGAGTGATTCTTTCCGCTATGGTTCATGGCTAGCCCCCATTGCAAGGGCCATAAGTGCATTTGTTTACATTTATAGATGTAGATGTACTTTATGCCCTCACTAACCCCCAACCCGGTAGACGTAGGTACATATATAGGTGGTACATGTAGGTGGCTGAAAAGGGTAGTAGAATGAGAGATGGAGGGACGGTAGTGGCTGCCTCTAATACCAAGTAGAAAAAGGCGTCTCATGCGGGAAAGGTCTTTCCGCGGTTCTATACCTATATAGTTTCTATACTTATCTAGGTACTTTCTATAGTTGGACACAGGCTACAGTTGCCTAACGCGGTTGCTGCACTACACTAACCTTACTGCCAACGGAACCCTCTACTGTAAGACATTTCTCTAAGACATTCTAGAGAACATGTGTGGGTTACTCCACTTGTAAGTAAGTACTGGAGGGCAGCGATCGGGGTACAGCGTACATAGAATCTGTTAGATAAAGTACCTAAGCTTCATCATGTAAATACATACCTATCCCCACCTCCCCCTAGCTATAGCTATACCTTAGGTAGGTACTCCGTACACTATCCAAAATTTAAAGTGTCCCCGACACCTAGGTAGGTAGGTACCTAAACCTTCCAGACGAAAGTACCCAGACGGGTAGATGGGATGGGATGGATGGGATGGGATGGGATGGGGAGCTGCTGCATCCTTCCACTTCTCCATCTGTTCCCAAGACTCATCTATCGATCGACCAGTGACGACTACCGTCGCCATCGCCATCAGCCATCATCACCATCAGTCAGCCAGCCCGTTAAAACAATGGAAATAGCCCTGCTCCTCCTGATGACTTGCAGCCCACGCTAGATACCCGATGTCCCCCTAGATTATTACGTCTTTACTGAGGCCATGTACTGAGGCCATGTACGTACACCACATAACCTACCTCCGGATCGAACCCTTTTTTTTTCCCCTTCCCTCCCCCATCTCGGGTAGAGCTATTCGAGTGAAGGTAGAGAGATACCTACTTAGTAGGTTAGCCATCTAAGGTACAGACAGCCTCGCCGGAGCTCGCCCGAAGTTCCGACCATCTTCTTTCTGCCTACCCATCTACCTACCCGGGTTTAGGTATCCTCTCGTTCGTCAAAATCCCCCATCGTCACTGGCACCACCCCCTTTCGCTATCCTTCGCCAAGAAGGCCGTCGACCCGGTATCTACCTTCCTACCTTCAACCGTCAATCAATCCATTCGTCAATCAACCCATTCGCCAAATCAATTCATTCGTCTAATCAACTCATTCGTCTAATCCATCCATTCGCCAAATCGATTCACCAACGACACGGCATCATCTCCCCCACCACCTCTCTCTGTCTCTCCCTCCCTCTCTCCCTCTATTTCTTCCTCTCTTGTCTCTGGGCGCCATCCTGCAACCCTGGCACATACGTTCACAAGTCCGATATTTACACCAACCTGCGGAGGCTGGCGAGTGATCTTGGTGAGTTGATTATCTGATTTGTTGGGCAAACCAGGTTATCTCACCACCTACCATGCTTGCATTCCCAAATCTACCCTCGTGTTTGTATGTTGTATATTCGTATCGTCGTATCTTCGTTTTGACATGGAATCATATGTGCCATATATATATATCGCAAGCCCATAGCCCAGTTTATTAATTCCATTCCGTTCTACCTCGCCTTGTCTTCGATCCCAAAGTTGTGTTATGTCCTTCTCCCAATCTACCCGGCCTCTCTCCCTTTATCAAATACATATCCTCATATCCTGGCACATCGTCACCCCCACTCACATTACCATCTAACCCTGGTAACCCAATCGGCGGCTCATAACCAGTCTACACATTTTGATCCCCCCATCTTCCTAATATCATGATAGACCACAAAGCCTATCTATGTCTAACGTCAATATAGATATCCCGACCAAAAGATCGGTCGCCGCCGTTGGCCCTTGATCGGGCCTGTCGCCGGTTCGGTACAGAGCAGTCACCTCCCCTTTGTCAACTGAAGACACCCATAGTGTTTTCTGCCTTCGGGTCTCATCGGCGGTTGTTTCCCACATACGGCAACGCAGCGTGGAGATTCTTACCCCTAATCCCATCACTTCTCCCTTGCCTCCCTCCTCTCTACTTAACCTGTACGGCTTGACATTGCTTCGGAGAAGTCAAAATGGTAAGAACCGTCCGCTCCCCGTGTTTCCTGTCCATTGACTTTCCCACACCTGTCTGGCCCGTCTGCTGGAATAATCGAGTCAACAAATGTATGTGCTGACTTGGCGCCTAGAATTCAGCATGGCCGGCTTGGGAGTGCCGAGACCAGGCTGATCAGGCCGAGCTGTACTACAACCAACCCTTGCGCGCCAAGAATCGCCGTCTAGAGGATGAGAATTTGGCCCTCAAGCGACTGCTACGTAAGCATAACATCTCATGGCAGGCCAATCAGCCCAAGCCGGCTCGAGCCAAAAACGCTCGTGTTACACGTTCCAGCGCGAGTCAAGAGAGAGCTCTTCCACATTTGCCTGTTGAGATTCAACTCAGAATCCTGTCATACGCCTTGACCAGCCCTCACCCGATTATTGACCCGCTCTGCAAGAGTAGGCCTGAGCGGATGCTGGCACGCGAAAAGAGCAAAAACAATAGTATCGCTATCCACTTCCTCGCCACATGCCGGGCTTACCGTTTCGAGGGCACTAGATTCTTGTGGTCCAACAACACCTTTCTATTCACGAGCCCTGCCAGCCTTAGGCACTTCGCGGAGCTCGACTTTGCTTATCGCCAGCAGATTCAACATGTCACATTTCGCCTCATCGCCAAATTCTATGACGACGAAGATCGTGTGCACCGGCTACCCACGTCCTATCATCCCAACCTCAAGTCCTCGATCAAGCTGGCCGTCCATCGCCGTCCCAAGGAAAATACCTTGGCGCGGCAGGGCTTCCGCGCCTATGCCTGGTACCAACTCATCGATTTCCTCGATGCCATGTTGCCCCCTTACGACCCCAACGCAAAGTTGTCATCGCTTACGCAGCCTCGGCCGAGACTGCTACCGGCTCTCGAGACGTTGCGCATCGACTTTGTCAACTTCATCGATGATCTTCTGCAGTACCCACCTCCGCAGCTGCACGATTTGGCCTCGCACCAGCTAGGTTGCATGCTCAATGAAGTCACCTTGACCGGCATCCCCACCGACGACTGCGGGGTCCGAGTGAGCACGGAGCTGTCAGGCCTCCTGAAGGATGAAGGTCTACTGATTGAACACCCCCCGACTCTGGTGGCGGTCAAGGACGGTGTCCGCTTGTTACGTTGCGTTAATGCCGTATGTGACCCAGCGGCCAAGGTGGTACGGGGCATGCATAGTATGCAGGAAGACTTTTTCGATGACGATCACCACCGACACAGCTGGCTAGAATTCCCACCGGCACCTGCGGAGGAGGGTGAGCCCCCCTATTCCCCTTCTCATTCATGTCGCACTATCTGGAAGAAGGTACCGACGAAGCTGGATGGGACGGGCGAACGTAGGTGGGAGTTATTTGACCGTGTCAGCGGTCTGCCGTGGGAGGATGCCGAGGAAGAGGCCACCATGTTTGACTTCCTGGACGACGACGATGATCCGATGGTGTGCGAGAATTGTGGCGAGTGCCATCCCGGTGCGCTCCTCCCCGACGAGCTGATGGATCTCTTCTCGGACGACTTTTAGGAATCGGCACGATCTATCCAGGGGAAGGGTACAGGTTGGGCAACACTCGAAGTACACACGATACAATGACGTGATGACGGAAAACATGACGGAAAAGGGGGCGCAATGGCGGTGAGCCCATGTGATACCACATTGCCTTTGTATTTTTTTGGGCTCCTGCGGGCAACATTTAGTTCGCCGATGTTTTAAAAGTAGTTAATTATGCGTCGCATTGCCGAGCGACGACGGCTTTGTATGTATTGTCGGAGTATCACCATGGCGAGCTACGATTAGCAGCCACCACGAGGAGGAGGTACCTACGTACCTAGGTAGCTAGCTAGCTAGCTCTGAGTGTGCTTAGGGGAAGAATATAGGCCCACATCATGACAATGATGATTAATCACGCATATCCGCTTTGCTTGCGACTTGTGTCTTTTGCCGTCGAATGCAGACCCTGATGGCTAAAGACCACGGTATTTACTCTGCTTCGCTGCGATGTAGATTACGGGCGTGTTTGGTAAGCACTTGAAAGAAAGAAACTCGCCCAAATTCGCAAGTACGTTATGTTGTACTGTGTTTGCTAGGTTGGGTTAGGCACCTGGTACGTACTTATCAGATACCTACATATGTATGTTTAATAGACTTCGCATAGCACGCGGTGGCTTGACACCTGTGGACAGCTGAATTCAGCCCGGGACACAGGACCCGCGGCTGATAAACCATTGTGACGAGGTTTGCCGGCCCCGATGTGGCCGACACATAGACCTTCACCGAGCTTAGGTAGGTACATATATCTAGGTTAGTTACTCTGCATAAGGGGAGGTAGGGTATGCTGGATTTGATTTTGATACGTCAAACAGGCTTTGTTCTACTGGGGCATTTAGTAACGTAGTAGTAGATAGACGTGGTGAGTTCAAACGAATAAATTAAGCTCATCACTTTTATTTGACTGGCTCTAGATAGTCCGCCTTCTTTAACTCCACGACAATTAGCTACCTAATCAGGCGATTAGCACTGCTGGACAGACAGCCATCCTGTACAACATGGGTGCCAACCGGTACGAAGCAAGACTTCATTTTCTTCCTCTTTCTCCATCGGCCCGTCTCTAGGTACGGCGAATCATCAACGACGTAAAACTCTACTCATCGTCATCATCATCGTCGTCGTCGTCGTCATCCTCATCCCCTTCGCTCGACTCTTCTGTCTCTGACTCGGCTTCTGACTCAGCCTTTGCCTCCACCTTGCTTTCCTTAGCAGCCTCATTTACGGCACCTCCCTGCTCTTCTAACTGCAACCACTCGTCCCATTCTGGGAAGAGCTCTTCGTCTTCTGTCGGAACACCGATTATCTTGGCTACACGTCCCTTCTTTGATTTATCGAGGCCTTCCTTCCACCCCCTGACCGCCCCTGTCGTTAAGCTGGGCTTGTATGTCTGAGAGAACAGGACCGCTTCCGCCAACCGGTTCGTTTTGACGAGAATGTCGACGCAGCCAGCCGTGTCACCGAGAAGCCATTTACTGGTAAATGCGACGTTGTGAGCACCAGACTCTTCGGCTTGCGTAGACAGAGCCTTCAAGCCCTCCTGGTCCGAGGTACTCGAGTAAATCAGGAGTAAAGAGCCGAGGTCTCGCGCGTGCGTGAAGCACTCAGTGGCAAGTGCTATGTCCCAAGCCGCGAGAGCTGTGTCGCCCACCGTCTTCCATTTGTGCTCCACATCAGCCTCGCGTGCCAGAGCCAGGGCGATCTCGAGCTGGTTCAAAGCGAGTGCGAGATCGAACTTGTGCTCAGGGTCAGTAGCTACTTCGAGAGCCAACTCCTTGTATCCCTGTCCCTCGAGGAACCTGGCAATCTTGTTGAGCTGGTCGGTAGGGATGCTAGGCAGCAACTCGGCTGCTGTTTCCATATCACCTCGTAATACTAGAGTCTGGTACTCGAGGACAGGCAGAGACAGGGCGAAAGACGTGACATTGACGTCCTTATCGGCGAGGTAAATCCTGGAGTCTCTCTGGATGAAGCCTAGTGAGTACATGGGCTGGTCGAAATGAGTGATAGTGTAGGTCTGGTCGCCGACCAAACTGTTTAATCGGTTGGTGCTGTTGGTGTAGATGAACGAATCGCCCACCCACTCGCCGGTACGCACACTGTAGTGAACTTAGTTCTGGAACGCTTCCAACGATCAAGAATGCAACCTACCTCTCTGCGATATCTGTAATGACTTCGAACGCAGCTTCCACTCCATCTTCATCGACTTGCCCAGCTTGAGCGGCTTCGACGTAGTTCTCACGCGAGTATCTCAGAACATAAAAGGTGTCGTCGCAAGCTAACGTTACCAGTTCACCACTGTCAGACCAGTAAACTTGGCGTGGTTCTACTTCAATGCGTCGAACAAGGCCACCGGTTGCCCAATCATAGAAGGATATCCCGCCTTGGCCCTTCACTCCCAGGAGAATACCACCAGTCAAGCCGTCGGCTTGGAATGGAATGTCTAGGCCACCAGGCTTCTCGATAAAGTTCTTGTACACCTTAACCACTACAAGAAGATCAGTAAATGGAAGTTGCATATAACGAAGATGTGAGTTATGAGGAGTAAATGTCACTAGGTAAGAAGCATAGGGCTACCCACCGGTGCTAGATTCCCTTATGGCATAATCGGTGCTGTTTTCTTTAGAGGCCCACACAAAGTCGAGCGCTGAGCCGAAAGACTTGTTCCGCCAAGCCAGAGCCGTATAGATAATGTCTGCGTCGTGTTGTCAGCATATGAATGTCCATTCGAAAGCTCCGAAATTTGTAGCTCTAGTCACATACATTCGCCGTCTCCGCAAACTGCGACAAAACGTCCATTGGGAGAGTGGAGCAAAGTTTGGGGGTATATCTCGCAAGTACCAAGATCCTTGGTTGGGAGCGTAATGGGTACATTATCTTTGACGGAAGCATCTATTCCTGTTAGCAAGATAATTCGAAGACTGCTGGCTATGATACGTACCGCCACCCTTGATGATAGATGAGACGATTTCATTGTGACGTGCCCAGATAAGCTTGCCGGAGCCATCCATAGATACCGCCGGTTCTTCTCTGCCGAGCTTGACTACTACAGCACCATCATCGAAACCCACGGCAATACCTTGCTTGCCGCGTTGGTAGGCTACACACCAACATCTCTCCAGACCGTAGTTGAGCGACTGCTCAAACCTATAGGCTGCAAAGAGTTAGTTATGAACATGGTGCCTCTACTTTGCCTCGCTAATTAGGTCCCGACTCACTGTTGGCATGCCACATCCGGATAGTTCCGTCCTCAGAGCCCGAGATAATAATAGGTAGCTCAGGATGGTAAACAGCGAACGATACATTGCTGGTATGCCCTTCTAAGCTGGCTATGAGGGACTTGGTTGTGTAATCCCATACCCTATGATCACGGTGAGCATAACATTCTACAACGAGTTGGGAAGAAGGACTTACTTGACCGTACGGTCATCGGATGTGGTCAACAGATATGGCTTATCACTGTGAGGATAATACTGTAATGCTGGTTAGTATGACGAAGTTTTGAGGCCTGTAAAATGAGATATTGCAACTTACATCTACGTGATTAACGCCCTTTGTTTCGTGTGCTTCGAGTGTGAAATTAGGGGAGGAAGAGCCTAGACTCCAAATTTTGACGGTTCTGGGTAGTCAGCATCTGAGAAATATCCCAAAAACCTAGTGAAACTTCAAATGGCATACCGATCTAAGCACGCTGATGCGAAGGTGTTGGTGTCTTTCGGGTTAACCGCTAGACTCATCACATAGTGACTGTGACCCTCGAAGACCTGGACGCACTTCCCTGTAGATTTAATATCAGCACTAGGAGCACATTAAAAATGTATGGAATAGGGGAGAAACGTACATTGGCGTTCCCAATCCCACTACTTGGCGTTTAGCAATTGTACCAAAAAAATGGACCTGAGGTATGAAGGAGGACACGGCGTGCAACATACAAGTTTAATGGTCATCTATCCATACGTTAGCATTGGCTATGGCGCAACAAGTAAGACCCATGTACTCACGTCATCACTAGCTGTTAGGACAAAAGGTTGCGTCGGGTGAACGACGATGGCTCGGATATAGTCTGGGTGGGCCTCAAAGGAGGTAACCTTTTCCGACGTGTTGTAATTGTATACTCGGAGTTGGAAATCATCAGACCCGCAGACGATCCAATTCTTCCTAGCGACAAAGCGACCGGCTCGTACAGGGACATCGGTCAACTATTCCAGGAACCACAAGTCAGAGAATGCCGGCGTGAAGTGAATATTCGCAACGGGTCGGTGAGAGCCGGCAAGCGCGCTAGTCGCAAAAGGGGAATAGGAAGCTTCAGAAGACGAACCTCGAAAGTCTTCACCACCTGCTGGGTCTCGTAAGACCATATGTAAACATGGCCTAGGCGCCGTTAGCGATGGCTGCCGAGGGTTACGAGGGTGAGGGGGCATGCCGCTATAGAGTGTAGTCAAGATCCAGGGCTCCTGGGGGTGGAAATCGACGGATTTGACACGCTCGCTGCGCGCAAAGAGCTGACGCTATACATTCAGAAGCAGATTAGCATCAAAGCCACACTTTATCTGCTCCGGGGTCAAGTTCGGGTGAGGTAAGAAGAGTGTCGAAGGAAGTACAGGCCGGCGGAATGAAAGCGGTGTCTCGAAGTTGAATATCCCCTGGGAGCTTGGGGACCGGAGAACTCGAGGGGCCGCCCAATTCCAAGACATTGCGCATACACACCTTTACGTCTAACCTCATCTTTACGGCAGCGACTCAGGTAGAGTTTGAAGCAGAAGTGCGGAATCGGGGAAGTTCGGCGCGGGGGGCTCAATTGGTGGCGGTGATGCTGGATCGGAATCACATGTGGAGAGAGCTCCCAGTCGTATAAGTTAGGTAGATGTCTCCGTCTCTAGATCGGTTCTATAAAGCAGTATTCGCAATACGGTGCGTCGGCGGTTTTCGTCGTTCCCGTTCTCGGTGTTGCCGCCCTCGTCGTCGGCAGCTAGAATGGTGGTGGGCGCGGGAGAGAGAGGGAGAGGGAGAGGCAGCGGGAGCGGTATGCCAGTTTGGTAGAGGCGATGTATAATTACCTAGTGTATGTAGTTCGAATAGCGAGTTGACAGATGGAGGTGCTGGGCTGGCAGCCTGATGAGCAATGGTGATTGGTCCAGCGTTGGTCCCTATTTCCACCATGTCATAAGTACAAATGTGGTCACTTCCGGCCTTATCGATTAATCCACTCTTATCGTGCTGCCTATTTACATAAAGAGGATATGGCTATAATTAGGTAGAGGCACCTGAGTGGAGCCCCCTGTCTCTAATTAGACCTACATAGGTACTTATGTAAGCCACAAATAACACCGTCAGGTATCAGCCTGGTCGACTTCAAAGCTAGGTAGCTTCTTAAATCAAGATGAGGGGGGTTGTTGTTGATAAAGCCTCCTAAGCGGGGCCTAGGAAGTAATCTACCCTTAGGCGTGATATAGCTAAAAGTAATACAGATTAAAACATGGCAATAATTCGCTAAAAACAAAAGTAGCTTATGAATCTCGGTAGGTAATATCTTAAATTTACCAAATGTCTATGTAGTTATTAGTTAATGGGTATATACATAGGATTGAACATATACGTGTCGTAGTATAAGTTTAAGGTACGTGAGGTTCAGTATTATAAGAGAAATAAACCTCAAACTCCTAAAGCCTACCTATGCGTCTTTCCGTTCTCTTTTATTAATAGCATGTTAAAGACAGTGCTGCCATTAAATTAAGACCATAAGGCAAGCTGCATCTTTAAGTGAACAATTTAGTAAGGCGTAAAACAATTCTTTAATTGTTAGCCTTTCCGTTGTTATAACAGACTTGCCTCCCCTTTCGGTCGATTTTAAAATACTACCAGTGTAATGCTACCTTGCCTGCAAAGACAAGTTACTCTAATAAGATCTTTTGTATTCCAGCTGGAGTTAAGCTGGCCAATGATGGGCCCCGGCTGTGAACCGTTCGTGTCTTATCAATCTTCCCACGGATTCAGCAAATCTGTTCCTTTCTGATATTTCCTGAAATCCTCCAGATTCTCCTCGTTCAACTTGCGCAGCCAATCATCGTCGTCGTCTCTAGGTAGGCGTCGACGGCCGTCTTCATCTTCAACCACGTGCGCCCCGAACTTGTCTCCGAAGTACGCAGGCCAAGGCTTAGCGTAGTATCCCGCAATCCTCAGCCTCTCCACGCCCACTTCCGATAGCCTCGCTAGGGCCTGGGCAAAAGCTATGTCCTTTCCCAAGCTTCGTTCCATCCTGACAACGCCCGAACCCCACCAGCTCACCACCACGCTCTTAAGACCCGTAGTGGCTTTGGGAAGGACGTGGAATAGATTCAGCCATGAACCCTTGTCGGCGTTTGGGGGTACGTAGATATTCAGAGATTGAATCAGCTTCATATTCGTATGCCCAATCTGAACCAGGAGCCGCAACAGCAAGTCTGGATGGTTGAAGCTGAATACGTTCCGCGAATAGAGTATTGGGACTGCCTCGAAGTAAACCTGCTTGCAGGTCTGTAGAATAGCTGGCTCCATGGTTCGGTACTGTCGAGCCTGGATGAAGCCCAGCAAGATCAACTTCTGGTAAGTGTTTCCAACTGACCAGGATGGGTTGTCCGGGCGATTGAATCGGCTGACGAGAAGCAGGTCGTATATTTGAAGTCGGAGTTCAACTGGCAAGTCGAGTAGGAGGGATTTCTTCTTCGTGTTGATTGCTGCCTTGGTCTTGCTATTCTTCTTGGGACGTTGGCTTCCCACTCTCGAGGAGGGTTCAGCATCGGAGATATCGAGGTCGAAGAAGGCCTTGGCAATGGCTTTCCTACTAAACGGCTCAGCCATGGTCCGGAAGCTGAGGACTTCTCAGGGGGGATTAGGGATATCCCTTAGATTTGAGGCAATGCTGGCATTCAATAACTGCCCATTGCCGCCCACTTGAAGAGGGCACATTACATGTCCTGCAAGCCCGTAGAAACCTGTAGAAACATTTCGCCTTCTACTGTAGAGTGCTGAACCTGACGTGTGTGGGGTAAGTCTGTGGCCTGTGTGACTTTGTGGTACGTATGTAGCGAGTAGGTATAATAGTAGGATACCCCGCCGCTCCTCTTGCACCTCCTGTGGCTGTGAATGACTGCGTTTACCTATGCCCAGGCCATATCTTCGGTTCATTCTTGGTGTGCCACCTGCAAGACTTTAAACCGAAATCATGGGTGTCTGCAAGCGTCAAATGATCGACCAGATGGAAGAAGAGCGTGCGGATTCGGAAGAAGCTCTCGATGATATCGAAGTATATGGCGAGCGTTTCATGTGGTACGTCGGAACAGCTTTACAATACCCTTTATCAACCACTGACTAATCTTACTTGCAGCCCTAGATGCGACGGTAAAGCATGCAACAAGCAGTGCTTCGCTCGCTCTTGTTTCGATTGGTGTCTTACGCATAGCTATCCCTCCGTTGAGGATAGAGACGGGACCGCTTCCATCACAGTGCGTACCATTACCAAGGATGGCAATGGGCAGGTCGTGGATCGAATAAAAGACGAACAACGAAGAGTATGCGGGTCTGGGGAAGCAAGGAACTCGCCGGGCGATTGCAGAGTCATCGTTTCTTCCCCTTTTGTCAGCGACATCATTGAAGACCGGCAGTTTAATCCATTTTCTTAATTACATAGTACCTCTTATAAATACAGAGGGGCAGGTCTGTGACTAGTGCAGCCAGCTTATGCCGGCCAACCAAATACCGATATTACTACTCGAGCAGTGAAGAATCTAGAATTGCTTATGACGCTAGCTTATATTTTGCCATGGAGAACTGAATTACGAGTGCGCGCATTTCATCATATCACGGCACTAATGTGTTGTTGTTGATGATAGGGCGTGGCTGACAAATTTCCCGTTTAGGCGTGCTTATATATATCATGGGTCATGGTTATTCACCAGCTTAGCAATCAAGCTCGACATTAATAACTAAACAATAGGAGGGTTTGTATATATGATGTCGAAATGCCAATGAAATAAATATACCTAAATATTTGCTTGTTGACTATCTATCGATAGTTTTGCATGACTTCAACTAAGTTCTTGTGCTGTTAATAAATATGTCGACAACTCTGTCAAGTCTTCTGCTCTCGGGCCTAACCCTGTTCGGGTTGCCAGCTGATGCAGCTCCGACAAAACGATTCGAAGTTAAACCCTTTGAGATAGATCTTTCGGAACGGGTACCGCGCATGCTTGATTTGATTCGCGATACTCAGCTTCCATCATCCGAACTCGCGGCGGCTAGTGAAAGCACGAATGAGACCCTGTCAACCGGGATTCCGCTACACACGCTTGATGAGTTAAAGAACGAATGGGTCACTGGCTTCAACTGGGATGAGGAGCAAGCTTCTATCAATAAGTAAGAATAATTTCTCAGGATGTAGTTTGACGATCGTGAAGCTCACTTTGTGGTAGGTTACATCACTTCACCGTCAACATTGAGGGTATAGACGGTATGTGATATCCTGGAGCATATAATTTCTATTTTAGACGCGACGAAGACTAGATATCTCATATCATAGTCGTATCTATGTCTCAAGGACCTGGAACCCCGAGACGAGTACAGATTTGGACGGGAAGGGAAATTACTAACTATTGACTGACGCAGTACACTTTGTTCACGAGGTATCCGGGAACCCAGATTCGATTCCTATAATCCTGCTACACGGCTGGCCAGGCACGTTTCTCGAAATGGCGCCCTTGATAGATCTACTAGCCCCAAAATCGCCGCCGAAAGGGAACACATCAACCACCACATTCGACGTCGTGATACCGTCTCTCCCCGGCTTCGGCTTTTCATCCCCCCCTCCGACGAAAGCCTGGGGCACCGATGATTCGGCCCGCGTATTCAACACGCTTATGACGGAGGCCCTGGGGTATGAGCGCTACACTGTGCACGGAACCGACTGGGGCGCGGGTGTAGCGTATTCCATGTACGACCAGTTCAACACGACCGTCCGAGCCGCTCACTTGAATTTCCTGCCGTTTGGTCCGCCGACCGCCGCTGATGTGGCGGCGAGGAACATCACCCTGTCCCCGGGAGAGCTGGTGTCTCAGCAGAGAAACACGGATTGGGACGCGGCGGGTAATGGGTATTTCGTTGAGCACACGACTAAGGTATGGGTATTCCCTTTCTCTATAATTTGAAACTGCGTGCTGATTGGCACGGAACAGCCTAACACCATCGGTCTCGCCTTGTACGATAACCCTGTCGGCCAGTTAGCGTGGATCGGCGAGAAATTCATAAGTTGTGAGTTTGCTTGCCTTTAACTCTCGCTGCGATTGTCTCTAATACCATTACAGGGTCTGACCCGCGGCAAGGGACTGGGCCGTCACTCTTGACGCATAATGAGATTCTGCGCGAAATATCGCTATACTACCTCACGAGGTCGTTCGTTTCGTCTGTTTACATCTATGCTCAGAACTCAAATGGGTTCACACGGACCGATTACTCCGACGTGAAAGCACGTACTGATGCGCCCCTTCTCTATACCACGTTTAAATATAATATTGGATTTTGGCCGAAGGAGTATGTTGCTGCAGTGGGGAATTTGGTATCTTACAATTGTGAGTTTTATGATAACCACCTGCTATATACTATTCTATACTGTAGACATCAACTAACTTTATCTGCAGTCCGAGAATTTGGTGGCCATTTTCCTGGGTTAGATAACCCAGTTGGATTAGCTGATGATATCAGAGATATTGGAAAGTATTGGGCATAATGAGAACAAGAGTGCGGTAACTACGGTTAAGTCTTGCCTAAATGGTTGTTTAACAATACAGGAGAATTGAATGGCTAAACGTCATAATATTCGGATATCGGCCTTCTACGCGTATTATCTAATCAACCTAGTAATATGACACCAATTACCTAGTGAATGCTCGATCATTATTTTTCTGGCTCCGCGCTCGTAGGACGGATCTCGCCTGAGCAGTCACGTGATAAAACATTGATATAGGGGTAACGTATTTTACGAGGTTGAAGATGTCACGGGACAGGACTGCAACACTACACCACAACACTACCAAAAGTAGAAGGTTGTCAAGTTGGGAACTTGACCGTTTTTGCAGGCACTTATATGTGGAACCGTAACAGAAGATATACTATGCGAAGCTGGATGTAGGATTTCGTCTTTTCTTGACTACCTGGTCGCACGCTAATTCATATTGAGAAAGGCTACTGTGGCTGTTGGATTAAGAGTGTAGTGACACGCCCCTTGGTTCGACTTCATAGATGTCAAGGCCGTAATTTTAGGTTTGTCAGCGCCGTATAATGGTACCGTAGGGGAAGTTGCCTAGTTGGTGGGAGAGAGTGGCAGCTATGCGGATGTTTGTCGTGGAAAGGATGAAGTCCTAGGCCACGTTTCTTTAGTAGTACTATACGGGTCATACCTTTGTGTAACATACAAGTAGGATGAATAAAAGGGGCTAGAACACCGATCCTATTGACGAGTAAGTATATCTATAGGAACGGAATATATATTAGATACGGCTAGAATAACACAATACACCACTTGCATTTTACTATAGCATCAACTTCTTAACAGTCAATTACCACTGAGATCTACTAAGAGAATTCTGGAAGTTGAGATGGCCAGAAAACCGGGCAAAGCTTTGATTTTGACATAGGTGATCTAATTCCCAATTCTCCAATCCCCATTGTGTGTTGGGCGAGGTGAGAGTGTAGCCTTATGCATTCTATGTAAGCTTTTCAAGGATAAAGATAGTGGTGGCTGTGTTATCGAGTTTTATCTTTATTGTACGCGCAGTAACCGCGAAACCGCTGTTTTCGTATTCCTCGGGATGAGGAGCCTGGCTATCGCTCCTCCGCCTCCGGTAATGCCAACAACTGTAGTCAAGTCAAGTCCTATAGTGTCCCAAATATTGCTCTCCAGAGATATACAGCTAAACAATCTGATGAAGGGAAGAAATGGGGAGGCAGACGACCAGGGGTCTATCCATTAAGGTGGATCGGTTGAAGGGAGGCGAATACAATATATCTGATCCTCGCTTGTACCAAACGCGATCGTATCGCCGTGAGCATTGAAGGTTGCGTTTATCAGCCGATGCTCTGGGGGTACCCAAAGATAGGCCTCGCCGTTCCGCAAAACCCAGTCTCCATTTTCGCTTGCTCCTACCCCTGATAACACACCACTAGGAATACTGCTGTGGCCATATTTTATGGAATCCCTAGCGTCGTCCAATAATGCTCGTGTATTATAAATGCCGCGACTGGTCTGGACGCCTGCCGACGTCCATATATTACCCCTAAGCCCATTCCCCGAACGGGTGTAAAATCTGCTTAGGGTCTTTAAAACCGTCCTTGTTGCACAATCGACGATGCAAACATATTTTTCGTTAATACATACTATGTATCTGCTATCCGGTGAAAATGTGACCCTGGAGATACCCTTGACCCGGCTCGGTAGGGGCGTTCGTGAGCCCGTCATTGCGTCCCGGGTCTGTGCTTCGTCCTTGATATCATATGCTCCGAGCCTCGATGAGGGTGAAGTTACGGGCGCAAAATAAATTGAGTCACGAAATCCTATCACCACCGCTGCACCATCCGGCGAGAGTGCTAGTGGGCATAGATCGGGCGCAGAGCGCTCGTCTATTGGAACTGTGTTGAGCTGTGTGCCTGTTGCCGCATCCCGTATTATTAGTAACATGGAGCTGTCTGCGTGCAACGAGACTAGTTGCCCACCGTCAGGCGAGAAAGCTATAGCTAGGGCCCTGCCTGTCTGCGCCTCCCACAGGCAGCGACCGCTCATTGCATTAAAAACGCTTATTATATACCCATGTCCCGCCACGCATGCCAAATCCATGCTATTAGGTGAGAATACTATTAGAGGGGAATTGACCCCTAAATCGATTTCGCTCAAGAGCTTGTTCTTTCTTGTGTCCCACACCAGGGCCGTTTTATTCTTAACCAGTAATCCAAGTAGCCCGCCACTGGGTGAGAGCGTTATGTCTGGAATGTGCTTAATGTCGTCGATCAGTCCATATTTTCGGCGGGTTGTTGCCATCTCCCATATCCGCACTTGTCTTGCATTTCCACTTGATACTAGCAACGTACTGTCATACGAGAACTCTAGCGTATTAAGCCAGATAAAACCTCTGGTCTGTTCGAATATTACGCATTGCCCTGTTGCAATTTCCCACTCTAGCGTGCTGTTTAACGATTGGGCTGCTAAGTATTTCTTGTTAGGCGACAATGCTAACCCTGTTGGAGAGCCATTGAAGGGATTGTAAATTGTTTTTATGCAGATGTTCTTTGTCACATCCCATATCTGGATCCGGGTACGGTTTTCCTTTCCGGGAACCTCTGTTGCCATGTATTCCCCATCGGGCGACAAGGTCACCACTGGTCGCGACGGCCAACGCTCCGCCTCTCGATACCACGGTACCTCCAGATACCATGGTGCCTCATGGTAACGACCCGCCACGGTGTCTATTACCTCTATTCTCCTTCTACGCTGCGACATCCATGCCGCACGCCTACCGCTACGTGAGAGACACATATCCTCAAAATATTCGTCTGAATTCTGTAGGTCGTCACAATGGCCAAATTGGAACCTTTCTATGCGATCTCCTGTCTTGGTGTTCCACTTATAGCCCCAACCGCCGCGACTAACTGCTATGACACTTTCGTTATCGAGGAAGGCCACCAGCTTGGTAGTATATCCTAACGTGGAGCGATATTCGATGTAGCGATAGCCGTCGAGGCCGGTGGAGTCGCCCTCAAGCGTTCGTAAGCATATGCCATTTGCCGCATGCCAGATCCGAATAGTGTCATTCCCCGTACTAGAAGCCACATACTCGTTGTTTGGTGAGATTGCGATTGAATAAATCTCCCCGACATGGTCTTTGAGGATGTTTACGCATCCACCTGTTGCCACGTCCCAAATTCGGATTGTTCCGTCCTTTGACCCTGATGTCACGTGCCTCCCATTGGGCGAAAAAGCCACCGCCGAGATATCGTGGGTATGCCCTTCTAGTGTTTGAAGGCGTGAGTTCCAGTCGCTATCCCTAGTTGGGCTCATCAGCAACCAGTCGGGCTTCTTCAGAAATAGCTTTCTGACAATGCTACGCGTCGGACTGAAAATAAGCGCAGAGCTGTACGCTTGGAGTGGTGCGGTCTCGATCCCGATTTTATGTAGTCGTACAAACTTTCCTGCATCGTATAGGAGCTCGGAAAGGCCTTTTTCATTCTTTTTACTCGCCCGTAGTAAAGATGATACCTTTGTTAACGCCTCGATACCTGATCCTAAGCTTTTCAAGAGGCTGAGGGCTTCTAGCCAGTGTAGGAGGTGCTCTTCTAGAAACCTGTGTACTAGCTCGTGATCGTCGAGATCCTGCTTCCCTGCCAGATCCGCGTCCCCCAAATGATCGGCCCAGTACACACAGGCATATGCTATGCCACTCAATGGGTCGGGATCAGGTAAGTCGATGCTATCAACGCGAGATCCCAACGACGGTAGCTGATATATGTTTTCCTGCAAAGTTCGGGATAGGGCTTGTATCAACTGCCTGAATACAGTATGATGCGAAGCGTGGAGTCCTTCGCGAAACATAAAGTCTGATTTATGTTCAATTAGATAATCCTTGGCCGATTGATGGACAAAGTAGACGACGTCACCCCTAATTGTCAAAAATGAGCCGCACAATTCGACAACCCTTCGCAGCCATTTGGCGAGCCGTTGGAACATGTCCGGTGACTCGACGAGGAACAAGAGCTCCGTCAAGCTCAGAGGCCGGTAAGCGAGCGCCTGGGCAGCAAGAACCTGGCGGCACATCTCTGAATTTTTGGAGGCGATAAATTGATTAGTCATCCGTTCGTACAGCCGGTGGAGTCCAGGTGGGAATTCGTGTATCATATCAAGTACGTCCCATGGGTCGGTCTCTCCACGGCCAAGCTTCTGGTAGACTAAGGCAACCCATAAGAATGTATTGCTAGAATTGGACTTCAAGTATTGTCGGACTGCCTCTCGAGTTTCTGTGTCCAAGTCTTTCGATCTTGCTAGGTCCGTGGTTTTAAAATCGATATAACGATCCACAGCAGCCGAAATAGAATCGGCGTTTAACTCCAATTGTAACATGATTTTCTGTGTCGCGCTACTGAGCCCGCTCTCAATGGAAGGCCAATTGCGACTAGAGACGAGCACTCTCAAGCGCGATGATGACAGGGCCGCGATCCATTTTAACAGGTCATTCTGGCCTTCCAAACATTCGTCGAGTGCATCCACAATAAGGTACGTTGTTTGCTGACGTGCCTCCGTTTCCTCTATCAGGCGATTGAATATCCTGCATAGAGCAGTCCAGCCGTTCATGTCCTGGAACTTCTGCTCACTGGCCTCATCAATGTCTTGTCGAACACTTTCCAGCAACTCACGCCGCTGAGATAGTAGCGAAAATATAAGTCCCCGTACCACAGATGTTGCCTGGTTAAGTTGATTACTGGTGGCTTGACAGAAGTAGTAGACAACGTTCCGGTTCCTTGTATCCGTACGCTCCAATTCGTTGATGATTCCACAAAGCAACATGGTCTTACCCTTCCCAGGGTCTCCTCTGATCCATAGGAGTCGGCTGCCCTCGTCGTCGCGCCATCGCTGGAAGTCCTTATGATCGAGAATCCATACGTATGAATCGTGAAGCAGGCCGCCTTTCTGCTGTTCGATGCGTGTCTTATCATCTCGGGGGTCGGTCAATCGCACCTTGAGGAGAGCTTCGATGTCATTACTTCGCGCGCCTTTCACGTTGTCAGCTTTTAAAGGAGCTTAGATAACGAGAAGCATACCGATATTTATGTCGCCACCGACGCTAATATGTCCGGATTCCGTGTTCTGAATGCCTTGGCCATGAAATTTGACTAGACTGTGTGGGTCGGCGGCGTTGGTTCCATTTGTCGAGTGGACAGAGTCATGAGTGTGGTCCGTCTTTCGTCGCTTTGCTGGGTTATCCATTGATTTCTAGATTCATGAAGGATACGTTAATTCTCCATTACACTTTGAAAAGGACACGCTATCGGTAGTAATTTAGGGTGGCATATTGATGTCGTAGTTGGGATAATCCGGGGGAGGGTGGACTACCTTCTTTACGCACTAATAATACGTTAGCTCGTTTACCGTTAATATTCATGGCTTGTTATGTTTGTGTTTCGTTTCCCCAACAGTTAGGCGCATAGCAACTATTCACCACGTGTATGATGTCCAAAACAGAAGAATTATATACGTACCCAAGGATTCGCTCGCCCGTCTAAAGGCGTGGTATAGCTGCGCAGGAGTTACAAAAACCAATCCACAAAACTTGGAAACTGTATAGTTGAAAGCACAAAAGTGTGAGGTTTGGTCTCCTGAGGCTGGACAGTACGTCAAAGAGTACCGTAAGGTGTCGTGGGTGATGGAAATGTGGGTGTTTGACCCCTGAGGAGGTTTTTAGTTAAAAGCACTGCTTACCCCTCTTTACGACCTGACTTTGCGACCGAGCTGAGTCCTTTCCAGTCACATGGCGTGAAGAACGCTCATTGGTTGATACCAATACGAATAGATTTCATCTGGCATCTCTAAACCTAGGGTTGGAGAACTGTATTGGAGAGGATAATAATATTATGGCATAGCCACCATTGATTATTGATCTCGCCTAAAAGAGAAAAGCTCCCAGATACTTCTTGTTAACATCCTCAGCAAAATACGCAAAAACATGGGGCGGGACGCCTCACTTCTTGCTGACGTGCATAAAATGAGAGATTGATGCCTAACTTAGGGTTAAGCGAACGTACAGTGAGTGTGTAGACTGGGTACCCACTTGATTCGGCCATGTAACATCAAGGCGAGGTCTCGGTAGTATTCAGCTCAAGGCAGAAGCGACTCAAGTGCCTTTTCATGATTTCCCATGTTAAATAATGTATTTAGCCCAAAGTACCCATGGAATTGTAATTCGAATTGTCCACTTACACACTACGTAGCTATGGCACCTTTGACTCAAAAGACTCATGACGCTTATAACGTCGCTATATTATGCGCCCTGGACCTAGAGAGGAATGCTGTTCGCTACATGCTAGACGAGGAGCACCAGCGCCTGCCGACTCAACCGGGCGACTCCAATAGCTACACGCTTGGCGAGCTGAACCGCCATAATGTAGTGCTGGCTTGCCTACCGAGTCAGCAGGGCAAGGGTGCTGCTGCAACTGTCGCTACAAACATGTCGCGTTCATTTCCTTCGATCAAGTGGCGTCTGTTCGTAGGAATTGGTGGCGGAGTACCCAGCGACAAACATGACATCCGCCTGGGCGACGTGGTCGTCAGCATGCCAGAGGGCGAACATGCAGGCGTCGTCCAATATGATCTAGGGAGAGCGACGAACTCTGGATTCGAATTGAAGGGTTTTCTGTGGCCACTGCCTGCTCTTCTCAGAAACGCCGCCCAGGACATGCGATCCGATCACCTTGGCCGGGACAATAAGATCGGAGAGTACATGGACACCATGTTCAAAAAGTGGCCGCGTATGGCTTCGTATAAACAGCCGCTGGAACCCGACATCCTCTTCCCCGCGAACGTCCCGCACCCTGACGGCGCTCGAGCCTGCACTGGCAGCTGCGATCCCTCTCAAGCCGTCGCCCGGCCGATGCGTCAGTTTGGCGGCCCCGAGATCCACTACGGGCTGATTGCTTCAGGCGACGCCGTCATCAAGAACGCGGCTGCGAGGGATGAAATTGCCGAGAGGCTCGGGGATGTCCTCTGCTTCGAGATGGAAGCGGCCGGGTTGATGACCGAGTACCCGTCGATCGTGATTCGCGGCATTTCCGATTACGCGGACTCGCACAAGAACAAGAACTGGCAGAATTATGCGGCCGGCACAGCGGCGGCCTGTGCGAAGGAGCTCCTATCTTATATCGATCCTGAGGTCGCGGCGACTGAGCCGGCTCCCGAGGTCGTGGTACCCGAGCCGATTCCCACCCCGAAAAATGAGGCACCGTCGGGTAATGTCTTTAATGGCCAAGGGCTGCAAAATGTAGGGAGTGGAACTGTTAGTATTGGGAGGGATTTCCGAATCGGCGGAGGAAGATGATCTCAGCATCATGAATGGGACTGAGAAACTATATCGCATGCCGACATGTAGGACGAAGCGACTCACTCAAGTATAATAATGACTAAGATAGATTTCAATGGTAGAACAGGATTGAGATTATTGGCTAGTTGCCATCGGCCACTACCTTTAACTATGACGGCTGAATTCGATTGCGTTTCACTTCGATCAACAAGGTTCACCTGAAATTCGTTCAATACTTATACATATGATGGTACGGTTTAACGTATCTCCATATATAAGGGCGTCCTATCTCCTGTAGGAGAATGCTCTTTCATAACATCTAGTATAGGGGTATAATGAACACTTGTTGTTGCGGAGAGATCCTGCCCTACCTATGCTAGGCCCAGTTACCAATATACACAATGCCCCTCTGTCCCGGAGGTGTGACAGACTCTGAGAGTGAAGGAGATAGAATCGCCGCCATGCTGAAATAAGGATTGGCCGGAGCTCATTTAGACAGGTAGTTGTATACTCCATTGATAGTATAACATTTAAACGAGGCTGATACCATTGCCCAACAGCCCCGACTCGTAGGGGCTAGTCGGCCACGTAGCATTCGTAGGCATTTTCGGCACTTTGGCTCGAGTATCAAGTCTACTTGACACGCGGAACGATGTCCCTAAAGGCATTCCTGGTCGCACGAAGGTTTATCACGCCCAAAGCCTTTCTATTAGATATTCATAATGTGAATCTTGCTTCTAGATCTCACACACAGCCTGAGGTGTTACAGCGTTGACGCACCCCCAAGGGGCTCGAAATGTCTCGCGATTCTGTGAGGTAGATACCCATCTTGGCCGCCATACTAGGAGTCGTGATACGATCATGCGAGTGTGCCAGCGTCTTCTGAACTTGACTATTAGTAAATATCGTTAGTAGAGACTAATAAAAGCTCGGCCTACGCGACAGGTTCTCCAAGTTATAGCCGCTACAGGATGCTTACAGGCTCAGCTCTCAAGAGGAAGTGATATCAAAAGGACGAAAGGGCACGGACTGAACACCCCAGGCGCTGCATACAGGGTCGAGCCCCCTCAGAAAGAGAATCTATAATGGGAAGAGACTCACCAGCCGAGGAGCTTAGGTACTTGTCACACCCCCAGAATAAGGAAGTCTTCTGTATATCAGTAATAACACCTAGCGTATATAGTGTGGGCTCCTCGCGCAACAACAAGTGTTCATTCCCCAGAGTCGGACCGGCGGTGGTAAACCATAGCGCCATTACCTGCCGCATTGTAGCAGCATCGCGCAAGCTGAGAGTGAGATCGTCCTTCTTACCAAGAACATAGCAGCGCTAACAGAAACAGCAGCGCGGCTGCGAAGCGATCGCTCGTTGGTGACGCGTCCATCGGCTTGAGCCCTAGGGGCGTGGAGGGCGTGAGTGTTGATATTACATCACGACGCGGGTTAATAGTAAGCACCTACGTCCTGCACAATGTAACCGTACGATTCCTTTAAACAGCCTACGGCCATTACATCTGACAAGTCGTCCGAGCAAGCCGTTATCTTTGACACACTATCGGGGAATCTAGTATTCCGTCTTTCAGCAACGGCCCCTAACGGGGTTGTTAGTATCCCATAGACATTCACCGCCTAGGTAGTGAGATCAAGGCTTAGAGCTGAAATGGCAGATCTAGGGACTAATCTGCATGTCGAAACTAGAGTCCACTAACTTGTGGGTGGCTAGCCTGTATTGGGTCGGCACTGATCGTTATCGATGATTGATCCTCCTCTTGCAGAAAACTAGAGATCCTTCATTCTATTTCCGTCTCGTCCTAACTAGGTACGACTTCATCGTGGGAGTCATATTAGTGACCCAACCGCGTTTGGCTAATTATAGCGATATATGACCCAACTCTCGCACCGAACAAGTTTTATTCCGACTAGATTCACGATGGCTTCGCCTGACAGTGGACAAAAGTTGGTGTATTACACAGACGATTTCGGGCTAGTGATCCCAATAATACACCATTTAGCCTTACACAAGGCTTTCTCATAACCCCCACCAACTCAACTCCCGTAGGTAAATCGTCCTTCCCTTCATCATCGTTGGTATTACCGATAGATCTTTATGAGATAGCTAAGCTTTTAGGTCCAGCTGAAGAGTCCTTGTGTAGGTTCACAATGTCATCCGTTCATCCCGGAATCGATATATTAACCTCACTTTCACCTTGCTTTCTTCGTAGACGTAATATCAGCATCCCGAGCGTCCTATGCTTCTGTATCTGTTTAATAAGACACATAAACTAAGCCGCATCATGACGGCTGTAACTACTTCGAAGGGACCGCCCTATCCTGGTCTCCATCTCTCCTGGAACCCATGTCACTGGCTGTCAACCTTCTCGTTTCACACCTACACAATCTATCTCGTCTGTTCCAACAATATCTGGGACATCATTATCCCAGGGCTGCTGTTCGGCGCTACCAATTCGCACATTGCCCCTTTTTATGCAATGGGCCCTGCCCTTTCTGTATACCAGATCTTGGCAGCTACTCCTTTTATGCTTCTTTGGTCTTGCTGCAACATCTTCCTCTTCTGTCTGCACAACCAAAAGCACCCGGACACAATCGCCGAAGACAAGCTTAACAAGCCGTGGAGACCCATGGCAACCGGGCGTCTGACACCGGCACAGGCAACCCGGATATTATATCTCATGCATCCCCTGTGCTTTTTGGTCGCTCTAAGTATCGGAGGGTTCACACCCTACGTCATCTTAACCTTGTTCCACCTCTGGTATAACGAACTCGGGGGCGCATCAAACGGCATTCTCAAGAATATCCAAAACGCAGTCGGCTTTTGCTGTTTCTACACCGGTCCACTTGAAGTCGCAACTCAGCACTCTATCACGAACAGCAACCAGCAAGCTAAGATCTGGCTTGCTATTTTGGCAGCCATATTCGCTACCACAAGCCATGCACAGGACTTCCGCGATATGGAAGGAGACCGAGTTGCTGGTCGGCGCACTATACCCCTTGTGTTTGGGGAGACTCCGTCTAGGGTTTGTGTGGTGTTAGCAGTAGCAATATGGACGCCTGTGGCTTGTTGCTTCTGGGAAGTGGGATGGAAACAAGCGGCATGGAGCATAGTCGCTGGAACACTCATGGTACTTAACCTTATCCTGTATCGAACTAGACAGGGTGACGCACTGTCTTGGAAAATATGGGTGGTTTGGGTCCAGGGGCTCATAATGATTCCGTTCCTCAAAGCTTACTCTTGAAAAGGACCTGCCTCTTTGATCTCCTACCTTTTTTCTCGGACATAGTATTAAATATTACAATTAACTCAGCCATTGATTCCCAATGAGACCTAGCCGTAGGGAACCCTGTGAATGCCCGCAGAGAAGAACAGCGCTATAAGTGACATTCAAACGGAATGGAATTCCACCAACACGCGAATGAAAACGTTCCGCGATCTACCATAATCCCAGAGTATGAAGTCTAGTCTGAGGACAACGCAAGTTTCCCCGAGCTAAATTCCCGACGCACTAAAAGTTCCGGAACGGGAAAACCGGGGACCCTGCAAGTTCCATGCATCAAGCTGCCGACAAACTACCAACAGTTAAAGAACGGGGCCTAACTGGGCAGGTGTCAGATAGTCGGAGCTACATTGCGTGGCGGCGCAGAACCGTGCCGCTGAAGAATTTTCCGCCGCATTTGTCTTACTGTAATCAGCTCTCGGGGTGGCAAGGAATCACATGCACAACACAACTGTTAGTACCGCCTGCATCGAGTCGTGCGGGATTGACGGCGCCCGCGCAATTCATTGCAAAAGAGAAGGCCTAACGGCCAGCTATGTCTGACTCCAATTTGTAGCTCGCGTTCGATCTCAGCTCGGGTCGTTTCGACGTTGGCATTGCGACGCAACGGCTTATTGAACCCGCTGGGTTGGGACGGTGCCTTTTAAACTATACTACGCACGCCGACTACCCTGGGTTTAACGTGGCTTGGTTCTACTACACTAGGTAGTAGATGCTATGCCTGTTGGTCCATGTATTGGCATGGATGCATGGTAGACTAGCTTGCGCCACCAAAATAGACGTTGGTGGCTTGCGGCCAAAGTGGCGGGCATGTTGGCTCCTCTTCGTTTGGCCTGTAGTATATACGATAGGTTACCATCGAGTAGGAGTCATGTATAATGTAACCCTGGCCTAACATTAATGCAGCTGTTTCGTTATTATTGATGGTAGACCTAAACCGTGCCGCAGGCTAAGCAGACGTGACTATAACAAATGACGGCGGCGCAGGTACATCTCATAATTTATACTTGCTTATGAATGACCCTTCTGCGTCATCTTCGCATCAGTTGAAACTTAGATTCCGAATATGCCGGGTGCGGTCACTCCCACGCCAGAGGAGATAGCCTGGATGCTATCGCGTCCTCACGACAGTGTCGTCCCGAATATCATTGCCTGTGGCATAATCACATTTACTTTTTCTACGTTATTCATTAGTCTGCGTCTTTGGTCCCGGAAGATTATCAGGGGAAGGTTGGCTCTCGATGCGAGCGATTGGTTTGCTGTGGCCGCTTGGGTAAGTAACTCTTACGCTACGTCGGCCAACGAACTCCTATAAACTAACCGGCTTAGAGTTTTTATGTTCCCTTCATCGTCACGTTCATTTTAGTTACACGTTATGGAGGAGGCAGACATGCTGTGTTCATCACAGATCCCCGTCTACTCGGCATAGTAAGTAACTACACCATGTGGCAGTTCGTCTCATAATCCCACCCTTTGCGGCACATCAATCATCTTCTGCTAACGACATGGGACGCTCTCCAGTTATACATCGTGCAAGAAAACCTCTACGCCGCCACGTTGGCCTGCTTGAAGTTTAGCATCTTAAGTTTATATAGGACTCTGTTTGGATCGTCTCGAACCTTTCACCTCTGTACTTGGGCCGTAGGCGCCTTGGTAGCAGAGTGGTTCCTTCAAGTAGTACTGGCGACAAACCTGCAATGCGTACCTCTTTCCGCTTCGTGGGACCCCAACGCCGGTGGCACATGCATCAATTACGGTGTTGAAGCGCTGGTTGCGTATATCATCAACATCA
Source organism: Xylaria grammica (assembly GCA_004353285.2). Lineage (NCBI taxonomy): Eukaryota > Fungi > Ascomycota > Sordariomycetes > Xylariales > Xylariaceae > Xylaria > Xylaria grammica. Next base: position 1,290,759 of record NGZP02000010.1, on the reverse strand, counting down.
GTACCGACATCATCATTCTGAGCATGCCTATCCCGTTGGTCCTAAGGCTCAATACCTCAAAGACCCAGAAACGGAGATTGATCATTTCTTTCGCAGCAGGCGGCAGGTGGGTATTTATAAAGATTTCTCCCCGTTTGACTGGCTGTTCGCCCACTAACTATTATCTAAATAGCGCTTGTCTCGTGAGCCTAGCACAACTTGCTTATATTACCAAGCTAGGCAACGACTCTGATTCAAGCTGTAAGTAGCAATGTGTCATTTCGGACTGCCAATCTTCTAACAAGGGAACTCTCTAGGGTCCGTTGTGCCATCATCCCTACTGGGTGCAGTAGAGCTAATGGTGGGGTTCCTCGCTACGTCTATTGCCACATATCGGCCCCTTTACCAATTCGTCTTCGTCGAGCGGATGGGAAGAAGTTCAGGAAGCGCAGCAGAGACCGAGCCTACTCCGTACCATGTTAGTTATCAAAAGAGTCAGTTTAGGAGGGACGTATTAGTCGGCACAGGCGGCGTTTCAGGAGACTTTTCAAGTGAGTCCCAGCGCGGCATAGTCGTAACTAGCCATATCGAGTTGACAAGGCACAATAATCCGCCGGGCACCTGGATAAGGGTCAATGATGGGCCATAGCGCCCAAATCGTGGCCAATTTTATATATCGGACATTCTTGTACATCTATTCGTTTCCTAGGGCTCCGAACTAAACTAGGAGCGAAATACATCATCAATTCCAGGTTTTTCCCTAGTGAATTGCGATTCTTGGTTAAATCCGGCATCTCGTGATGCTTCATCACCGTAAACTAGGCCTTCACCAAATAGCAAGGAAAGGAAGTAACCTGCGTGTGGTATAACAAGGGCTTCTGAGGGGGCTCGGAATGTGTCTTCAGATTAAGTATAATCTTCTATGGTGTCAAAGGTCCATGACCCTCCAGAACAAAGGGGCCCCGAGATGGCGCGAACGCCAGACCATATACATCAGTCGGCAACCATTCTGTCTCGCTTAAAGTTGCCTTAATGGCTTCATTTATGAGTGTCTCAGTGTTCACGCAAGGGGCTGACCTAGCCGACTGAAGTCCCGGTGATCATTAGGTGATATACGCCGAAAACTAGCAAAATCTCGCGTCCCAGCGCATCCAGCGCATCTCGCGCGTCACCTCCAAATCTTTAGCACGTGTTACGTCCAAATCTTCAGTTAATATAGAGTATTACGTGTGACATATAGATAGGAGTGCTCATTAACGACATGTTCGAATCCTTCAGGCGACAGCAAGGATTACTACAAAGGACTCTAGCCAGCTGGAAAAGCTGGTGTCTGCGCTACGATAGGTCACCAACTAACTCAGCCAAATTGAGGGGGGCCGGGTGTCCCGTGAATGAAGCATACGGAAATGATCGTTAGTTTCTTAGCCGGCAGACTGCTTCCGGGGCGGTATTAGAGTGCGTGAGGCTTCTCCTGCAAGCTGCAGCCCCACTACACCCAACATGCAGTGATCTAATGTCAGTACTACAATGAAATATGCAGCAGGGTTCCATCAGGCATCCAAGACGGCGCCACTAGCAGCCATATCACATACCTCCTGGATGAGTCCCCAACACACTGCAAACGCGAGAAGTGATAGATCTTCACACAATTTATAATACAAAAAAGCTGTCCCCTTTCAAAAACTCTCCCCGGTCCCAGATTGCCATCACCTTGGAATTCTCATCAACCTGAACAGCAGCTAAAATGTCAGCAGCCACAGAACCAGCAGTCTCCCTTGATTTCACAACGTTCTTGAATGTCATCGACGGGAAGACGTCGGACACCCCCCACAAGACCCGACAGGCGACCAATCCCTCAACGCTCGAGGCTAACCCTGAGGTACCGTTGAGTACATTAGACGATGTCAATCGGGCAGTTGACAGCGCACAGAAAGCAGCGCCCCTCTGGGCCGCTGTTCCTTGGAACGAGCGCGTTGAGGCTGTGCGACGGTTCGCGGATGCCATAGAGGCTAATGCGGAAGGCCTCGCGAATCTGATCATAATGCAACAAGGAAAACCGGTGAGTATTGTCACATAACGACCCCTTCATGTGTTGGCGACTCTTGCCCGTTAGGGGATAAGCAAACCCCCTTTCGTAGATGCTAACGCTACTCTAGCCAATGTGGGCGCATCACGAGATCTCGATAAGCGTCCGGTGGGTGAGGGAGTTCTGCGATATGGCACCCCCTGGGGCCGTCATCGAGGACACGAAGGAGTGCAAGGTCACGACGCGCTACACGCCTCTCGGCGTCGTAGTCGGCATCGTGCCGTGGAACTTCTCCATACAACTAGCCTGCGCCAAGATAGCCCCTGCACTACTTACCGGCAACGCCTTCATCTGGAAGCCGTCGCCGTACACACCGTACTGCACCCTGAAGATCGCCGAGCTGGGCGCACGCTTCTTCCCGGCCGGCGTCCTCCAAGCACTAAGCGGGGACGATCGGCTCGGCCCGTGGCTGACGCAGCACCCGGGTGTCAACATGGTCAGCTTCACGGGCTCTGTTCCCGTGGGCAAGAAAATCATGGAGTCCTGTAGCCAGACGCTCAAGCGCGTGACGCTGGAGCTGGGCGGCAACGACGCCGCTATCGTCTGCGCCGACGTGGACCCTGCCGCTGTCGCGAGCAAAATCGGCCTTATCGCCTTTGCCAACTGTGGCCAAATCTGCATTGCTGTAAAGCGTGTGTACGCCCATGAGTCCGTGTACGACGAAGTTTTGGCCGCGCTGGTCGCGTATGCGCAAGCCTTAAAGATCGGACTTGATGCGGACTCGTTCCTTGGCCCACTCGCCAATCAGCCTCAGTACGATCGCGTTAAGGAGCTGCTCGCAGACGTCAAACAGACGGGCCTTGTGGTCGCGACGGGGAGTACGGAGCCTTTTCCCGGTAGGATAGGTTACTTCCTAGCCCCAACGATCATCGACAATCCACCGGACGATGCGCGCATAGTTGTTGAGGAACAATTTGGTAAGTCACCCCTAATTCCTAGACACGGTCGGTCTAACTAACGCGTTGAAGGGCCTGTGCTACCTGTGATGAAGTGGTCTGATGAAAAGGACGTTATAAAAAGAGTTAATGCGACCGAACTTGGCCTCGGGGCCTCAGTCTGGACTCGAGATTCAGTTCAGGCTGACCGAATGGCCAGCCAATTGCAGGCTGGAAACATATGGATTAACTGCCACGCAGAAATGCAACCAAGCACGCCATTCGCCGGCCATAAACAGAGCGGATTTGGCGTTGAGATGGGTGAGGATGGTCTTAAGGCTTATTGCAATGTCCAGAGCGTATGGAACAGACCGGCGTGATGGGCCCGGCCGAGTGACTAGATCCATTAGCGTAGAAATATTAGCCGTGATCCGGCCTTTAAACAGCACAATCAATTGAAAAATATCTAAAGCTAAGCAAGTGACGTTTGTAGCCCATCTGATGATCGGGATTCCTAGTCCCACGCCGAGATAAAAGGGGCAGCAAGAAGTCTGTTGGGATGTTTGACGGGGCGTAAGGGGGTATGGTCTATATACACACACATTGAAATATCTTGCACCTAATTTCAGAGTTGAGCCTACTATATATTTCTAGTTCAGGCCCGTCAGCGGCTTCTAGTGTCCAAGGATAGCATTCATAATAATGTCCCGGTTAAAATTTCCGCCGCATAGCACAATGACGCTGGTTTGGCCGTCCAACGTATGCGCAACCTTAGTGAATCCGGCCAGAGCGAGAGCAGCCGAACCCTCGACAATCAAATTCTCGTTAAAAGCAAGTTCCTGTAAGGCCGCCTTGATCTCTTCCTCGCCACATTCTACGACCTCATCCACAACAGACATTGCCAGCGGAAGCGTGATCGTGTCTGCGTCGATACCCCCCGCCACAGCATCGGCCAGCGTATTATGATGTTCCGTTTCAACTACGCGCCCCGCAGCCATAGAGTCGGCCAGAGCCTTCGAGTTGGTTGCCGCCACACCGTATATCCGGGTACGTGGACTAAAGGCCTTTATGACGGCTCCAATGCCGCTGATTAGCCCGCCACCGCCCATGGAGACGAAAACATTGTCGACTTGCTCGCATTGCTCTAGAATCTCGAGGCCGATTGTCCCTTGGCCTGCTATGATATCGGGGTCGTTGTAGGGCGAAATGTACGTATAGCCCTCAGACTTGGCGAGTTGTTGCGCGTATTGTTCTGCCAAGCCCGTCTCGGTACCATGTAGTATCACATCCACGCCATAGGATCGGATCTTTTCTAACTTTTCGGGGACCACTGTTTCCGGGAGCACGATAGTGAGGTGCTTGGAGAGGGCTTGCGACGCGAACGCGGCGCCGATTCCGTGGTTACCTGACGATGCCGTGATCAACCGTTCGTTGTCGGGCTGGATAGACAGCTTGGACATTGCACCCCTTAGCTTGAACGACCCAGTCTTTTGGAAGTTCTCCAGCTTAAAGAGAACTTTCAGATTACTGCCCTGTTTACCTGTTCTGGACGGCACGAGGGGAGTCTGGTAAACATAGCTGCGAATGCGGCGTCTCGCTTGGACAGCACGGGCTGCCGTTTCAACGTACGAGCTCATTATATTTATCGGTCGTATTTGCAGCCGTGCCTTTCATTGCGTTGTAACAAGAAGCCTGGGATGTAGGCAATAGGGGCGTGACAGTAAGTGGTCGAAGATTTACCCCTCACCCTCCGCTGATCGGAGATCTCCGATAATACATGTCAGAGTACCTAACCGGCACCGACCTACTCGGTCTACAGCGGCTGACACTTATCCGGCTAAGAGCTGATTTTAAACAATATTAGGTGCGGCGAGAGTGCCGGATATTACGAATGCGTTACGATGCGTTATTTCCGTAGAGCTGTTAATGACGAAATCGTAAAGAGAAAGAAGGTATTCTAAGAAGGCTTTAATGTGGTACGCATTTTTAAGGTGGTGTCACTAGTGTGTATATTAGCGTCAGATTCAGTCGGTATATGTGCGGAGGGTATGTGAGAACGTCTCCAAAAAAGCTTCGTGGCATCCGGGTGTGAAATAAATGTGAACAAGGAGACCCGGAGTATAGATAAGGACGTTGGTATGTAATAGGTAATGTATTCAGTCCCTTCTGGCTTCTCGTTACAATATGACTTTAATATCAACAGCTACGTAAGGATATTCAACTCTCGGCATCGTTTTTTAGACGCATCCTTTGCCATTTAGCCCTTAGAGCGAACTGTCCTTGAAATACTAAAAGTCCAACCACGCCAACCAAGGTCCCGAAAATGGGAAGGACGGCAAAGATAATGGTCGCAACAGAAAACCCCCAGCTTACTCGCACAAACGCTTCCCAAGTATCACTCCCGAGCGCTGCAAGTACGACTTGCATGGATGATAGAACTAACGAAAAGATGGCGAATATGAAGGCCAAGGGAGCGGCATAATATCGAAGAGACTGAGAAGTATGCCATAACTGTAACTGGTAGTTCCAGGGGAGCTGCCGCTGGACATGGACGAGGCGGAAAATACTCGCCATGTGGATGATGCGAACAGCCCAGTCTAAGCGAGTGAGTCGAAATTGGCCGTAATGGTAACGGTGCGAGACGCTGTCATCATTCACCGAGCGGAAGGGCAGAATAAATTTCTGGAAGCCCTGAAAAGAGACGTATTTGGGCAAGAGATTGGCCCTCTGCGCGATGATGAAGTCGGACTCGTGCTGTATGAGGAAGCCGTAACTGCGGAGAAAGCCGAGGGCCGCTCGGTGTTTGTCGTATCGTGGCCGTGTGTGCACGGGTTGAGCGGGGGGCTTAGGAATATGATCTCGCCAGATTGCATCATTGAGGAGATAATCCGGTAGTGGTTTTATATAAACCGTTTCGTTGTACCATACGAGGTGAAGCTTGGGTTCTTCGGCTGCGACGATGGCGCGCCTCTTTATCACATGCTTGTGTAGCGGATCGATATGCGCTCCGTCCTGGGTTGCGACGAGCCATAAGTAGGGATAAATGTCGTCGGCGATTCTTGTCTCTAGGTCTCTGGCGAGGCAACTATTCCAATCGTCTGTGGTATTTTGTATGCCATGACGAATTGCTAGTTTAGCGCTGGAGTCTCGGTTCAAGTGGTCAACCCCTCTAAAGGGCAGGCCCTCATACTCAGGCGTACGGACCATGCTGCCGGCTGGGTAGAAACGTTATGCACTATTCTTGGACACCATCCATTCTTGAATAGTTGCGGTACCAAGTTCATTTAAATGTCCCCACGACCAAGTTAGTCATATATCCGGGTCAAGACAACAGGCAGAGGCCACCGTCTCCCTATGTTTCATCATGCGCTTTCTGGCTTGGTCCGCGCTAATACTCCAATAGAAGATAGATGACAAAAAGATGAAAAAAAACATCAATGCAAGTCTCTTGTCGGCTGAAACAGCATTTGTAAGGCAAACAAACGACGGGCAATGCCGTAAGGGAAAGCAAAGCATTCTACGAGCGAAGAGAGGGGATTGGTAGCCAAGCGCCGGTAGCCAGGGGCTGATACCCCATACATCAAATACGGACGGGGAACCAATCGCTTGGTCCGTCACCGGCCGGGGGCAGTTGGCTAAGCGGGAGTTTACCCCTCACGATGTACCGCATTCATGACTCCTGCTCCTTCATCCCAAGGGTGCTGACCGAAAGCGCACATTTTTCTTCCATTAATATCCATCTTGTCCCAGGCTACTGATACCCAACTCAAACTCAACTACCTGAATGTCTCTGTAAACATACGGCTACTGTATGCTCACACAGTTAGTAGCGACGCTCTCGAACTGGTTTGTGGACAACGGACTGTTTGCAAGCCCTTATTGCCGTTGAAGTAATTTCGGCGAGACAGCGGTAACGACGTGGCTCTCTTGCAACCCCATTGCGATTAGGCACCAGTTTTGCGCACATAATCATGGAACTCAGCATACTCCCCTGGGCCACCGCGATTACAGTTATAATCGGGACGGTCTGGATACTTGCTGAATCCCGAGTTTCCTGACCCGCCTCCGGAGCCGATGAGATCGACACAACTACGATGGTGCGGTAGAATTACTCCGGCGTTTCGACCGGTTCGGGATACTGCTGTTGCCCGCCGCGGAGACTCCGTACACTCATTGGTGCGGTGGGGGCCGATGATGAGAGATCAAGTGAGCCACGTCCTTGGGACCCCCTGGCATTTGATTTTTCTGGAAACTACACTGTTGGGGACTTGCGAGTTGGCCGAGGAACTGAGTCCTATCTACTCGGCAGACTACTATTACGAGAGTCCTATATGTGGGAGTAATCCTTTTGTCTACGAGGATCAGACAGCATAGAAGATTCCACCTGATAGAGTTGTCCCAAGGGGGGGGGGGGGCAACGACGACGGGGTGGTAAGTTGTTATAGTTGTATCTCCCCTTTCGTACTCCGTCGGTATCTTTGCTGCCAAGACGATTAGGCTACTAGTTACCAGCCCCAAGATAAGTGTGGCTAAGGGAATTCTCCAACAGCCACTTCGTGGCTGCACCAGGCCATCTTACTGGCGAACTTCTGCCTGTTGAATGCAAGGCACTTCGTGCGGTTTTGACATGTAACGGGGTTTGGCGGTGAGAGGCGCGTAAGTACGGTAAATCAACTGAAAACACCCCCCGCAGCTGTGGAAGAGCGTGAGAGAGAGAGGAGCAGGGGCCAGCAGCAGCAGGGGGCAGCAGCAGGGGGACGTCAAGCTTTCATCCCTGTTGATACGCGAGGGACCGCGCCTGCGGGTCGTCGCCGGTGCTGGGGCTATCCTGGGAACCCCCACCTTGCTAAGCCGTATTCTGACTAAACTGGCATTGGGATGGGCCGGAACAATAGCTTCTCCGGTCCCACATCTCCGCCCCTACATAGTACATGAACGCAGATTGTGAAAAAAAAATAATTAAGGGGTAGAAGTGTAAGAGAGATTGTGTTGCAACAACAGAAAAGAAGATGAAGAAGAAGATGGATAAGGAGACTGCATCGGGTATCGCCAACCATGGCACTCGGGTCCTCTCACGGATACTATTATGAGATCATGCTGTCTCATCATAATAAACAGTAACATTACTTTTACACTGCACACCACGGTAGTATACAGCATTCTACTACTACGATGTACTCCGTACGTAGTACCTAGGTAACTAGGTTACATGGTGCATGGACCCTGTAATCTCCAGACCGGGTTCTGACTGGGTTTGTTGTCAACATACGTGTACTAGCATACTGCTAGGCAGCGTGCTAGGCGATGTGCTAGCAGCGTGCTAGCGGTGGCACTACCGCCTAGGAACATGGCGGAACATTGCCCAATGGTGCAAACAGGTACCAACAGCGGTGATAGCGGTGATAGCGTTCTCTATTGGGCCTAGCGACTCGAATGCGTTGGCCAATTGTTCTTCCGGAAAGCCGTTCCATCGTGGTCCACTTGCTTTCTACACTAGGCATCTTTCCCCATCTTCTCATCTCTCAAAATCTTAGTTCTTCAGGGTCATTTCATAATCTCGACTCACCGACTCAACCACCATCACTCAGAACCATTTTCCGCCTCATTCACCGTCCACCATGCGCGAGATCGTGAGTTGCCTCTTCATCACGTCCACATCCACGCCGAACGCTCGTGCCGTATTTCCCCCCAAGCTAACAGTCTGTCCTCCCTAGGTACATCTTCAAACCGGCCAATGTGTGAGTATTCATTCGTCCTTGCTCGGCATCTATCGAGCTTCGATGATCCTAGCTGTGCTGACACATTTCAATAGGGCAACCAGATTGGTGCTGCCTTCTGGCAGAACATCTCGGGCGAGCATGGTTTGAACAATGACGGCATGTGAGCAGCTCCGGGCCTTCTCCCTCACCATGCCACCTGAAAGCTCACATCGTCGCGAATACAGATACGAGGGTACCTCCGAGCTACAGCTGGAGCGTATGAACGTATATTTCAATGAGGTGCGGACTCCAGTCCTTCTGGTGTCGCTCGACATATAACTCACACTCTACTAATCGCAGGCATCCGACAACAAGTACGTGCCCCGTGCCGTACTGGTCGACTTGGAACCCGGCACTATGGACGCCGTGCGCGCCGGTCCATTCGGCCAGATGTTCCGCCCGGATAACTTCGTTTTCGGCCAGTCGGGTGCCGGTAACAACTGGGCGAAGGGCCACTACACCGAGGGTGCTGAGCTCGTCGACAACGTCCTCGATGTTGTGCGCCGTGAGACCGAGGGCTGTGATTGCCTCCAGGGTTTCCAGATCACGCACTCCCTGGGTGGTGGTACCGGTTCCGGTATGGGAACGCTGCTCATCTCCAAGATCCGAGAAGGTTGGTAAACCCTGTAACCTGCCCGAATTTCCCTTTACCTATTTCTCTACACTGGGAGTTTTGCCTAACGTGCCCTCGTAGAATTCCCTGATCGCATGATGGCTACTTTCAGTGTCGTCCCGTCCCCGAAGGTGTCCGACACCGTCGTGGAACCGTACAACGCTACGCTGTCGGTCCATCAGTTGGTTGAGAACTCGGACGAGACCTTCTGTCTCGACAATGAGGCTCTCTACGACATCTGCCAACGCACTTTGAAGCTAAACAACCCTTCGTATGGCGATCTGAACCACCTCGTGTCTGCCGTCATGTCGGGTGTTTCGACTTCTCTACGTTTCCCCGGGCAGCTCAACTCCGACTTGCGTAAGCTAGCCGTGAACATGGTAAGTCATCATCTTCCCCATATTTATCCCCTTGTCTCCATGACCGGATCCAGTAAAGCTTACAACCAATGCCTAGGTGCCTTTCCCTCGTCTCCATTTCTTCATGGTCGGCTTTGCACCTCTCACTAGCCGTGGTGCTTACTCATTCCGCGCCGTTACTGTGCCGGAGCTCACCCAGCAGATCTTCGATCCCAAGAACATGATGACTGGTTCTGACTTCCGCAACGGACGGTACCTCACGTGCTCGGCCATCTTCCGGGGTAAGGTCGCTATGAAGGAGGTTGAAGACCAAATGCGGACCGTCCAGAACCGCAACTCCTCTTACTTCGTAGAATGGATCCCCAACAACGTGCAGACCGCTCTCTGCTCCATCCCGCCTCGCGGATTGAAGATGTCGTCTACATTCGTCGGTAACTCGACGGCTATCCAGGATATCTTCAAGCGTGTCGGCGACCAGTTCTCTGCCATGTTCCGTCGCAAGGCCTTCTTGCATTGGTACACCGGCGAGGGTATGGACGAAATGGAGTTTACCGAGGCTGAGTCCAACATGAACGATCTTATCTCCGAGTACCAGCAGTACCAGGATGCCACTTTGGATGACGAGGAGGAAGAGTATCCCGAAGAGGGATACGAGGGCGAGGAGGCTGAGGAGACTGAGCTATAAAACGTCTTCTAATCTGTTATATTCTTACCCCCTATAGCTTATTAGGTTTCATCTCCATTGCTCGGCAAGAATAAGAAGCCTCCCACCACGACAGGTCGTACGTCTTTAATTTTGTGCTATCAAATACGTAGTCCGTCCAACGACAGCCGAGGGCGAAGTTTATTTAGGAAGCATACACATCCACGTCATTGGCATCCCCGTGCGCGATATCAAGCTTGGTAGTACTGACATGATTGAGTAGAATTGTAGATATTAACGACAGACCAAGTCATCCCTAGCTAATGAGCACTCAAGGCGTAAGAGTTACTATCCTACCGAATGCAGTGTACTCCGCCGCGGCGTCAAAAGCCTCCTTCCAATCCTCCAGCCTAAAAGACTTGGTCTCAACGAGATCCGCGCCTCTAGCGAATAATCCTGCCTCCAGCATCTTCACAAACAAAACCAGGTCCTCTCGCTCGTACATGAGCTTGCCCTTCAGCTGGAGGTCGTATTCTAAGAAGTGCCAGCCGACAATGGGCTGTTCCACAGACCCCATCACGCTGATCCGCCCGCCGCGCCGCAGCGCGGCTATGGCGCTGGGCAGATGTGTCGACTGCGCTGCTGCCGGCGGCGACAGGTCCAGCACGGCGTCGATGGTGCCGAAGGCCTTCAGCGCCGCCGTGTCGACCGCCTCATCCCCCGTGACCTTGACGGTCTCGAGATTGGCCCACGGCGTCCCCTTCTCCACACACGCCTTAAGCCGCGCGAGCTCCGCCTCGTGGCGGCCCATGGCAATAACCCGCGCGCCGATCGCCAGCGCAACCTGCACCCCGGCCCCGCTGAACCCGCCCGTCGCGGGACACACGATGACGGTCTCGCCCGCTTTTAGATCGATGGACCGCAGCCCCCCGAACGGCACGAGTAGGTGCGACAGGTAGATCAGCTCGCGCGGTGTGTACCCCAGCTCCGCGCACAGCCGGGCCTCGTTTAAGGCGACGCAGTTCTCGAGCGGGACCTTGGCGAACTCGGCGAACGTCCCGTCGTGCCAGACGTCGCGGCTCAGCTGCCGGCTGCCGGCGCTCGAGCCCTCGTGGATGCCCCACAGGTAGATGGCGCCGGGGTCGTCGCGGCCGCGCACGACGCAGTCGACCCAGACGAGCTGGCCCGGGCGCAGGGCTGTAGCGTCTGGCCCGACGGCCGCTACGCGCGCGACGGCGCTGCACCCGCCTACGATCGGTGTGATGAGAGGGTACCGCCGCGTCCCGTCGTATATGTCGCGCTGGTAGGAGAGCACGGAGGATTCGAGGACCCGCACGACCACGCTGCCTGTGTCTGCTGTGGGCGTTGGGCGCTGCTCGACGCGCATGGCGCCGCCTATGCGGTCGAGGACTAGGGCGCGGTAGTGGCTTGGGATGTCTGACATTGTAAAAGTGGTGGTGATGAAGTGAAAGTTGAGTGGTTGTTTTCGGGTAATGGGGGTATGTATGGGCTGTGAGTGTGTTCTGTGACTTGATTGCGATCTTCAACGTGTGAGTGTATGTCTTATATACTTGGGCAGGAGACAGGGTTTCGTTCTGCTACGCGGAGATAGATAGATCCTCGTTGTCCAATTGTAGCTGGCGAGCTGGGCTCGGTGGAGGGAACATCTCCCTCGGGGCCGCGGTGATACCGGATTTCGTTTCCGTGGGGTTAGGCGGCTCCGGCGCGGGGACGGGGTTATGTGATGATTACTCTGCGGGGCCGGGAGTTACTTGGTTGTTTTGCCTGGCGAACAGTGTATCTTTGTGTACCGGAACCGGTGTGATTATGGAATTAGGGAAAGTATCTCGGCAACTTGAGGTTTGTATAAGTAGACGATCTCAGTGCACTAACATGATAAGGACGTGAACACCGTGTCGCAAGGCTACCAAGGGGGAAATAATACTCAGTGAGTTGCGTGCAAGCGAAAGTATGCTCGGTTTTTTTGCCGTTTATTAATTTATCTCGGGTTCCCAACATCGACTAAATCTACAAGAGCAATATATTCGGGTCAAACATCCCGTCCGCATCCGACGCGCCTATCTGCAGTATATCCGCAAAGCTAAAAGCATCACCAGACAACAAACCGAGCGGCTCATCGCCATGTACCGAACGAAGCCCCCCACGCCCTTCGTCGGCCTCAGACAAAGCGGCAGTGTCACCAACCCCAAGGTTCGCTTTAATCAACCCGTAGCACGCCTCCAAGCTATCCTTCGCGCTCTGCGCCATGCGCTGCTGCAGCACCGCCGCCGCCGCCGACGCGCCCTCCTCCCCACCAGCCCCGGCCTGGCTCAACACAATACTAAGCTTCATATGCAGCATAACATTCGTATCGCCTAGCTCCAGACGCTCGACCCACCGCTGCCGCGCCTCCGCCACAGCATCCACCAGCATCTCCCTGTACAAACTAGGCCCCTGCTCCTCGATCTCGATGAGCAGCTCCGACGCCAGCGCCAGCGAGACGTGGTTCAGACAGCTCTTGAACAGCCCGCCGCCGCGCCGCATGAGGTGCGCGAACGCGGCGTCGGACGGCGACGGCGGCCTGAGAAGCGCCATGGCGCTGTCGAAGCTCACCTTGCGCGAGCGGTAGTACAGCGCGTTCTCGTGGATGCGGCCGGCGAGGGGCCGGTGCAGGATCAGTAGGAAGCGCCGCAGCAGGAGAGACGCCATGTTTTGCTTGAATCCGCGGCTTGAGGCGGCGTGTTCGGTTGGTGCTAGCGTGTTGGTGCTGGCTTCGCGGCAGGCGGCGCTGAGTTTTGCGCTTAGGGTTGACATGGTCTCGTCGTTGAGCGCGCTGCCGAGCCCGTTCAGCCGGCGGAGCATTTCTAGTCTGGGAGGGAGATTCTGCAGGAGGAAGCGCTGCAGACTCGTGTCGGTTGCGGCTGCCTCGTCGTGCGGGGTGATGAGGGTGGTGGTTTCGTCGATGTCTTCGTCGTTTATGTTGGCGGGCGGGCCGGTGTCGAAGTCGTCGTAGGATATCCCCGGCGGCGTCCCGGAGTCTAGCGATGCCTGGGCGTTCAGTTCTAGGATGGTGGCCCATAGTCTCTTCCGCGTTTCGGCCTGGCTAGGTGACAACAGATGTGAGTGAGGTTCCGGACTGCTGAGATATGAGGGTGTGTTGTGTGGAACTTACAAGACAGACATTTGGGGAAAGTGTCTTGGGTCGCGGTGTAGCCCCATTTGCACGGCTGAGCGCATCAGCGTGCCTATCGCGATCCAGGACAGATCACCACCGACTGAGAGGACCTGGCGCGCTAGGATCAGGAGACAACGGACTTGGATCGCGGCGAGACTCAAACGGTTCTTCTCCACCGGCGCAGACAGCCAGTCCTGAGCCGAGTACAACCACCGACGCGCCGACCCGTAGACTTCCTTGGCGTTGGCTAGTTCCGGGCAGAGACCGCATCCGATAGCTATAACAAGCTGAATTTTAAGGATCGTGACATCGGCAACGTCAGCTGGAGCCGCTTTGTATCGCTCGTATTCCTTCCGGAACGACGGCTTATGGAGGATGCGAAAGGCGTCTTCAAAATTCGATTCATACAGACGGACTAAATGATCCGCCGTCTCTAGTGACGAGACGATCGGCTCCGGACACGACAGCAGCCTGCCGGGCCGCGGCGTCTTCGCGTTTCGCGACAGCTGCTTGCATTGCTGCATGAGCGTGCGGATCGCGGTCTTCAAGGGGGGCCCGGCGACTTGTTCTGCTGTGTTCCTTGCTTCGCTGCGCGTGAATGATGCGATTTTTTTGAACTGGGATTATTATAAGCGCATGTTAATACCTGATATGGGTTCGCTTTAGTCTTAGTCGCCTTACCTCGTGGACGGCGTTTGTCCAATGTGTACGGCCGAAGAGTCTGGATTTGTTTAATACTAGTGCCGCGGTATCACCGTGTCCATAAGACGATGTTAACGACGCCGGAGCACGACTGGCTTCGAGTGTAGAACTCGACTTGCTCTGAGGGGTTGCCCCTTTTGGTGATCGGGCTCGGCCCGTGAACCCTGCGGCTTCGACATCGTTGGTCCCGGGGAAGCCCGCTTGACGTGACGTGGGATGGCTTATGGCATGGCTCTCCGCCCCAGCAGAACCAAACACAGACGAAGAAGAGTCAAAGCTCAAACGTTGTCGTGGAGCAAGGTTGAAGTCCAAGGTAGTGTCAACCGATCGTTCCGCTGGAAGACGATTATCATAAAAAGACCCTTCTCGACCGAGCCGCTCCGGATGCCCGGCGAGAGGGCGTTGGCCGACGTTGTAAAGACAACGGCATTTAGTTAGCACGCAATGGCTGCAGGGATGGTTCCGATCGCACTTGACTTTACGCCTGCGGCATTCTTCACAGGACCGAGGAAGACGGCGGCGTTGTCGGCGGGGAGCTTGCATGGTAGATATTCTAGATAGCCACCACACAAGACAGGTAGTGTAGCCATGATACAGAAGTAATACTAGTAGATGTGATCATGTGACGCAACATCTCGAGCGACCTCGCATCCGTATTAATCTTGAAACCGCGTGGTTAACTCCGCCGGGGCCAATCGCGTGCGCGGCTTTACCGATGGCTCGGGCCCGCGTTATCTCCGCCGCGGAGTATGGGATTCTGGGGTTTATCTTATGCGCTGTACTATCCCGCGGTCGTCATAATGCCGAAGCAGGCCGCTTTCCGTGTCGGACGCATGCAGCTTACGTTCGTTCGGAGAGACAACCAATAGAGCTCCGGGGTTCGTATATTCACACAACAAATACAATCTCGCCTCAGATGCCCTCGCATGACCAATGGCAAACAAGGAACCGTGTTTCAGTCGTAAATGGGCAACACTAGGGCAGCCACAACATCTGATTCGCTATCACGGCTAGTGATAGCTTGACCTGTCATGTGGGCTTGTGCTCTACCGAATACCGGCACCTAAAGCGGCGCACAAAATGCGATCAATAGGACATGGCGTGAGCCATTACTGGTTCGTGGGCTTCTCGTCCACAAGCGAATGTGAAGCTCTTTACCGTATAAAATGGTTGTAACGCGGTAACTGCGGTTATCAGTTTTGGGGGGGGGGGGGGGGGGGATTACTCGTGGCGCAAGACGTTGGGTCTGGGTCAATTTCCCCCCTTGCTTCGGCATCAGACCACATCGCGCCTACTGCGTCGTCGCTTTTTCACGCGCGATCGAGCCACCGACTTTCCTGATTGGCGGGCAAGCGGTGCTAATTCAACTACCTAGGTTGGGTGGTGCACATGGGGTGATCCCTAATATTTCTTTCAATTCACGGATTCTCTTCTCATAACCACGATTGCCGGAGACGTGACTATTCCCGCTTCCCCCATTTGCTGCGTGTCGGATATGCCCAGGCTGAGGAGGAAGTTGACAGGGGAGGAGAAGGAACGGCGCCAGACGATCCTGGCGGCCGTGGACGAGACCAGGCTTCGTCCGGGTTGGGGGCCTCGGGACGCCCTGAGGTATTCGCAGGGCGGGGTTACCAAACGGTATATCCAGGCCGGGGCGCTCCCCTTTTCTTCGGCCGCTCATTTCAACTTTTATGTCGACAAGGTATTCTGGAAACATTTCTGTGAGCTCCCCCGCCGCCGCCGTCGCTCCCCGCGGCTAGCTAACTGAAATCACCACAGGCCAAAAGGACTCCCAATTCCCCTTCGTCCCTGATTACCAACGCAAGGCCGACGTGCCGTACAGCGCACAGTACGCCAAGGCCTATTTCGCAGCCAGACCGACGCCCGAGCAGAGGAAGATCAGAGAGAACAAGGGGGCCAGGGAGAAAGAGAAGCGGCGGAATCCTCAACTCATTCGAGGCAGAGCGTATAAACAGGCTCTGGAGGATATGGTGGCCAACCAGGTACATTTGTCGCAGAAGAGCAGCCAGGGCCGCCACGAGTGCCGTGCACCGTGGGGTGCGAAGGTCGAACTGCACAAAGCCCTGCTCGGCAAGGCAATGCCTTACCTGCCAAGCTGCGGCCCGTTCGAGATGGAATGTCCATTCAGCGCGTTCGGGCAGGAATTTGCCGTTTGCTTCGGGTCGATGGGAGTATTAAGCGATGTTCTGAGGGAAGCGTCATTATATATGGGAGGCGACAACCTACAAATCTTGCTCTACGCCAAGTTTCGAGACTTGGCAAACGGAGACAGGCGCATCAGCTTACTCCTCGAGTGGCACCATATGGTGAACGAGACGAGCCCGGCGTGGCGGCGGGGCTTTTACAAGGCCTGGTGCGCCTTGCTGAGCTTGCTCAATCGGCAGCTGCAGGGCGCGAGGGTGAGCCTCACGGGTCACCTTAGGCAATACTACGGGCAGCAGGCGGCGGAGCACCTGGCGCTGCATTCCCAGATCGATCGCCGGATGGCGGCGTTGGAGAGTCGGGAGGAGACCCGGCGACAAATGGTGGAGGGCATGAAAGGGGAGGGTATTTCGGAGGATCTCGTGCAGGAGATGGAGAGGTTCACGAGGGAGATAGGGGGTATGCATGTGGAAATGCACATCGGGTCTAAAGAAAATGTGGCGGAAAAGGTTGAACAGTTAGTTTATTTGTCCGTTGACCCCGAAGGTCTCTTCTCCCTGGCTCCGGACGCCGCGGCTCGCCAGGGGATGACCAGGCCGACGGCCGAGAAGGTGTTCACCGAAGTGGTCCATTCTTTGACGCACGATCCTAAGATAGCGTTGTCCCAGCGCCTTGAAGGATGTGAGGTGCTGCTTGGCGGCTCCGAGAGCCCCTGGGGTAAACTCCTGCCGCGCGATGTGCGGTACAACATTATGTCGGCTGCCCTGTGGGACTACCAAAGAGACCACGGGCAGGCGGGTGAGTTTGAGATAGTGGGCCGCGGGCTGAAAACCCTCGAGCTTGTGGCTCTACAAGATCAGGTTTGGAGTAATGACCAGGCATTAATGTAATGGAAGGGTAGCTGCCCCCCTTGAGGCGAATACGGTAAAGATAGAAGTGTATATATCAGGGTCCAAGCCCTTGCCGCGATCGTGCTTAGTAACTCCTACGCGAGGTCTAGCAGATTGTCGTCATCACGGTCGTCATCTTCATGCATGTTGATGAGTTCCCCTCGGCGCGTGAAGTATTTGTGTGCGTACCTAGTCGCTTGGGCATCGGTGACCAACAACTTGAACAGCATACGAGCTCCCGGAACAGTCGCCCATTGACCCTCCCGAAGCGTGGACAGGAGGCATTCGGTGTCCTTGCGTAGGCCCCGAACCTCGCAGTCGGATATCGAATCAATGAAACAGAATATAATGATTTTCAGGTGGGCGATTTGGATGAGCAGGCGGAGGAAGAGCTTGCACACCCCCTCGAAGTTCCCCTGTTGGATACGCCGGAGACATTTCTTGTCGACGAAGCCCAGATTGAAAAGCGGCGCGAGTTTCTCGTTCGTGATAAGCTGGCCGATGAAGCTCTTCACGATGTCGGTTGCGCTGGTGTGGTAGCGGCGGCGGGGGTATCTCCGTCCACGACAGAAGTAACGCAGGAAGATGATAGCGTCGTGGCCTTTCTCGCGATAGTCTTGGGAAAACCGGGCGCAAAGGTGTGAGAGCGGCGAAATCTCGAAGTTATCTTCGAAATTGCCGTGGATCAAGAGCGCTGTCGCTTTGCGATCCTCCCGTAACCATTTTCTAAACTCGCCGCGCCTAGTCAACGCTGCTACTTGATTGAGCTGCTCTTCTTCGAGAAAGCCGGGAACGCTGATCTCCTTTATATGGGCTTTTAGCAATTGTGGATTATACTCTAGGTGCGCTGCTAGATCGGCTGGGGACGGCCCTGCTTGTGATTTAGTATGCGTTCGTGGACGTTCCGCGTCATGCTTACCGATTTCGGGTCCCTTAGCCTTCGCGTGTGTTGAAGATTCGGTAGAGTTTTGTCTCTTAGGAGGTCCGGAAGAGGAAAAGAACTTTTGATAGTACCATAATACATCGAGGCGACGGTCGTCGGAATGGTTAAAGGGAAACTCGTCGTGCCGGTTAGGATCATTGACTATCCGGGACTGGACGTTCATCTCTTCTAGCTTCGACTTTAGCTTCAAGAGCCATTCGGTATTCTCCTTATCTTGCTTTTCTTTTGGCAGTCAGCACAATCAAGGGCAGCGATATTGAATCGTGACCTACTAGTGAGCTTGTTGCCCCTCCAGGCGTACTCAAGAAGTGTCTTGAGTAAAACAGCTACAGATCTAAATAGATCGACTGTGGCCTCGTGTAACTCAGCGCTCAAACCTTTCGACTTGCATAAGTCTCGATAGTCCTTAGCATGTTCGAAGTGCTGTACAATATCTCCGAGAGAGACGAGGAGTGTAGAGTCCACGTCGACACCATCCGTGACGATAGCCTTCGGGTCGCTACGTTAGTCCCCTAGAACAAGAAGGCATCGCAAGGAGCGCTTCTCACTTACTGATACCAAGCAGCCGAATGGATCTGTTTAAGCAACTGATTAATGGAGGTGACTAAGAGGCCATGCGGGGGCTTACAACACAGGCTTGAACATTGCCTCTGGTCTAGATGGTTTGACAAGGTACGGACCCAGTCGAAAAAAGACGGGATGTACTGCTCGAGGTCTACAAAAGCCGTCATCACGCGTTTTCTGATACGGACGTCCGATGATAAACGGCTTGCACTCTTGAGTGTCGAATTGAACCAACTCACGGCGCCGTCGAATGACTTATCATGCGATGATAGATTCTCGCTGCCTTTCGCCCCCCCTTTCAATACTTCTCTATCAAACTTATCGATTGAAACGCGAAGCTCCTCTCCAACACTCCGGCTCTTCTCCCAGGATGCATTACTTGTGCGATCTTCCATCAGCCTAGTATCCTTTGGCGGCGTTAGAGAAATGAGAACCGCTTACATTTGATTTGTTAGTAGCCTTGAATCTTCCCACCGGACGTGCGATCTATATCGCCGATCGTACGCTATCTCCGGTCCTGGGCCGAAGCCATCCGGGTGGCATCTTTGGATGTATCGCGCAGAATCCTCCTTTGGCTGATTGAAGTAAATGTTGAATTGCTGTTGCGCGTTATGCTGTTTTTTCATATCGTTGACCTGGTGGTCGACCTTGACATCGCCTTGAGCAATATTAGCGGCCTTGCCGTTGACCTGTAACTGGTACGCCTCGGCCGTCGTTGAGACGTCCATTTTCCCTTGGATTTCAGCATCTGGTGCCGAGCACATGGTGAAGATTGCTTGCCTCCCCTGGTAATCTCGCCTTCTTACGGAAAGCCCTTGGGGACGAAAGGTAAAAGGCGCTGCTGCACGGGGCCGTACTGGTCTGCGTACCGCCGCTTCTGGACCGCGGAGTCCTAGGAACTGCTCTCTTATCTTACCCTATGCTGAATTTGCCGTTCTGAAGTGCTAAATTTGGTTGCGTAAGGATACGGTGTGACAAGGTGTCCAATAAGGACCTCTCCTCGCCCCTCCTGGTATGGTGTTGGGGGTAAGCGCAAGGATGTCTGCATGGCGTGTAAGCAGCGAAGTATTGTAGCTGAAACGTGACTATGGGATGTTATGCTCACCGAGGCGCTATTGCTGGATGATCTTGGGTCTAGCCTGATGTGGGAGGATGCATTTGCTGCCTATCTTACACTCCTACAAGGATTTACGTGACGGTTACGGCTTTCAAAGTAATGACAAATACATGCACTTAGGTTACTTGCATGTCCTTACCGCAAGGCGGGCGTCGTTTGGCCCCCAAGCACGGCCGGATTCTAGATACGCCACCTGCATGCCATCTAACTTCGGTTTTCCCGGTCATAACTGGTCTAGCAAGTCTCACAGATTTAATTTCTTCTTTCTTCGTCGAAAGTGATACCCTATGCTATCAACCCCTTTCTATGCTCAGATATGACTGCTAACATGCCCTATCCGATGGAAAATGTGCAAGGCCACAAGGATCCAGACTTTGGGATTGAGGTGAAAAATCCGACGAACGGAGTGTTGCCTATCGTACCCCCGAGTCGGGTTCATTCCCCGATTCCCTGTGAGAACGGCGAGAATGCTGGTGGTCATATGGCTGATACCACAGCAGCATTGAAGGATCAAGATCAAGACCAAAAGCTCGTATCTAATGACGTATCGAATCGATCGAAGGAGCAGGCGGAATTGACTCAAGAACTCGTCAAAGACGATGAGGTTAGCGAAACAGAATTATTTAGGGAAACGAGACATGCCTTCTTCCACGGCCCAGAAACGCTCGAGAAACGCCGCAAGAATGCAAAGCGCAGGCTTCTCCAATCCCAAGCCTATCAGGGCCTTCTAGAGAGCCGCATAACTGATCTTGAGGAGAAGATCCGCAAGATTCTGGACACGCCAGAGCCAAATAACGAAGGGAAGCAGACGGCAGAGGCCTCAAATATTACTAAAGCCATTAGCGAGCTATCCTGGTCGAAATTCCGAGGCAGTATTCAGGTTGACCCTCGAGCGAACCGGTACACTTGGGAACACGTTCCAGAGCTTGACACAAATCCAAAGGCGATGATAGAGATCTTGACGGAAAGACCACGCTATGGTGAGATTCGCACGATGGATGATGAAAGAATCACAGGAGAACGGGACCAGGAATCAGAATCCCAGGAACCCACCAGCTTCGGCTCGCTTAACTCAGCTTTCTCTCTTTTTCAAGAGGAGCTGCCATACCTCATTCGCATTAGGTCGCCACTCCTATTAAAAGTGCTTAAGGAGATAACTGGACTGCAAACCTGCCTAGGGCCGCATGGGCACGTACTTGTGCTCTTCAAGCCATTTAAGCCCCTGATTAGTTTCGCAGGTAAAATTCAAGAGCATTTCAAGCGCCTGTCCAGCGGACAGCCCTGTATGTTATCATGTAATCCCTAATCGTGTGATAAACTAACCTTTGGAAAGCTTCTACGGGAACTCCCAATGATAAACAAGCTGGCACGGTAATGTTCGCGCCAAACGAGACAGAGACAGAGGAAGCCCGGGAATGCCTTAAGCTTCTCTGTGACGTTTTGGAAAAATGGCTTCAACCCAAGATCAGACTATACGCTACCCCTAACTTGCGCCTTTCGATGATATGTTTCGACGACCTATGGTACGTCTTCAAGCCTGGAGCTGAAGTTCGTACTAGGGGCAAAGGCCAGATCCAGTTGTCCGTAAACCTTCTCGAGATCATGACTCACAATATTATGCTAACTTTCAGTAAGACTTCGTATACTCAAGGTGACTGGAGGCCGCGAGGTACTTCAAAAATGGAGGGACCCTCCAGACAATAATGGCTTAGCCAAGCTCAAAGATGAAGGCTGTACACCTGGATCATTCATCCTGGAATGTTTCTTCATCCACTTCGACGGCCACCAATACGGACCGGTCAACCAAGCATTCCACATACCCAAATTCGATGGAAGACGTGAATTAACATCACTGCCTGTCATCCCTCTTGAATACGACCCTGAAAAGTACAAAATACGAGATGATCTCCTAGAACGTGGACAGAGATTCGTCAAGCTATCTGACCCGACGAAAGCCGCGCACAAGAGGTACCACGGTCTGACACTTGACGCCCGACAAGACCAGGTATTCCACTAGCGTTATACGGCTCTATCAAAGGTTACTAACTAACACGGACTTAGGTTGAATCGAACGTCATAATCGATTTCGAGCTTGCGTTCGTCGAAAAGCCAGAGAACAAACCTATCATAGGGGTAGAAGACCTAGTTGATGATGATATGCGGGAACTAGCCGATGTGTGGCGACAGCATACACCATGTGATATCCCTGGATGCTGTGGTAGTGATAGTAAGAACACCCCATATCGCCTCTCTTTGAAACCGTTTCATACGTTCGGCATGCCTCATCAGTTTATTGAAGGGCTTTGAGGTTTTCCGTTCAGTACTTACTGAAACACTTATAGTTATCTATAACGACTACGAAGTTGACGAAAGACACCGAAATGAAGTCAGAAAAAGCCCCCTTCTGGACTCAGTGTGGCAAGCGAATCAACTGGGAGAGGACCATATGGTATTACTTCCCCCCAAAGTCTACGGGTTTGTGCTCAGAACAAGAAAATGGGCATCTTTCGACATTGATCTTCTCGCAGAAGTCGAGTACAAGAACGGATGGGACCGGCTAGTGATTCAGCCGGAGATCAAGCACACTATCCTGGCGCTCGTCGAGACGCACGGGAAACCGAACGGCGAGGAGGGCCAGGAGAAAAGAAAGGTGACGTCTATGGACCTTGTCGGGGGAAAAGGTAATGGCCTGATCATTCTCCTCCATGGTGAGCCCGGTGTCGGCAAGACGAGTACGGCCGAATGTGTTGCCGATCATACGGAACGGCCATTGTTCCCTGTTACTTGCGGCGACATTGGCGACAACGCACAGCTTGTTGAGACTAACCTTGAGAGAAACTTTCAATTGGCGCA
The DNA here is from genome assembly GCA_004353285.2 of Xylaria grammica. Classification (NCBI taxonomy): domain Eukaryota; kingdom Fungi; phylum Ascomycota; class Sordariomycetes; order Xylariales; family Xylariaceae; genus Xylaria; species Xylaria grammica. The sequence continues at coordinate 1,268,038 of NGZP02000010.1, read as the reverse complement.
CAAATGGGGATGTGTCCTTTTACTAGATGAAGCAGAGTAAGGAAAATAGCAAAGACGATTGGGCTCTACCGCTAATCACAACACAGTATCTTTCTCAGCAAGAGGAACAATCACGACATCACCCGGAATGCGATTGTTTCGGGTAGGCCATATTCATCCCCGTCCCCGATGGCATGAGCTAACAAGAGGCGTCGCCGGATTAGTTTTCTTAAGGACGTTAGAGTACTACAGCGTCAGTAAACTCATAATTATCTTCTTTTATGTGGCGTGTTGACAACTAATATTATAGGGCATACTCTTCCTCACGACCAATAGAGTGGGAATGGTCGATCGGGCTTTCAAATCACGCATCCACCTCGCGCTGTACTATCCAAGGCTCAACAAAGACACCTCTCTCAAGATTTGGAAAAACAACATCGAGAGCTTGGAGGCAGGTATCAAGGACAACCAAAGACAGCTCCAAGTAGAATCGGATGAGATCCTCGAGTTTGCGAAAGCGCAATACAAAGATATTAAAAGAAGGAAGCTGAGGCCTTGGAATGGACGGTGAGTAGAAACCAGATCGAAACTTTTCGATCTAAATCGTCTCAGCTAAACCATACGCACATAGTCAAATCCGCAATGCTTTCCAAACGGCGATCGCCATCGCTAACTTCGAGGCTACATCCCCGGGCGCAATCCCCACGCTCGGAAAATCACAGTTTAAGAAAGTGGCGAGAAGCGCAATCGACTTCGAAAGCTACCTCAACGAGCTCCACCGCGGGAAGGACGAGGCCGTCCTCGCGCAGGAAGGCTTCCAGCGGCTGGACGACTGGAAGGGCGTCCCCGTCTTGACGCATAGGACTGCGCCCATCCAGGCCTTCGGGGGGCGCAGTCGGCGCAGAGGTGGGTATGAAGACTCAACCTCGGAGGATAGCGACTCGGATTCGTCCTCTTCGGGCTCTTCCGGCGATAGTAGTGATGGTGACAGCGAAAGCGACCATCACGCTAAGCGCAAGGCAAAGAGGCGGAAGCGGTCGGCTGAGAGTAGTTCGAGCGAAAGGGAGAGCAAGTCGAAGAACAGATCAAAGAAGAAGAGGAAGTAGGAAGGTAGAGCCACACACTTTCGCCTAGATAATGTCGATTCCATTACCCAATTCCAGCTACCCTACAGGAGGGATAATCGAGTGCCCTCGGAATCATCTCTTTCGCTCCCATCTCTATTCCGTGGACGGTAAGCATCCTGTGTGGGGGGGCACGACCACTCAACCACACCCCAAGTGTTGCAGAGCCGCAATGAGTCAGCTGACTGCGTGACTTCGGTGACCAAGGTAAGAAATGGAATGTCTCCGCTTACCCGATGAGCCTCCTTTACCCCTCTCTCGCTTAACATGGGGTACGGCATGAGACCGCCCACAGGCCCCGGGCGAAGATGATCCCTGCAAGCATACTCGTAATGCGACGCCAAAATGCGCTGCAGCCTCTATTGGTTCTTTGGGAAAGTCGCTATTGAATATGCGCCAATCAAGTCCTTTGATGGAAGCAGGCTGGGCTGAATGGGGGCTAAAGACATGGGTTGATGAAGACTATTGGTGGCTGACGTACACATTGGGGGCCATTCACTATATGGATATATGTACTCCAATTATGCATACTACATGGCGTCACCAATACGGGCATAGTTTTGACAAGCTCATCCCTGCGCGACCCATTAAACGAAGCCATTCGCGCAGAAAACCGGCAAGTGACGGTGAGCTCAGCCTCAAGAGGCCGCAAACAGTACGGCGCACAGTAAGCATTATGACGGTCCTAGTTCAGCTTCCATATCAGTTCATGCGGGCTACGATGAGCTAGTGTAAATGAATGCTTCGTGTTGACTTCGAACAATATATCCCTCAAGGAAACCATCATTATATAGCCCCTTTCAGCTGACCGGCGAAGCCATCCTGCTGCCTGCCCAGAAGCGGGAGGAGGGATCAGAGGTTGTTAGTCTGCCCACCGTTGATGATGATATGCTCATTCGTCACGTTCACAGCCTTCCCAAGCACCTGGATGACCTTGGAGCCCTGGTAATGAAAAGGAGGAGTCAACATCCATGCTCAGCAGCGGGGTAATTAATTACCTAATGGGCGTCTTACCTTGGGGGGCTCGAAGCCCGGGGGCAGCATCATCTTCCGAATACGGGCAATGACAACCTCGTAGCCTTCTTCTCTGCTCGTCGCGAACTTGCAGATGTCGACGTGGCTCGCGCGGATGGGGGTGGCGTCGCCACAGCCCGGAAGCTGAGCAGAATACGGCTCGACGATCTTTGTAGCTTGTGGCGTTAGCTGGTGTCTACATTCGCTGATAGGGCGGGCAGATTAGGTGGGACGGCAGACCTGGACCGAGAGGATGCTCAAGCCCGACTTCGACTTAGTCGGCAGCGTCTCGTAGCAGAACAGGGCCTCGATCCTGTCTTCGGCTTCCTTGGACATCCTGCGCTTGTTCAGCAGCTCGGAAAACCCCCTGGTCAGCTCGTCGAGGCGGTCCGAGTCGACGCCCAGGAGCTTCAGCGTGTGCTCCTGGGTGTTGGCGCCGAACAGCGCCAGGATCTTGCGCGCGATCTCTACCGGCCGCGCGGACGACGAGCCCCGGAAGGGGGTCCCGAGGAAGATTAGGCCGCGGAGGTTCTTGGCGACCGCCTTGGCCGCTGATCCCTCGTCCATCTGCTCCCCGTGGATAAGCACCTGGGCCGCGACCAGGCCGCCGAGACTGTGGGCGACGAAAATGATGGGGCGGTTCTCCTACGTAGACGGCAGTGTGGTTAATATCAGTAAAACAGAACTATGGGCGGGCAATGCATAGGGCTCACGGTTCCCGTAGCTGAGCGCTTATCCGCCAGCTTGGCACAGAGGTCGTTCGCATCGCTGTGGATCTCGGTCTTGGCGACGCTAGACTGGTCGAGATGCGTGATGGCGGAGTCGTAGCCGAAGAGAAAGACGCGGGACTCGGGGATGTCCTTGGGGAGGAGGTTCCGGGGCCAAACGACGCCGTCCTTGGTCCAGGTTTTGGAAATGTCTCCTCTCAGCCCGTGCAAGAACACAATACTACAGTGCCATGTCAGTCGTATAAGCATAGGAGTTCGGAGCTATTAGTGCCAAGCACGTACTCGACTTTTGCGTCATTGGAATCGTGGACGGGAATCAAACCGTATGTAGTCATGGCGTAGCTGTCTGAGAGACGATGTTATCCGGGTCTGGTTGAGCGTAATGAGTTAATTATATAACAACAAGAATATAGTCGTATCAGCGTTTCCTGGGGAGAAAGGAAGGTAAACCCCTGGCGTAGAGGGGAGTGAATCGGGCTTATATACCCCGTCAGAAGTGCAATTCATGCATGCGGCTGGCTAGTATTACTGCTTTGAGCTCGGCCTTTAATGACTTGACCAATCGAGTTGCAATGGATGATCGGAGGCTAGCCTAATTCCTCACGCTGTCATGCAACATGCAGAGATTATTCAGCCATTAATACAGGCATTTGTATATGATATACCCAACCCTATCTCCCTGAGAATATTACACGCACCGCGTTTTAGGGCCACGGAGTGTGTTACGCAACTAGGAATTTCTGTATTTAATATTTTGCGTACAAGTGTTGGACTGTTGGTATAGATGCCTCTAGGACTGGAGGTTCTAGCATCCGGAAATAAATTCCCCTATCCCACGTTTCCCCCTTACGGGACGGAGACACTTACTCGTGAAACCAAAACAAGATCGTTGACTACGGCCACTTTCGCCGTAGTTACCACGTAATGGGGATAATAAAAGTGCAAATACAAACAATATTTAGCTATCCTAGTTATAACTCAGGGGGCGATGTTATCTTTTCCTCGCTCGATAAATTTGACCTGTTCCCCATCTTTGCGGTTCGTTTACACAAAATTCCAGCAGTGTCCTAGAGGCAGAGCCAGGCTCGCGAACTCGAGGTCTTAACTACGATGCTGCATGCACTCAACTCCATAGCCCCAAATATGTCACAGCTTACATTGCTGGTTGAGTCCAGTATTGACATATGTTATTGCACAAGGAGAGAAGTTTTCCTTATGTCACAGACGACTATCTAGTCAGTTTATATACAGGGCCCCTTCTGGTCTGTACTTGCCTCTAGCCTTGGTACGGTTCCGTAACAAAATATTCACAAGTAAGCACAACGTTTCCAGGAATAGAAAAACTCTTGTGGGATTAACTAGCCTCTGAATAATACTGTGTTTCTTTTTATGGGCATCTATATCCTCTCTCAGACGACTACTGACTAGGAATGGCAGTTCGCGACGGCTGCCCGCCTCACGCACTATTACTAGTCAAGCTATCCCTCGCCGCCTTGCCGGCGCCCGCAAAACGCATACCGTAAGCCGCTCGGTAGCTAGCGACCAACCCCAGGATATCGACGTCCTCCCAATACAACTTCCCTAGGGAGACGCGGAGCATGGGGAGGCAAAATGCGGAATTATTCATGATGAATGACTGATAGTCATATTACATATAGATGCGGTGATAGCTGAGAGTGACGACTACCTGTGCCAAACGGATAGAAGTCCCGACTCTAGAACGAGGATGCTGGCGGGAGTGCTGGCGTTTTATAAAAAACCGTCTGATTCCGGGGTCAACCGCTAAGTAGCTAACCTCCAGGACTGAACGTTCGTGCCCACCTACAAGGGTGCCTGAGGTTGATGAACTGGCTTGACACTATATGTCCAGAGCTCAGAACAAACTCGAATGAGACCAACGTTTTGATTCTCTTCGGCAGAGGCGTGGAATGCTCCTAGAAACAGCTCAGAGGTTATAAAGAAAAGAAACCATCACGCGCCAGGGCACGAGCTGTAGATCGCTCATGACTACATGTAGCTGTATACATGTGGGTGATACGTGAACTCTCCGTTCGTTAGGTACCGGGGTACTAACTGGGTAAGTAACTGCTGGCTTCTTATCTACCTGTGAACGTGTGGAGGGAAAGGTCCCGAGTTCAAATTCAAAACCGAGTATGCTCAGTTTAGCGAGAATCTTTTGTCAAAGGCCACTGGAGGTCACAGATCTATACTGATAAAGAAGTGCGTAGTGCGTAACCTTTTTGCACGCTTATTTGAGACGTTATACCATACTTATTTCAAATGCTATGCCATACTTATTCAGCACGCTAAATAAACAAGCGCTCTACTCTTTCTTACCGTCTACTACTCCGCGGCCGAAATTGAGAAGTTGCTCAAATGAACGGTTGGGAGGGGCGAGGTAGGATCCGTTGGCATAGCTCCGCTCGGTGTATCGAGAGACGTGCTCTGCTTCAGCTAGGTGTGCGTCTCCCGTTTCAAGTGGGAGATGATCGGGGACGCTGCGCGGCACAGAAGTGGAATCAGACACATAAAGTCCCGGATTTTCAGCGTTAGCGCCCGGGATCTCATCGACTGCTCCTGGCTCGTCATCGCTAGTCTCAGAAATGTCCGGTTCTCGACTTCCGCTGGCCACGACCCCCGGATTGTTTTCGACGTCGTCTGGAACTTTACCCTTGAAGGCACTTACACGGATGGTACTAGAGGTAGATCCAACGCCGCTAGACTCTGCGACGGGGATTGATAGTAACTGGTCGACGGGGTCCTGACTCAGACCGAAGTGGTGGCAAACCTGGGAGCATCGTCGAATCGAATATAGGTCCCGCTAATAACCGGGCCGGCACTACGAACCGTTTTCCACGTTTGAGGATAGCGACGGAAGAATACTACCAATTTGGCACGGGACATATTCTTTAATTTGAGGAGATGCGTTGCGTTGACGAGCCGCTCGGATGGTACATAAGCAATCTCGACATGGTTCCACTCCAAGATTTGATATGATTCTGGAAGCCGTCTTCTTCGTAGAAGGTTCATTTCCCTGTTCGAAGGAGCCTGGGACCTATCAGAAAACCTTTCTTCCGTGCCTTCCTCTCCCCCATCCTCTTGAGGGATCTGATCCATTGTTGGTCTGTGCCCTGCGGCGTAAGAAGTTGATATTGGAGCCACAGAGAAGACCTGAGACGACGTAAGGAGGCTATAAGATTCATACAAACAGGTCGCTGCCGAAGGTCGCGCATTTGCATCAATGACTATCATTTGCCGCAAGACGTTGATTAGTCCCTTCGAACCCCAGCGGCCCACCTGTTTAACAATCTCTTGGCACCACTCCATTTGATCCCCGACCCAGGATCTGGAAGACTGTATGCAAGTCGCAATAGGACGACCCCAAGAGACCAGATATCTACGGCGTTCGTATATTTCTGCGATGAAGTGTCGAACGCTATCTCGGAAGGCCAGTAAGTCTTCGAACCACATATTGTATATAAGCTGCCAACGCCAGAAAGACCGAAGTCTGATAGTTTAACGTGGAGACAACGGGGGTTGCGGTCTGTACCGCGGCACTGGACGAGAATATTTTCCGGTTTGAGATCCCGACGCGTCACTAGCTGTCCGTGAAGGTACTCCAGAACTAACAGGCTTTGGTGGAAAACGACTAAGCTTTCATTGTATGTGAAAGGGGCCATGCCATGTTGGTCTTTGTGACGGGCAGCCAAGCGGCTATGTGAACATGCTGTTAATAAAAATACGCACGGAAGAAGGGGGGAAGCATGAAGGCTCCGGCGACCCTACGGCTATATATACGCTATCTGACTGGCCAAGCCAGTCTAACACCCAAAGGGCTAGGCCCCTTGACCTAGCCCATAACAGTCTTCTAGGTTTCCGTATGGCATGTATTCGAGACATAGCAGAGGGTTTGGTGGATTGACCCAAAACCGAAGCCGAACGATGTGGTCCTAGTGGGACGTAAGCATGCAAATATCGCCGGACGGACAAGGTTTCAGGCCTCATGTGCGAGATTCTTCGCATAATACCGATTTCCTTGTTCCACACCGTCACGTTCTGAGTGCTGCCTAATATAGGTGCCTTATAGACGTACTCTTTTCCCGTGCTAACATCCCACTGATGGGTCACGACACCGAATCCACCCCTGGCGATCTGCCCTAGCGAGAGCAAGATTGGGTGCGTGGAAGGGCTATGCAATCGACTATGGCGTTCGGTCTCAGCCGCGCTCCGAAGGCGAAGTCCACCCAAGAGGTTTTCCGCGGACGCGGCTCCCTGGAGGAATCGCTCGACATTGCCGATGTACGCCTGCGAGGTGATTTCGTGGCGAGCGACGACGATTTTGAATTTGAGATTCTCATGCGGTTCAATGACACACCCTTGCACGCGATTCGGGATCCCGAATCCGTCGATAATCCCGTCGAAATTTTTTCGCCGGCGTCTTCCCTCTTGATCGTAAGTCACTATGGTTCCATAGGTGGAGCTCAGATCTCGCACGATGAGGCGATAGCATCCATCGTCGAAAGTATTCTTGTACGTCAACGCGAAGTGGCGCCTGCTGATGGACATCATGGGAGGGAGCGTAATATCGCAGACGTCCGGGTCCTTTCCAAAAATGAAACCAGATGAAGTAGACGGGCCGTTACTGAATCTTAGCTCAATATAAGGTAGGATGTCTAGGTTAAGCTGCGGGTCTTCCAGTGGCTCTGTCGGTTCTCGAGCACCTCGACTCTGGCGAGTCCCTGGTGGAACCTGCCCAGGGCATCTGGGGGGCATACATCGCAGACTACCTTTGATGGCCTTCTGAGCATGCCCAAGATCCGAGTCGTCGAGAGGATAGACCCGAGCAATTAGGTCCGGATCTATATACGCCAGCGGCCATGGTCAAAACGCATCTCTCTCCTGAAACGAATAGGGACAAGGGATAGGGATGAGGAATAAGAACTGCATGTTGTGCGCTATTATACTATGAGCAGCCAGCATTTATATAATGCGGTATACCGTCGTACAGTACGATACGATAAGGCTCATCAGGTCCAATGAAATCGTTACCTTACGCGCTTTGTCAGGCAACCAGGGATGCGAGACGTGAAGGGATGAAAATCAGTGAACGGACGAGTGAGCGAAGGTGAAGGCGTACAAGTATCTGCTGCTACCCGGGTCTGTCTGGGTCTGTCTGGGTCTGTCTGAATATGGGGCGGCGAGAGCCGCTGGTCAGCACCTACAGTGCAGTATGCTAGTCTACCTAGGCTTAATTTTGACGGCGGCCCACTATCGAGGGCCCCCCACCCCAAAAGCTCGTGCCCTAAAATTGGACCGGGGCTGACTCCATCCCTGCTTTAGGGTACCTACTATAGGTAGACCCACTGGAAGGTTAGGCGGTTAGCACAGCAGTGCCAGCAGTGCCAGCAGTGCCAGCAGTGCCAGCACTACTCGGAACAACATACCTAAACCACCCTGGAAACCATCTCGGGCAGGTCCATTATCATTATCGTCTCTCCTCACCCTCTTCACCCAGCTCTACAGCACAACTTCGCAACGCCGTCGTGGCTTCCATCATGGCTTCCCCTGAGTGCGACCCTCGAAAAACATACGCTCGCGATCTCGTTGCTTTAAGTGATGTCGAGCTTGACCGGTACTTGGAAGCCCATCGCCTCGAGGGTGGGGCAACCGGGGCAGCCGCCGTCGTGGTCGAGGATCCCCAGAATCTGCCAGAGAGTTTCATTCAGCGACTGAGGTAACAGCCCGCCCTACCATCCACCATCTCTGCTTTTCCGCCTAACCACTGAGCAGAGACCGGGCTCGTAAAATGGGCAATGCCGCCCAGTCGCTCCCCCTCGACCTTGACCGAGTGAACGCCCGGCTGCTAGAAATACCCGCCGATAATGACCCATTGCCCCGGCCTTTATTTGGCACCGGGAAGTCGACTACTGAACCCGGCACCCCAAGACGCACATATGTGATATATGCAAGGGATCGGTACCATGAGCTTATCAGCCGTGGTGGCCGACCTTTATATCCCGTTGATCTTCTCGACAGCGTCGCCGAGGACCCACGAGCGTACCGTGACATGTTACGGCCATGGCTAGATAATCCCAATCAGGACCCGCCTGAATGGGATTTGTACGGGAAGCAGTTGCGCCGCTGGAAAGCTTTCCTCCATTGGCAGCAGAAAAACAGAAGAGAAGACCCTCCGGGCGAAGTCGAGGGAACATACGAGATCTTCGTTCGGGATTTTCGACGTGCATCTCCCACCTATACGGAGGCGGTTAAGGAACTCTTGGCACACTATGGCCCTGCCCGGCCATTCCAATTCCACGATGACCCGAAACAGCAAGATAAATTAATGACCTGGATCGAATACCTCGGATTCGAGTGCGCAGTGCACTACCTATATGTCCACGATGTGAAGAAGAATCAACCCGAGTACGACAAAGCCTGGAAGACACTAGTGGAAACAAAAGTGCTGAGGCCGTTCGAGACTGAAGAATATGTACGTACCACGGAGTGTGCGATTCACCATGATAGAGAAAGAGAGCAAGCCTATCGGGCCGTAAAGTCGGCAAAGACGTTTCTACTATCGGCACAGCAAGCCGAAGACAATCCACGGGAATCTTGCTGTGGCAAGCCAGCCGCTGGCACTCACATTCGCGTAGCCCAATCTAGTTTAGACGCGGCAAATGAATCGCTGGCAGTGATAGAGAGGCGAAATGGTCTCGTCACAAACTTCATTGTGGAAATACAATGTTGGAGAATTGCGCAGCGTAGAGTGGAGCGCAAGTGGGCTCAGGTGGAGTGGATCTTAGAGCAACTTCCGATGGTTGAGGCCGAGATGAACGAGTGTGGCGAGGCCGAGACCGGTCCAGATTCTACACATGGCGCGGGTGGGAGACGTGACCAAGACAACGTGGATACGGTTGGTCGGGTTGGTCAGAAGCAGCGACAGAACACTCATAAGCCCGACTCGCCGTCAAACGGTGATGTCAGGTCCGGTTCCCAAGGAGGGATACATAAGCGCAGTCACGACGATACTAATGACAATGAACCACCTTCAAAGAGGCTGAGAAGTACTCGCCGAGATCCGGCCTCTGGCAATGAGCCGCCCAGAGGTGCTTAGACTGAATCGGCCGGGGAACCACAGCGATGTAGAGCCTCGAAGATCGAAAGACCAGATGGCGACAAACGAGCAGTACGAAAAGTCAATGGATACCCAAGTTCAAAAGCTACCAAGTCCTCCAACGGTGCTCAGCGACGAAATAAGAGCACTCAAGACACACCTCAAGCCTCAGCAACCCCCCTGCCACCCCGCCGCAGCGCTCGGATTGCCGCTCGCCAGCAGGCCTCAAAGGCCACGGATCCGTCTGACGTCGCTAAAAGCTCGCCCCGCATAACGAGAAAACCAGTGCATCCATCGTCTACATGGCCTCAAAACCTACAGGCAAAGGTTCCGGCGACGAAAATAACAAAACGTAGGGCACGGAGCGGTGCTGAGCGCCGCTCGCCGAAGCCTGGAAGAGTACCCAAAGGACATAGACGCAACCGGTAGCCAACCAACGAGCCTATACAACCTATACCTACGAGTAAATGCCTAGTTTAGCCGAGCCCGTCTTTCGAGCATCTCGGACGAGAACGACCGACGTGAGTACTCTGCGATTTCGGCGTTTTCTGCGCAGCTCTCGGGTTGAAAATCCGGAGCAGTCGAGAGAGGTACCAGTGATAGTAGCGTTGGTGATGACAAGGTTTAATTGTACTGTTTTGTTTTATTTCTTCTTCTGGGAATATCGCGCAAGATTTGCTACGAAGTTAGTCTACATAGCCACTATTAGCCAGTCGTCTGACCCCTCGAGAATTACAAGTTTAATCCATCATGTTCTAAGCCCGGATTCCTAGGGCCCTGGCCATATTGTTGCTAGGGTCTTGGGCGCAGGTACCCACTATCTAGAGGCTCTTTCTTGTATGCTGCTTATGTGGTCCTGAGGACATGGGCCATGAGCTTGGGGGAACCTCGTAATTAGCTAGCGGTTAGAGATCTCTTTTCCCTTCGCCTTATTTATGCCTGTAGTCAGTCTCTCTAGCGGGGCCGATGCAACCTTGCCCTTTACTGACTAGCCTAGGTTAGTCGTGGGCCTGGATCTAGATCCTTTCTGGTCCCGGCGATTTGGTACGCTAATGCGACGCATGCGACCCCCCACTACCTAACCAAACGCTTAGTTTAGCGGTAGTTATTAGTCATCTGACCTGGGGAGATAGATGGGTGGGCGTATATGAAAGGAGCGGAAGCAAGCTCTGCTGGGTCGGTTTGAAAGGTAGAGCAAATAAAAAAAGCAAGAAGGCCCGCCGGGATATATGGTCTATGTAATTGTGATCGAGATGGAGAGGCTCGGGCGGTGGCGCGGAGGTTGACGCATTAGTAGGGGGAATGGATAGAGAAAGGGATTCGGGCATTCCGGAGGATAACGAAAGCGTACCTGAGGTTGACGTTGAGCCTCGTCGGGGGCCAACGGGCCGGCTACGGCTATACTTAATCGCTGAGATGACATTTCGGAACGGAGTACGCCCTTGGGAATCGTCATCGTGAAAAATACCTACCGGATATTAAGTGGGGAAAGAACAGTGGTTAAGACAGTGGCTGCACTGTTAAGATTTTTAAGATGGCTCCACTTCGAATACAACTCACTTCTGACCCTCGCTCCAAGGAGGACGCAGTTTCATGCCGTCGCACACTCAGCAACAAATAACATGCCACTTGACATCGCAAGTGGCCAAAAAATCCGAGGATATCCCTGCACTGTCTACCGCGCAAGCGTCTCGTCCTACTACGTACGGCCGGATGAGCAGAGACGTATGAGGATTGGTTGGGCCGACACCGTCACCAGCGGGGAAATCAGGGCACCGCCGGCATCTAAGTCTGAGCGCCCGGCAAAAACACATCCCGCATTCGAATTCCCTCATCGGTTACTAGGCCGGTCCGCTACGAGTCTACTCCCAACGAGACCGGGGCTGTGGCAGAGAATAACACGGTTGTGACTAATGCAGAAGTAAGTACCCGATACGGCGGAAATAGCTGGCGGCTTGGACGTACGGCTATGTAAGGCTTAGCTCTATCTGCACCGAGGGAGGTTGAGGGGAGATGGCGGTGGCTTTCCTGTTGATGAGGATATTAGAAGTTAGCTTTGATTACTGCAGGTTAATACCAGATAAAAGAAAACCCCAGGGCATACATAGTCTCGTGTTGATAGTGGATTTTGCTAATAACTAGACCTGGCGCTTTAAGTGCGTCAATTTTTATCGCCACGCAAGAACGCTACTAGCCTAACGATTGTGTTACCCTGTCGTGTCTTATGGCGGGTGGCGACCACCACTGGTCACTGTCCGCGGCATATTCAGAGCACTCTTTTGCTAGGCGTCTGATGGCTCCTCCTCCCTCGCCCTGTGCTACCCCACGGACGGCCGGGATGGCGGGAAAGAGACTCCTACTTAAGATAGGCCAGGAAAACGGAATGAAGGAAAGGGGGAATAAAACGGTTATTTGGTTCTTATGCTCCTTATTTTCTAAGTGGGCGAAGCAGGTGATTCGTGAGTCTTGATCGTTGCAATTATGCTTTGGGAAATAAGGGGTCGTGTAAGTGGTCGGGTTGGTCTTCCCTGTGGGGTTAAATTGCTGGTAGACTAAGTTTAGCGGCCTAATCTAAGAACGACTTTCAATTTATTTCTCATTTGATCTGTTCCTTCGATGTCAAATAACCGCCTCTTTACTAACCCCCCTTTACCTCTTCCGTACCCAGTCCGAACTTTCGACACAATCAATGCAAACAACCTGTGGTGGATAACCACGGCGATTACATAATACTTTGCAGCCGTAATTTACGCAACAAGCACTTTCAGTCAGCGTTTCATAAATGCCCGAATGGCAAGTTTGCCTAACCCTCGAAGATGGGCCGGGTAGAACTACTAACTTCTCCGTGTTCTTAGAACATAAATGTGAGAGCTTACAAACTATCAAAAGAAAAGCGTAAAGAATGCAATCACAGCATCTACAGTAGAAGAAGACTGATATTGGGACCTTAATAGCAATATACTAACTAGATGAAAGAAAGGGGAGAGCTATATTAGGGTGGCTCTATGAGAGGTTGTGCAATCTAACAGTTAATAAAACCGCTTGAGTTGAACAAGAACACATCAGGGCGTTGAGGCTGTTTCCTCCAGATGTATATCAAAACAAACATAGGAAACTCGATGTAAAGAAAGAGTGTCAAATATGAGCCTAAAATGTCCGTCAGGGTGCTTAGCGAACTAGGCAGACTACAAATCGATCCAACACTACCATTCGGCCCTCTCTGGTTCCTCCAGCTTGGCTATGATAGTGATTTGTGGCCCCAAACTGAACTCTCCCAAGTTCATGAAGGCAAGCCGAACTTTTCCCGTGCCTCCCGAACCTTATTCTCAAACTCAGGGGTCACTTTTTGAGAATATTCAACTTGTCCTATGGTGACATAGGAACAGCCGTTAATGATTTGCCAACTTGTATGTCCGCAGAAGGCTCTCCAGGACAAGAAATCGAAGAAGGACTTAACGTCTCCAATTTTGTTCAAAGCTCTTCGACTTAGAAGTATCTCCACTATTATTTCATTGTCAGCGTCGCTTGGCTCATTTCTGAAGCATGCTGCAATGCCATCAAGGTGGCTCCCTTCCAGGTGTGGCTGGCCCTTAAGCAATTCAAGTGCGTATCGCTTAGCAGGCCCAATCAAATCTCCAAGAGCTTCCGCGACGGAATCCAGGCACTCGTTGGATAGGGCCCGACGGCTACTGAGGATCTTTAGTACCCCCTCTCGAACACGGTAGTCCTGGTGTTTGAGTCCTGCTGTAACAGTTTGAACCTGTTCCAACAAGGTCGGCCGACCTAGGAACGAATTTTCAGCTTCCCGTTGGATGGCACTATCCTCATCTTTGAGGTACTCTTTGATAACCGCAAGCAACCTTTTTGGCCATATTGGCCAGCCATGAGACAGTCCTCTTTCGTGGTATCCAATGAGCCAGTCCTTTTCTTTAAAGCATGCTGCTACAGTCCGAAGGGCTTTGTCTGGGAGGGTTGGCCGACCATCTAGCACATTTATTGCTTTGTGCCTGATGTGATGATGCTTATCCTTCAAGCACTCTGAAACAGCCTCAAGGATATTGTCTGATAAGGTCGGCCTGCCTTTGAGCGCATCTAGTGCTTCTCCTCTGACCGAAAAATGCTTATTTTTCAAGCATACCGCAACAGCTTCAAGGACGTTATCTGATAAGGTTGGCTGAATTTTGAACATTCTTAATACTTCGTCTTTGTTCCACATGGACTCTATACCTTTTGCGTATTCCTCGACTGCCGAAACGAGCTCCGTCGATAAGTTTGGCTGACCCATAAGCGCACTCGCCGCGGCGCATCTCACAGGCTCATCTTTATCTGCCAAGCATGCTGCGACCGCCTGGCGGAGCTCCGTCGAGAAGGGTGGCCCACTAGCGAATACCTCTACTGCATTGAGTCTAGCCTTGGGATCTTTGTCTTTGAAACATATCGTAACATCTTTAAGGAAATTTTCCGGTAAGTTTGGGAACTCCTTCAACACCTGGAGTGCGTTACTCCTCACGGATTGATCTTTGTCTTTTAGGCATTCCCCAACGGCCCGAAGGTGGTGGTCTGATAAGTCCGGGCGACCCCGGAACACCCGGAGTGCGTTACCTCTGACGAACTCGTCTTCGTCTTTTAGGCATGCTGCAGTAGCTTGAAGGAGGTGGTCCGATAGGTTCGGGCGACCCTGGAATACCTGAAGTGCGTTACTTCTGACGGATTCGTCTTTGTCCCCCAGGCATTCCACAACGGCCCAAAGGTGGTGATCTGATAAGTCCGGGCGACCCTGGAATACCTGGAATGCGTTACTTCTGACGATCTTGTCTTCGTCTTTTAGGAATGCTGCAGTAGCTTGAAGGAGCTCGTACGATAGAGCTGGCCGTATCGTGAGCTCTAATAGTGCCAGTTGTCTTTTCTCCCCATTGTTGAGGTATGGTTCAATAGTTGAGAGCTGGCACCCATACCTTTCGATGTCAGCTCTTAATTCATTTTGGTATTTCAACCACTTGTTGTTAAATTGTTTCAGTGCTTTCTCTCTGTTTGTACCATTCCTGGGGTGGCCTTCGAGAAATGGCTCTAACTCTAGGAAGTGATTGATCGGCAACCGCCGGCCGACGAACGCTTCTAACACCTCTACAATCTCCTTGTCTCCGAGATATTTCCCCAAAGCTCGGAGCTGTTGCTCTGTGAAGCGCCGGCCCCCGAACACTTCCAATGCTGCACTCCTTATCGACGAAATCGGATCATTAATACATGATGCAACTGCCCAGAAGACTTCCTCCCTTAAGCTGTGGTCTCCGCTAAGCGATTTTAAAAATTCCAATTTGGCCGTATAATTTTGATTTATAGCTTTATCCACAATTGCCTTGGAAATCGCTAATTCGCGCGCTAATCCTCGGTAGCAGGTAGGCTTCCGACAAGTAAACTCAACCCACCGGAACAACTCATCTTCCAGATGTTTCCGACACGAATGCTCTATTGGCACATCAGTTAAACAATAGGCAACTAGCCGCTGATGCGCAAAACCCAAGAGGTCGCATGGTTCTGCTTCAATCGCTTGGAAGAAGGCCAGCAATTCAACTTCAGGGTGCGTACCGAGCAAGCCGGCTACAAAGCGCCATAAAACATTATATCGGGCGTTGTATTTGTTTTTCCCCACGAACTCAAGAGGGTCCATTTCCCCTTTTCCCTGCCCTGTAAGGTCGAAATATTCAAGGGTTTCGCTCTTCGTCCGCCGCCGTACGATATACCGTGCTGCAAAATACTCCTGGAACGTCAGGTGTATAAAGTGGTAGTTTCGGGTGCTTTCCCGAAACGGGGTGTCTGATGACCGAAGGAAGGAAACACGTCCAAGCATAGCATCAAGCGTTATTCCATTATTAAAGAAGGGTCGATATTCGTTAAACATTGCTTGGCGATGCGTCGGCTCGAAGTTTATTATATCGTAGTACATGCCGTTGAAAGCAAAAAGTTCAAGAAATTGGCGCTCTTTTTCTATAGACTTTAGGATCTCCCAATCCGCAGATTCTAGTGGTAGTTTCCCCAATCTATTCGGATCCAGAGCATCTTTTTTCCACAGCTTTTGTTCGATCCCCAGATAGATAGCTGTCATGGTATCCGGTATTACACCTTTGCTGTCGATATTTTCTGGAGTGTTAAAGTCCTCCCAGGTATAGCAAAGTGCGTCGAGCTGGATAGGGATGCGCATAAGGCCTTGAATAAGCTGGTTGCGATCCAGAAACGATTGGATTAACGTTTGGTGAGTTTCTCTACCCTTAAACGTGGCTTTTACATAACTATTGATTTGATCCAGAGAAAATCCGAATGTTTCTAGTCTGAGGTAGGATTGCTGTTGAAGTTTCTTAGGAAGAGTTGCGCTGGGGCGAGAGGTAACAATAACGTTCGTCTGATTCAAGAGCTCTTCAAGGAAACGGCCCATGTCGCTGTTCGAGCTTTGCGGTGCTTCATCGAGGCCGTCGAGAAGAAATAAAAATCGGTCACCTTTGGTGGTTCGAAATTCAGTCTCCAATGCCCCAGTGAGCTTTTCACGTTCAGGCGTATTACGAAGAAACTCGTGAAGAAATAAATGTGCAAGGTTATATCCGGCAGTGTTGAGTCTGGCCTGCTCCTTCAGTCGCCGTAATGGAATCCAGAGCACATAATCAAACAAGTCTCGCCACAGATTGTGATGGATAAATTCATAAACGATCTTCTTACATACTATAATACTCATAGTCAGCTGTCGCATTTTAACAACGATCGACAAGGTTTTCAGAGCTTCTAGGCACTGCCTTGTCCAAAGACAGAATGCTATGCTCCAAAAATCGCCAGAAAAGGAGCATAAGACCTTGAGACTTGCTTACAAGTTGTCTTGCCTACCCCCGCGCGGCCATGAATCAGGATACGTCGATGGATTCTCATCTCGCCACTATCCGTCCTTTGAGATTTAAAGAGCTTCTGCAACGTAATCTCTTTTCCGTTCTCGGGTGGTTCGAGTTCTAACCGGCCTAGGGGCGAAAATGAGGAATGAGTCGTGGATGAGGACTCGGCCTCGCCGTTAGGCTTCTCTACAATAGCTAGGTTAATATAGCACTGATCTATTGGTAGCGTGTCGCCTGAAAGCCTTTCGATTTTTAGACCCTCCCCAGAGCAGTAGGTATTCCGTATTTCTGCTTTGGCTTTTTCAACTAGCTGTTCCTTTCGAACCCTATCAATAAGATCTTTGAGTACTGGAGCGACTGCTTTATACCCGATATCTCCAGGACCTCTAAATTTGTTCATTTGTACGTGGATTCGATCAAGAGGGATCCGGGACGGAATAAAAGAAAGTGTTGCGGAGCGCTCGCTAACCAGCTAGGGCACGTTAATTTCGTGGAATAAGGATAGAGGTAGGGGAATCATAGGAGTGCGCGTACCGGTTGTATTTGGGAAAGACGGTCAGGAAGGAAGGGAAATACTTTGCGCAGAAGGCTTGTCGTACCAGTTTCGTAGAAAGTGGTTATTTTCTCCAATAAATCATTGGGGCTCCTGCTGCAGAACAAATTGAAGTCTGACACCATCTGTTCGAGCTTTATATCCCGTTTGGTAAGTTCTAGCAAATTAGACAAGAGCCTGCCGTTAATCGAAGCCTGGAATCCCAATAATTTCTCGGCCGTTTTTGATATATCAGTATACGATGTACCCTTGAATGGGGTGGCAAGAAAAATAATGCCCCATGTGGCGCCTGCGATAGAAGGACACTCTTTCTCCGCTAGTGTCAAGGCCCTTATTAAGATCAGGCCCCCCAGGCACGACGCTATGAAAACAATTGGCCTCTTTTCCTCACATGCACTGCCGTGTTGACTGCTTCTATACTTTTCTGAGTTCCGGCCCAAAATACGATTAAGTAGAACACGAGCGAACTCGTCGATCGTCTTCTGGACGAAGTCTCGCGATTCAAAAAGGGGTGCCGGCCAATCGCAGGTGAAGATTCGTGCCGTTGGAATCTCCTTACGTAGCATGTTTTCATGCTTAAGCCAGTTGACGTTGTACTTTGGTTTGTCGCCCTCTGGTTTGTCGCCCTTTGATTTGTCGTGCCCCCACTCCCAAGTGCGCGATGAATCCGTGTTAAAGCCATGTATAGCAATGACGTCAATGTCGGTTGCAACGTTGCTTCCATGTTCAGGGTAAATAAGAGTGAGCCCCTGACTCAGAGCGTGCCGTGAGGGCCGTGATGAAGATGTTTTTTTGAGACAGGGCCGAACTTGGTCGCGAGGGCTGATAGAATGAAATATAGAAATAGTAGGCTATGGCGCCTCCAGCGAGCCAGATGGCAGGGCGGAAAATGGATGAAAACATCTTGCTCCCGCCACGGAGCCCAACTTGGGCAGCTATAGCGTTTCTGCTCCTCGCTCGCGGTCTCTAACAAACGTATTACCGCGCCCGAGGCCCCGAGGTAATAGTGTATGGCGGTGCCTATCTACCAGAGACGCGACTCGTAGCAGATCTAGGAGAATAATTGAAAGTGTTAGGCTTATTTTATGGCAGAGATAGGCACAATGCTTAGGTTAATGTGCAAGTCGGCAACTGTTGCTGGCGCAGTTGTCGCCGAGTTGGCTGAGCTGAGAGTGGAGTAGCGTGCGGAGATGCGACTCAGGGTCGCATTATCTTGGGACTAAATTTTTTCTTCTGAGAAGCGAAGTTGGCGCCAGGATAACACACCACTTGGAGAAAATTCTACATTAGGTATTTATACGTGCAGCTGCAAAGTGTGGACGAGGACCTATTAAAATTGTATGACACATAGCATACACATCCTTGGGCATAAACTTGACTGGTTGGCTTATTCCGACGGCTTGCTGCCCTCGTCTCCATTTCGCGTACAGTACAAGTACAGACTCGCATATTCCACCAACATTAGGCATAATAAAAACGGTACCCTTAGAGTAAGTGCGGAGAAATATATGAACCCGTCCTTAACCACATTCGTACAATGTGGTAACATAGCTCACATCATTTCCTTGCCTACTAGCAAGATTGATATGCACCTATCGGCGGGAAAAGTCCAAGCGTGGCAATAGATACATTCTTTTGTATGCCACTTCTCGCCAACGTAACGTCACCATCAGATGCCGTGGCCGCGAGGCTGAAATCTCGGGGAGGTTGTCGTCTCGACGTCTTCTATACCAGCATGTAAGAGATAGATGTGGCTGAGGGAAATCTAGAACACAGCCAGCCACCTTGTGGCTGAGAGATCTGCTTACCCCCATCCTATGCATAATCCTGTCGTATTTCGTAAACCCCTTGACACAATCAAATTATCCACTTCTGGCATTTTACACTAATCAAGTGTTATAATCCTTAGTATAGGGGTAACGAGGAATTGTTGTTGCGCAGAGAGCCCACTATCTATGCTGATTGTTCATTACTAATATACAGAACACCGCTTTGTTCTAGAGGTGTGATATTAAAGTAGTCCCCTCTGGAAACCACGGGGAGTTTTATATGGAAGTGTAGGATTCTGCTGATATATACACGTAATTGAAGTATCGTGCCGTTCTAAATGTAATTGCATCGGTCATTTCAGCGTAAAGGTGTTTGCCAACTAAGTTTAGCGGTATGGCGTTGCTACTTGTCGTGCGTTTCCCGACTGCTCCCCAGTTCGGGGATCTAGAGTATTGGTTTTAATAGTACAGCCGACGCGGAAGTCGATTGAAATTGCGACCGTCGCCCTTGGATATATGCATATCCGAGCCGGTGTCGTATAAAGCCAAGGACGCCGAAGCTATAGTCTCAGAAAAACGTCAAGACGCTTAAGTACCTTTGGGGGAGCGGGTTGAGAGCGGCTCCGCGTTTTACGTCCTAATGCCCAAGTAGCTAGGTTGGAGAAATGAATGCTTAATAGCACAAACAAGGTCTTGTGACCGCCTACTACTATTGTTTTTATCTAGGTATACATATTATGATGCACCCCGCCTCTTATTGGCATATGCCGTTTTGGTCAACTTAGCACAGGAACAAGACTCTTGGCGTAAGCGCGTATCACTGGTTTTCTTGGCTGCGTTCTCGTTCTGGACCGTTTATCCGTGACCGCCTAAAAGAAATATGATTTCTAGCGTTCTAGAATAGTCCTTATTGTTGATGTATGTTCTGCTCTGCTTATGGCCAAGCACATATTCCCTGGGGGGGCTCAACAATCCAATAAAATTAATCAGCAACTTGTATATCACCTTCTAGAAACGGCCGCTTGGCTTTCCATGGCAAACGACCCGATAGCCTCAATCTCTCGGCTTGCGCCGGACACCTTCCCCAACTGCCTTAGTCATTATTGGCAGTGCCATGGCATTGGAAACTCGCGATATAGGTCATGATGTCGCCATCCGAATCCAGAAATTGAAATTGGCTGGGTGACATCGCTTATTTAAATGCTATGCTCTCTGTCAACCTATCCTGCTGTGCTACTCCCTAGGTGCGCGCGTGTTCTTCTCACACAAGCTCCGCTTCATCAAACACGGCTCGAAGAATTACTAGCAAAATGAAGTACGCTACGACACTTCTCGGGCTGGCAGCCACTGCTCTGGGCAAGGAGATCCCTAAGGATGCTCAACGGGCCGCCGATCTTTACGACTCAGGTCTTATGCACGAGAAGATCATGTCTCGTAAAGAGCTCTTCTGGGCACAGGGTCGCAAGACTGGGATCTTTTCCGAGGAGTGGCCTGAGCTTCATTTTGCTCAATGTCGGGATGGGAAGGCAGTTCCCTTCCGTGACCAGCCCACTAACTTTTATCGCTGCAACAATGTAAAACTCACTTTCCCATGAACGGAAAACGTTATGGCGGAATATCAACTAATACCTGTGCGGGTAGATCAACCTGCACCACTTTCTATCCCACCAAGCCCTAGGCAGCGTAACCGGCCAGGGTTCGTCATCTTGGGGTTGGGTGTCGGATGATGGCCGCGAGTTCGCCATAATTGCGCAGGCTGATGGTGCCGCTTTTGCTGAGGTATGTACTCTATGTTCCCCTGTACACGTTACTTACATATTGAGACAAAGTAACAGATCACCAATGCCGGCAAACTACGGTATCTGGGCCGTCTTCCCCAGACTGCCGGCACCCCCACAAGTTTGTGGAGAGAAATTAGAGCCTACAAACATTACATCGTCATTGGCAGCGAGACTTATGACCACCACATCCAGATCTTTGACCTGAAGAAGCTGCTGGATATCGACTACAAGAAGGGACCGGTGACCTTTGATCCAACCACTGACCTCACTGGCTTCTACGGCAACCTTCCTGACGGGCGTGCTCATAATGTCCTAACCAACGACGAGTCAGGTTTCGCGTATGTCGTCGGTGCGCGTCCTCGTACCGACGCCTGCCGCAGTGGTCTCATCTTTTTGGATCTCAGTGACCCAAGCAACCCTACTTCACCCGGATGCGCCGCTGCCGACGGCTACGTCCATGACGCGCAGTGTCTTATCTACAAGGGTCCCCACACTAAGTACTTAGGGAAGGAGGTCTGCTACGCCTACAACGAGGATTCATTGACTATCTGTACGTACCCCGGCATTTACAATACCAGCACTCTACTAACCTCACTAGATGATGTCACCGATAAGAAGTGGCCCGAGATCATCTCCGTGACCTCTTACGAAGGAGCCACTTACACCCACCAAGGCTGGGTTTTGGATACCGAGTGGCAGGAGTTCCTGGTTCTGGACGACGAATACGACGAGGTTGACGGTCGGGGCCCCGCTGCCAATGGCCACGCCACGACCTTTATCTGGGACATTTCGAATCTGGAGGCACCGAAGCAGACCGGATACTACCAGTCTCCTCGCCGATCCATCGATCACAACCAATACGTTGTTGGTAACTACAGCTTCCAGAGCAACTACGGTGCCGGTATCAGCATCCTGGACATTTCGTCCATCCCTACCAACCCGTCCGGCTCCGATGTTCGAGAGGTCGGCTGGTTTGATATTTACCCGGAAGGTGGGCTATCCCCGAGCCTATTATTCTTTAACGTGGAAAAAACTAACTTGATATCTCTGTAGACGATAATTTGGAGGGTGGCGGTTCGCTCGCTTTCGTTGGCACTTGGTCATCGTATGCTAACTTTCCGTCCGGCTATATCCTCATTAACACGATTGAGAGAGGGGCGTGGGTTGTCAAGCCGCAGACACCGTTGCCATAAGGGCTTGGCTGCGTAATTCAATATTGTTATACGATAATCCACAGAGCTATGTGAATAAGGAAGCTCGTTTATGAGCATCTATCCAGGGCTATATGCGAAGTGACTATTTTCTGAGAACTAGTACAAAAGTGTAGATCCATGTAATATTAGACTCCCCCTGCCGTGAACATTTTTTTCCGTTCACGACCCCTTTCGAGACTAGGAAGTCTTTAATATTGACTTGCGATTGACTAAACACTGCGGGTTGCCCAAACCGCTACTACCAGAAAAACGCACCGATGCCTCCCGCAACTGCGGCCAGCCCGACGCCACTAGTACCAGCACCGGCAGTGGGAATGGCAGTGGGATATAACGAAGTAGACGAGGCTGTCGGGGTAGCTGACGGGCTCGAAGAGACTGGTGAGGGCTCGACGACGGGCTCGTAACTAGCACAAGTCGCTTCCTCTGCCAGCGGGCAAGTATCATCAATGCAGATCGCCTGCAGCTGTGCCCCCTGTAACGGAATGACGGTAGTCGGCGGTGCGCATCGTTCGTCGAAGAGGGAAGTGAGCGCCGTGCCGACAGCTTGGACGTCGGAGTCCGCAACTCCGAAGGACTGTACAACACCAAGTCAGTAATTCATTTCTCTAGTATATGTGAGGATGTATTACTTGAAACTAGGTTCGAGTGCCAACATAAAAATGAGAAATCCTAGGGAAATGGCAGGTAGAACGAAAGCCTTGGGTATTATTATCACTTACAGAGGCAGCTAGGCCGACCTGGGTGATGAAGTATCCCAATTCGTTGGGGTCCAAGGCCATGAACTTATGGACTTCGTACATCGAGGCGTGGCCGCTATATGCGTCGAAACCGGGCATGCCCTGTTTGGAACAACCTAGCAACGACCCGAAGAACTGGTATAGATGAGTGATAAGGAAACTAAATAGTTTCTCATTAGCACAGCATCGGAATACTCTATAAAGTTGCTCATTTTACTTACTACTGTGAGGAATTCTCAGTGTTCGCGGGCTTGTTGTTCTTGAGTGGTTCGGCACCGCCATCATCGAGGAAGTTGACAGAAACTCCATGGTCGCCGCCGCGATTGCTGGAAGCGAGTTCTCCGGTAAAGTACGGCAGGAGGTTGACGTCGGTTCCGTCGTACGTTCCCGGTGCTAATATTCCAGGGACGCTGACGCCGACATTGGGTTGCGTATCTAAAGAACAGTTAAGTACAAAGGGTGATAGCAGGAAACGCGGAACTCAGCTGCGTACAGTTCCCGATCACAACCGTGTTAACAACAAGAGTCAGAAGTGTGGCCTGGTTGTCGGCTGTGTTATCTTTAAGCAAGGCTGTTGTGTAGTAGTCACAAATCGAGATGTTGCTGGGACGTTGGGCCAGGGCCGTGTTGGCTACAACGGCAAGAACGGCCGTCTTTGAAAACTGCATGATTTTAGTATGGTAATGTGGAAAATCGCTTGGAAAGGATGAAATTATGCTCTTCGAGGATTTTGCAGTGTCTTGCAGTGCACGAACATAACGTTCTTAAGTATAGTTATAGAGATTCTATCATACATTCCAAGGCCGCAACCAGCAAACCCATCGTAGCCTTAACTAGATAAACAGCTTTATTACATTAAAAATCAAGCTAGACCTATCATGGACCATTAATGTCATACATTGACAGTCTAGTGGTGCTATGACACTTCTAAGTGCAAGCCTGGATAGAGTTGAGGGCTCGGGAAGTCTGCCATCCGGTGACTAGTGCGTCTTGATAGCACTATTTGCCACTGTTCACTACGTCGAAGTGTTTAGGTTGTAAGGGTATCGTGAAAAGCAAAAGGAAGCTTGAAGCCAAAGGCCCTAGTGCAACTATGGACCTAGCATCAGTTACCTTGTAAAGAAGATGTTGGGCGATCAACCCATTCGAGCAAATAATGTATTATGTGCAACTTCTACGTTCGATCTATGGCACGGAAGAACCCAGCAGTTGGCACTAGTTTGAATAGGCAGTTGATTAGTTAGCACCTTATGACAGAGCTAAAATCGTGAAATAGAGGATACTACACCGGGGAACGCAAGATGCCCGGATTGAGTTCATTTCCCCATATCCAAGCCAGACCAATCATCTGGAATCAATTACCCATCCTTTGAGACAATCATGGCAGATCAGCGCAAGACTAGATTCCGTCCCTTAGTTCCCGCGGGAATACGTCTCCATTCTAAAGCCACGCAGCTACTAGTGCAGCCACTCAGGTCCCGGCATTCACTACTCTAATCCAGATCAAGACATTTCATTCTCAGATCGTCCGGAACGTCATGTAGCCGACGGATATACAGCGATCCGCAAACGCCCAAAATCCCCAGATTGATATTTCGGTATATTGCCCGTATCCACCATTGCAACCACGTGATCCTCGCGACTGACTCGACGACGAAATTGCTCCTCCTCCACCAAGACGAACCCTTCCCCTTGAATGACAAGCTCGCGAGCCCGATCGACGTCGAAGATGCCATTGTGGTCCGTAAGCTCGGCTTTCCGGTGAAAATAAACGCCCCAGCTCTCATCTGCGTCGCCTAGCGTCAACTCGGACGCAATCTCGACGACATTGGAGTAAGGGATTCTAAACAGATACCACATATTGACCTTCTGATTTCCCCTTAGATAAGGAGCATTTATGTCTCGAGGATAAAACCATAACGTAATACTTTGATCCTCAGCACTGCGTGCGTCTAGAATGACCATTATCCTGATCCAGCGCCTTGTTTTTCGCCTGCAGCTCATGCGTCCAGGCCCCGCATTCTTCAACAGAGGCGCCGACGAAGTCGTTTTTGCATGTCTCATTATCTGCTAACCGTTCTCTGAACTCTCAGATGGGGCCTCCCAGAGGGGCCGTGGCGGGATTCTGCTAGGTAATACCTGAAGTACCCCTCTCCTTAGTCGGTTGCTAAGACATGAGGGACGAACTACGCTTCATTAGCTTCGTCTGCTCGTTTGTGATTCGGAGGGCTCCCTACGGGTTCAGCTTCTATGGCTGTGCAAAGACTAGGATCCCGGTCATTGTGACGGCGTCGGATATACAGATATGGGTGATTATGTGAGTACCGTGTACTAGATAAATAACGAATCTAAACTCGCATGTCATAACTCGCCCGAGCGAAAGTAAGTGACGTTATATTATACATATTTCTCTAACTCGAGTGCCGATCATTTCCTATATAATTTATGCCGACCCAATGCAACCAAATTTATACAAATGAGCATGAATTAAAACATTACCAACTAGGCTTTCCGCGCCCAGCATAGACCCATCCCGCCTACCAAAGCTCACAAGTCGGCGCCTTCTTCGCGCAGCTGAACGCCTCTCGGAACGCGGCCGAGTTCTGCGGCGGGATCCGCGTACGCGCGAAGTTGGGGGCGTGGGCGTTCGTTTCGACGTCGACGATGACGTCCTCGGGCGTCAACCGGGAGCACACGGTCTGGCCGAAGGCGATGAAGAACAGCTGGTCGCGCGTGAACTGCTCGAGGCCCGGCAGCCCCTGCTGCGGGCAGCCGTCGTCGAGCTTCTTCCAGGCGTCGTACGCCGTGAGCAGGCCGCCGGTGTCCGCGAGGTTCTCGGGCAGCGTGAACGCGCCGTTCACGAAGACCGTGGCGTTCGCCTCCGTCTTGGCGACGGCGCCGTCGAAGCCGATGGCGGGGACCGCCGAGTACTGCTCCACGAAGCACTGCGTCCTGTTGTCGAAGGCAGCCGCGCTCGACGCGCTCCACCACTCCTGCAGCCGCGAGTTCTGGTCGAAGTGCCGCCCGACGCTATCGAACCCGTGCGTCACCTCGTGCCCTGCGATGTAGCCCAGCGATCCGTACGAGAGGTATAAGGGCGTCTTTCGGTTGAAGAGCGGGGATTGCGAGATGCCAGACGGGACCAGGGCCGTGTTTCTCTCGCGCCATTGCCGGGCGTTAGTGATCCAGGAGTGAACGCCGAAGTTCGGCCAGGTGTTGCTGTTGAGCGGGGCCGAAACCGCGCTCCATGCGAGCTTGGAGTACCACTTGCGAATGGACAATACGTTCGAGAAGTGGGAGCCGGTGATCTTGACGCCCTCATAATAAGTTTTCAAAGACGTGGCGTTCAAGATATCGGGTAACTACAACCCGGAAAGATGGCATCAGCGACACGGTCTGATACAAATGGAGGGGCGGGAACAGCCCGGTGCTATTGAACGCTTACCTCAGTGGGATACCCAATCCGGAGCGTCATCTTGCTCAACTTTTCCAGTACGAGGTCCTTAGTGGCGTCATCCATCCAGTCCACCTTTTTCACTCTCTCGCCGAACGAGGCGACGAGGTTTTCCATCAGCTTCGTTATCGCGTCACGGTCTTCGTCGCCAAATTTCTGCTCCACGTAAAGCTTACTGCTCATCCACGCAAGACTCTTGTCGAGGTACTTCGCGCATTCCTGGGCGCGGTCCTTAGTTGGGTCCTACGTGTCTGAATTAGTCATACAGAGGCGGGCAAGTACGATAAGACAGTATCTGGCGGGTTATGACTTACGACAGATCCTGCGGTGTAGGCCGCGTAGTTGCCGTATGCGGAGAATAGGAGTGCGGCTTGAACGGTGGCGGCCGGCGTCTGGCTTATGACGCTAGAGACGTTCGCCCATACGTCCGGGGCTTGGATCTGCATGCGATCGGGCTCGTAGCCCTCTGGGGCCCGGCTGTTGATGATCTTCAGGAACTCTAAGGCCGGTGCTGCTTTGGCAGCTTCTTCGACGGTCGTGGTATAGTAAAGTAGCTATGAACCTGTTAACACACTGCATGCTACCAAATGAATGGACAAGGGCACGAACTTGGGCAATATCCAGATCATCCGACTCGCTAAGGCTAGCAACCGCCAAGGCTAACTTCTCAGAAAACGCGAACAGGCTCCTGGCAAGTTGTTCCGTGGCGCTCTGTTCTACGGCCTGCGGTAACAGTACCTTGAGCTGCTCCTCGATGTCCGTAACGTTCTGCGCAGCTAGACTGGTGAGATCGAAGCTTGCGGCGAGCGCCTTGTCGCTGGAAGCTGCGCTGATGAAGTTGAAGGTGGGAATTACGGAGTCCTGGAGAGGGTTAGCGGAGCGTATTCCCATGATGATGCAGAGGAGTAACCGACAGGGTTCTGGACATCCACGGTCGTGCTGAATTCACCAAACACGGCTGTGCCGACGGAGTCCAGATATGCGATCGCATCAGCGTACTTCCCGTAGTCGGGGCCCGATAGGGTTTGGTTGGAGGTGTAGTCCTCGATGGGAAACAGCTTCTGCACCTGAGCAATCATATCCGGTACACCAGCTAATCCGCTGTTTTCGATTGTATCGACGTCTAGACAGGCAGCGAAGTCACCGGCCACCATATTGAAAACATCCTCATCGTCACTTGTGGCCTATCCCATATTAGTTCCGAGTAAATTTAGGTCGAATGTGTTACTCCGGGCTACACTTACATCACTTTGCGGCTTGTAAGGGTGAGTTAGCAGCTGGACGAGCACGTCTCTGCTTTGGTCTTGCAGGTTGGTGAAAGCGTCAGTAGATTCGAACGGGTGCTGTGCCGGGTAGCCTCCGCAGACGTCTGAGAGCTGTTAGTCTTATTCCGAGATTTTCCCGTAGGTGTCAATTCTTACAAGCGTCGAAGTTAGTACAAGGGTCAATTGACTTGTATTCCGGATGCATATTGGTCAGGATCCTAGACGCAGCTTGGATGCACGCTGGCGTCGTGCATAAGTCCGTTGAGCCCGCCATGTTAGCGATGAAGTGATGAAGTGCGCGTGGAAAGGTGAGAGTGACGGGATTCTAGAAGTCCAAAGCTCTTCCATTAGGGCTACCATCTTTATATCTTGCGTCGGCCGACCTCTCCCAGTCAGCCTCACTCACGATCATCGTTCTTCCTGCCTTCCAAGCTACGTAATCTCACCAAATGTTGTTACTTAGGATAATCGTTCTTTTTTTAGTAGCTCTGGGCATAACTCTGGGGTAGATCTAGGGCTAGCTAAACTAGCGATCTTCTATAGCATTAACCAATAGAGCGATGCTAGGCCATCGTCTAACCTGGACGGGTGTTAGCTCAATCATGGTAGCAACAAATCAGAATACGCCGTATCCTTCATCCAGACCGCCGTCATCGCCAAGAACTTCAAGCATTACCCGTTTGGGAAGTGAACAGGCCAAGACTTCAACGTGGTGCAGTTACTACGCTCAGCCACTATTATAGATGCTAAAAGATCTTTAGTTCTATGGCTTCATGAGATATAGCCCATCTATGCTTTTCACAGGTTACGTAGAGAGGTTGGTTTAAATAATGTATATTAGGGGAGCATAAGCTTTATCTAAGGCCTAGCCTTTGCTGCCGCGCGCCGCAATCGCATAGGCGCGTGTGCCTATAGCTAGGTCTTAGATAGCCGCCCTACTAAAAAAAATCAAAAAAAAATCACTACCTAAAAACAATCCCCTCTTCTTTCCTTCTAGCCCTATAGGCACTACTCATAACTCGCATGTACAAAAGATAGTAGGTAAATAAAATAACCTTTTAACTACTACTTAAAAACTACTTCCTTTATAAAAGGTAGAAAAAGTAGTAATAAAAGAAAAACCTAACGCGCAAATATATTATAAAATAAGCTTTTATAAAAGCCTACTAAGCCTTATATATATATATTATATTAACTTTATTAATTATAAAACATATTATCTATGCTTTTTATAGGTTATATAAAAAGGTTAGTTTAAATAATATATATTAAAAAAGTATAAGCTTTATTTAAGGCTTAGCTTTTGCTATTACATGCTATAATTACATAAGCATATATGCTTATAGCTAAATCTTAAATAGCTGCTTATATTTATACTTTTAAATACTATTTAAATTTTTTTTCTTTAGTTTATAAAGTATATAGAAAATAACCTTTTAACTACTACTTAAAAACTACCTCTTTTGTAGGAAATAGAAAAAGTAGTAACAAAAGAAAAACCTAACGCGCAAGTACGCCGCAAAGCAGGCCCTTATAAAGGCCTGCCAAGCCTTGTGTATACGCGTTATGCTAACCCTATTAGTCATAGAACATACCATTTTAGTTATTCTTAGTACTGTCGCTGTTCTTGTATATTCAGAGCTAGAGGAGAAGACTCGGTCGGAAATAATACATGTCGGACATCAGCCAATTCCATTCCCGAAAATCCACGATTCCAGTCATTGCACTGTGGCCTGACGTCATTACCAGCGCAAGTGTCCATGAGAGACAGCTATACTTGCTATTGATCGCCCCCAAGCTTAGGGTTGCCGATGTGTCCGTCCCTTACCGGTAGGCCGGTACCGTACAATGCCGCAAGCTCTCCAGTCCAGGCTTCGTTCGCCTTCGATGCCCTGTTTGCCATCAAATGCTCCTTCGCAAGCGCCTCATGCCAAACGATTCGGGGGCGGACCAAATACGCCATGCCATCGTACCACAGTAATACGTTTGTCGACATCAGTGATCATAATTACAACGCGAGGCAACGGAATCAGGTTAAATGGGACACCTGGAAGGGGTATGCGCAATGATTTATATACACGTGGGCCGGGGCTACGTCGCATCCAAAGCAGTTTGGGAATGAATTGATCGCTTTATTACCCCCTGCCTATACGTCGTAAAAAGACTGGCCCCGTCGTTCCGGGGTCGAGCACCCTGCACAAGGCGTCTCTGACAAGCCGAAGCAAGTAAGTTCACCATCCTTCACAGAAATAAAATCTCCTAAATAGAAACGAATTGTTAGCCGGCCGTCCCAAAAGCACCCATCCCAGGGTATAGATAGTTACGTACCCAGCTCGATGGAATTTTTAACGTTGCCGTTGCACGTCGCGGTGAAGGTGACTGTGCCCGCTTTATCGTCCTGAACGACATTCATTTCCTTCTCACAACCTCCTGCGAAGTGTCCATCCTTGCGGGGCGTCAGATGACCGTCTACGTTCACCATACACCTGCCAACGCATTAGCGTGACGGAGCGCGTTCGGGCTATGCGTGAACTCACTTATTGAGGTCCAGCCCCGTCTCGACCTTATCCCACTTCCCAGCCTTTTGGTCGAAGCCATGGCATTCCGCATGAAGAAAGGCTAGGGAAGGTAAACCCCCGTCTACTGAGAACCCGTTGCAACTCCGAAGTTTGGTTCGTTCGTTGGATAGGCACTCGTCGGGCATGGGGGCCGCTGATACGCGGCTGAATACAGCCTGAAGGGCGAGAAGAATGAAGAGATTCATTGTCACAAGACTGTCGTATAAAACGTGTAAAGCGGAAGCAGGGGGGATTTCGTATGGTCTAGCGGTTGTTCTCAAAGGACGTGCTGAAAAATGCACTGGTACAACTAAGACGTATCCAAACGCAGTCTCGGAGGTTTGAATGAGGTTGGGGCTCGATCTTAATATTTCCCGAGTGTCGGAGAATCCAGTTTCCTATATAGTGCTGATCCATAGTATCACAGGTTTTGCCATACAGACTCGGAACGCACACTAATATAACTCGTCTAGTCACACACAGTTTCATTTAGCGCTTCATTTTCCCAAACGATACGTGGTACAGGCTGGATCTATGGATCTCCCCCAGGTTGTTTGTTCTCGAGGTGGCCAATCAAACCCACCCAACGAGCTATGGACTCAACATCCTCCCTTGGGTGTGGCAAAACTGGGTTTGCGGCTTTATTCTACTCGACAAGATTTACCGCAGCAGCATCTCCCTACAAAGCCAGTACCACTGCTCGTGGGAATTGGTTGGGCCCCGATGTGTGGACCCGAAGGAAGAAGCTGAACGGCGGACAGGTGACTATGTAGTCGCTATGCAATTGTTTGAATATACATCGACCATGCTTACGTTATACTAGCATCTTCCATCCACCACGAGTAAAAAAGGATCGACTAGCGACGGACGCGTGAACTCCAGTTGTAAACGTGATTCAGCGGCCAAACACTTGTCGATGGGGTTTTCGGCCCGAGTAGCAACGCTTATCCAAGATGGCACGGCTGTTTTTCCATGGGCCTGCACCTGGGATAGCGGTTCTTGAATTTAGCTTCATAACTTAATCTAGTTACTAGTCAGTCCTATATCTTACTCTTGGCATATCTTTCAGACTTTTAATCTTTTAATGCAACGATCCGGGTAAGCGTGAATCAAGATGTGGCTAGTGTACAATACCTCGCCACGTTGTGGCTAGGTAGTTCTACCACACAAGAATCTAAAGTATTGAAGTTCTACGCATGGCCACTTTGTTACACTCTGAAGAGCGTTTTTGTGCTTATTTTGCCTAATCATTGTAACTAAAGAATTTCCGATTCCTTATTTGTTTAAAGTATTTTAGATTTACGCGAGAATGTTATGTATCTATGAAGTTCTGATTCGCCACCCCTCTTTTCCTTGGACACTGCCGGCCGGGAAGCTATTTATACGTCGTTTTCCTTACTTAATCCTGGTCACACTTACGTGGTTTCACTTCGGTATACAAGCAAGCGTTTACCGAACCCTATGGTACGATGTCGCTAAAACATTACTGAGTCATTTGCCAGAGTCTCCTCCAAAGGCGCAACAACTCCGGCATACACCTCATGGCGAAACCCTTCATCTCCTAGGCTCAAGGGTTGTCGATAGGAAGAAAAATTCAGACACCGTCGAACGGCACTCCCATAATTCGGCCCCCCGTACTGATCCACCTCGCTTTGGAGCTGTTGCGCAGCAGCGTAGTTGGTGAGTATGTCTGGAACCGATGTATATGCTGAAGCCGCCGCGCGCAGCGATTTTCCGAGAATCAGTTCAACTAGCAGTATGCCAAGAGAAAGGACTGTCGGGTTGTAAGGAAGATGGTCAAGTTTCACAGTCGTGCTGACTGCTGCTGGGGGGTTAGGCTCTGGCACTCGTCGAAAAACGTATGGATGCCTGTACAAGTGGCCATTCTCACGTCGTGGAAAGAAGATATCGTCGCTCGTCAGTTTCTCTGGAAGCCACGGCGTCTTATGGAGTTGCAGCACACTGGAGGAGATTACAGCAGCTAGGTATAGCCGATCTGAATATGTCAAAGGCGGCAGGCCTTCGGGTGGGCCATCAATGACTTGTCGTAGTGATAGTGTCGACTCAACCTCCTGCTCTATCGCCTCCATACATGGATATAAACCATACTCGCGATGTTTTGAGCTATGGATATCCATTATGTACCCGCAACATTCCTGTGATGGTTGCTTGCCAGATTTGCGGAGGGCTTCGCAGAGGTCTAGGAGGGTCGTCGAAGTTGATTGACCCTGTATGGCTCTGGGCGTGTTTACGTTTTCTGGCAATATTAACGACGGTGAGTTAGAAAACCTCACAGTCTTTCTCCTTTTTCTTCTCTGGGTGCGCGAATCGAATGGCTCTGGAGAGGGCGTTAGAGCTATTGAATGTGCTCTTTCCTTAATTACTACCTCACACCATGACTGGGCCTTTTGTAAATCCCGGCTATCTGGCCCAGACGAAGAGTAGGTTAGGATTGCAATTCGGAATAGCGAGCTTTTGGTAATAGTCTCGTCTTCGTCATCTGGGGTAAATTTGCTGGTTCGCGCGGCCAACTCGAGGTTCACGTCGTGGGCCGGGTGGCAGGCAAGGCCCCTCTGGAGAGCACGGTAGAGGCTCTGCACAGTCTCCGTCAGGAGCGTCAAGAACCTGTACTGAGACCGAATTGTTCTCTGAGGTTCCAGCTCGACATTCTGCGAAGTGAGAGTCTCAAGGCGTCCTATACCGTCCGTGATTCTCGCTATGAGGTCGTCATAGCTTGACTTCATCAAGGAAAACTTAGCGCGCTTGAATTCTCGTAGTAGTCTATTTCCTTGAGGCCACATTATCTAAATGAAGACGCAGATCAGAGGCTGAAGAGGTAATATGAGTGTTTCGTAGACTAACCTTGCCATCCGGTTGTAAGCCTAATCGGGTCTCCATCTCTCTGATGGCATCATGAACATCATTGGCTGTCTTTTCAAAGACAGCGTAAGACCTCCATAACCTAAACCGCATCTTTTTCTGGATCTCATCGTCCTTCCACAGGTGGCCCAATGGGTGCTTAATCATGTCCTCAATCTTCCATGGGGGGACAACTCCGACTAAAAGCTTCTCACAGATGTTCAATAATCTTGCTTCCTCAGTCGCGAGAATGTTGACCAATATCTTTAATTCGGCCTTGTACCTGCGATATCTCCCTAAAGTCGATATCCCGTCCGAATAATGCTCCAAGCCCGTGATGACCAAAGGGATTGCCCCAAGAATAAGGCCCGCGATTTCGATACCCGCCATCACCGATGTGAATTTTCCATTAAGTCGCTTTTGGCCCAAGGAGCACAAAAGTAAGCTTATCATCGAGGGGTCAAGCGGGGGGACACACCCAGGTAGGCAGGCTGCCGTTGGGCGGGGTATACCGGCAAGGTGTGGCGAGCGTGGTTCAGCAGCCTCGATTGGGCCAATAAGCCCGGTTACCCCGATTAGTCCGAAGTCCGGCTGAATAGTTAATCCATTGTTGCAGTACGAAGCCCCTCATGCTATGCTCATCTACTAAGCCTAAAAGTTCCGCGTCAACATCCGGTCTGTGCGAATACCAGAGAGAATGGAGAAAGGAATTAGCGGAGTTGTATCCCGATGTCTTTCATTCTTCAAATATATTGTTACATATGAACAAAAATGGGCTGAAGCGCATGTTCAACTTTCGAGCGTCCAAGATGAGTTATCCCGATTCAAGGTGTGGGCAGGAAACATGGGGGCCCACCGGACCGGGAAGAGCTCCCTAGAATACCGCTTAAGGGACGCGTCACATATCAAAACCCAAGTGTTACGGCTTCTAGAATCCTTACGCGAACTCCTTGACGACGCAAGTGCCATTCTCCGGGACTTCAAGATCCCGTGGGACAAATTTCCCGATGAAGACGTGTCGTCCCTAGCCGACGATGCTTCCTTGTCAGAGCTTTCCATTCCAGACACGGAACTAGGGCAAATTCTGAGGAACGTGACCGATATAAATAGTTGTCTTATGCGACTCTCCGTTACCATCCGGAATCCAGCACCACACGACTCGTTTCGGGCGTCGAGGCACACAGACACAACCCACTTCGAACCGTACGACATAGAACATGTGCGGTCCAAATTTCCTAACATGGACCATGACATATCCGAACGGCTAGGCAGAGCTATCTCACGTCGCCGCCGGTTCTTCAAATACCGACAATCCCACCATGATATCATATCCCGAGGTCTTGATTTTGATACCAATGCAACCGAGATCATTCCCCAAAGCACTATCGCATCTTCTATTCCGGAGCACTTAAAGAACGACACAGCCTTTGATTTAATGGAAACAAACGACGACACAAAGTCGGAGACTAGGTTTTCTCTAACATCATATGCCACATCAACGGCAGGCGATGACGAACTGCGAGTCCCACCCTTGCCAACAGAAGCCGACCTAGGGCCTTTTGAGTGCCCATTTTGCTACATGATAATTATTGCCAGTTCTAGATTGGCGTGGAAGTACGCCAAGAATAAACAAACGCAGCTGTTGTGGTTTTACTAATTCTGTAAATAGGCAGCATGTTTTTCAAGACCTCCGACCGTATAGTTGCTTAAGTACAGACTGTGAAGCTCCAGAACAAGACTTCGACTCGCGCCACAAGTGGATGGACCATACATTGAACTCCCATTGGAAAGTATGGCGGTGCCCATCCGGATGTCAGATCACCTTTGACTCGGCCGTAGGTTGTCGGGATCATTTAGTCAACAACCATTCTGATGCATTTCCCAACTGGCAGATCGATTCTATCGTTAAGCTGTGTGAAACCGCGATGACCCCCGAAAGGGGACGAAGCTGCCCATTCTGTGGTCACCCCATAAATTCTATCAAACAGTACCAACGTCACGTAGGCAATCACCAGGTACAAATATCACTATTTGCATTACCTTCTTTAGGCGAAGACGAAACTATGGAAGAACTTGAAGAAGAACGTGAAGAAGAACGTGAAGAAGAACGTGAAGAAGGAATAAGTATAGCCTCAGATCCATTTACCGGAGCTCATTTTAGCGATGTTTCACCAAAGGATATGTATTTCCAAAGTTAATGAGCTATAAAAAGTTTAAAAAGTTTAACTTAATTTACTTTTTTATAAAAAATTTAAATTTATTTTTTATTATTTTATAATTATTTTATTTAAATATATTTTAAAATATAATGTATAACATAAGCAAGTTAAAACTATAAGCAAGTTAATAATAGCTTAAAAGCACTAATAAGTGCGCCTTAGGGTGTGGGTAGAAAGTAGTATATTGGTAAGAGATATAGATGTAGAAGGGAAAGAGCCAAGATCTAGAATCTTGGCAGGAGCGTGCCTTTATAGGCTTGTGTGGCAGCTGCCTGGCAGATGCCAGGATTTTGGCTGCGCACGTGCCCGTGCGGGCAATCTGGATACTCCCCCTGCGGGGTCGTATCAAGCACATTTAAAAAACGTGTGTATATATTACGTAATATTTAAATAACTTTACGAAAAGGAGGTATATAAACTAATAAAATATAGCATTAAATTCGTAAGTTAATCAGAAATTTAAATATGTGATCCTTATATTTTTAGCTATTCTATTCGTAAAGATATTTTAAGATATGCTAAATATGTTAAAGTTTTTTAGTGTAACGTACGCAGCTGTAAGCCAGCCAACTGCGCCACGACCCCTTTGGCCCTGCCAACCAAAAGGATACAGGATACCAAGCTGGCAACTAGCTTGGAACCTTGGCTTATATTGACAGGTCTAGTCTGCTTGTGACGGTCGTCACATTTAGCATCTTTAGCGTATCTTGAAATGCACGCTTAAATAAAATAGCTATAAAAAAATAGATTCAGATTCCTTGCTTAATTCCAAATCTAACGATATACTTTTTATTGCCATACGACCTTTAATTATAGAGTTATTTCTAGATCACGTGATATTTACAGGTATTTCCTAGCAAAAATTGTCTTACAGGGTACCCCTTGAAAAATGTCAATCTGGTTGTTTTGTCAATCCGCTTGTGAGATGCGTTACACTCTTTCAGCCTTAAATCCCGATCCCATTCACGACTGGAACCTAGCGCCAACATCAAAACTAACATCGTCGTTAAACGTCGTCTTAGCATCGAACGCATTCGGCCCGCCATTGCTAGCAATGTACAAAGTACCGTTGTAGTGGCGCCAGTGGCGCGCCGGGTAGCTCCAGGAGCGGAAGGCGTGGGTGCCCGTCGAGTCGAGCGCGTCCTGCGAGCAGAACGTGGCATCTTGCGCGAACAGCGCGCTCCCGTCGTTGGCGTTGACCTGCAGCTTGTTGCTGGCGTGGCGGATGAAGCTCCCCGGGCTGTCGACGGGCTCGAACGACAGGCAAGCGCTGTTGCCGAGACCGACGTGGACGGTCCAGCTCGCTGAATTCTGCAACGCAGCCGTGCTAGATGCCGAGACGACTTGAAGTTGCACGCTCGCGCCCGTGTGGGTGATGTATTTAGTCGTGCAGCATGGGGCCGTTGTGGCGCGGAAGGAGACGGTGGACCCGACGCTGATCGCTGGGCCGCTCTGCAGGGTGCCGGCTGCATAGCCGGCCGCTACAATGTTGGCTTGGACGGAGTTCTCAGTCGCATCGGAGGGATAGCCGGTTGTCATCACGCCCTCGTAGAATGTCCCTTGACCGGTGTTACTGTTATCGCCGCCGATACCGAGAACAATCGCGCCCTCTTTGCTCATAGGGTTGTAGTTCGATGTAGGGCGGGCACCACTGTAATACGTCGACAGGGACCCGGACTTCGCGTTGCCGCCACGGATGGCCCACTGGTTTCCGGAATTGCCCTTGAGGATGGCAGTGACAAATCGATACGTGATGCTTGGGTTATCGGGATTACTTCCGTAGCCGTCGTCGCCTCCAGAGGTGTATAAGCCGTTTTCGAGATCGGCCAGGACCCAGGGGCCCGAGCCGGCGCCGTAGCCGTGCTTGGTGCGGTCGCCGAAGAAGATGGCCTCCATGTGGCCGTTGCCGGTGTCTAGGTTGTTGGTTTCGGCGTTGCCGTAGTCGAAACAGCACCCGTCGTTGTAATGGGTGCCGTCAAGGACGGCGTACAATCCCTCCGCATTATCGCCTGTGGCTGTTCCACGAGGAGAGTTGTTCCGATACCCAGTCTTGGGTGAGATGAAGACACCATACGCCTTTTTCCCGTTGAGCGTCACCGGGGCACCGACGGCACTCGCTAGATAGTCGTAGCCATCGGCCTCAGGACCAGATGCGGCGCCCCCAGGAGGTGCCTGTGTGAGGTGGTTGCCTTGGCCGGACTGGTCGTAGATAATGGAGATCACACAAGTTGTCCCGCTGCAGAAGGTGTCCTGGGCAGCGGCATTAGCAACTCCGCCATTGGAGAGAGGTTTGATATCGGTTGTGGCGCTATCAGAACCGCGTTTGACCTATGATATTACGTGTCAGTCTTATTAATACTCGTGCCATGGGGAGGAGGGTTACGAAGCATCTACCTGGTAGAGAGAGCCGCTATACGAAGCATACAGAGCACGGGTTGTGCTGTGTGCCGCAACGCAGGGCGTGCCACCTGATGCGTAGATATCGCAAGGACCGGCAGACACAAGGGAAGCCGCGGCGGCAAGGCCTAGACTGAACAATGAGCGTGACAACATGATAAATTATTTCGACGGGAGAACGTTTTGAATTGGCACGACCGGTCAGCTACTTCCGATCTCCCGTAACGTCCATCCCTTTATATATTCGATCTGTTGCTGGCTATGAGAAAAGCGACCTTCCGCTTCCAGCCCACAATCAAATATCTAGTCTGCAGCGCCAACATGGCGAAGACTGCCTCTTAGTCTACACCATGCCGAAAGTCCACGCGTGATCTAAATGTAGGGATCACGGATTGAATCCCACCAACCCGGGTTCGTGAACACGCTTGAACGGGGAGCGTCGCGGCACCCCACCGAGATCGGGGCAGTCGAATCACAGCCCGCGTACCCCGAGAACCGATGCATCATGCCGAGCACGACATCACGCGATATGTCCAAGCTCTAGCACCATTCAACGCGGCCACTTTTCAACATTCACTCGCTCGCTTTCGAAAAATAAAACTAGTGAACAAGAAGATAGGAATGCCGCGGAACGGGGTAGGACTAAGGGCGGGCACGAGTCTTGGCGTATGCTGGATGTTAACTAACTGAATGGCCGCTCTTAGTGCGAGGATAAATCTCCTCCTTGCGCAATAATAATAGGTCAATACTGGAATAGCCAGCAGTATGAACTATGATAGGGACCTACATCTGAATCCAAATCTAGTAAGCTGTCAGTCATAATTTTCTCGAACTCATGAAATCGCAGCTTTCGCGTCATCGCCGGCAGCGGAAGAAATAATATTGTCACAGATATCTCTTAAATCTAATAAACGTAAGGCACAGTTGGTGCACCGTTATAGGCATCATGAATTTGCGAGTGAGCTATTCGTATGGAGCCTATTACTGAGGTGTTGGACGCTTATATGTCACAGCTCCAGAACAAAGGAGTGTTTGGTATATTAGTAGTGACGCCGAGAATAGATATAGGCTTTTCGCGCCCCAGCCGGCGTTCATTACATACTTATACTGACGAAAATGGCATTATATGCGAGATACGAGATGTTCAATTCCTACTAATACGATAATCCTCACTGTTTGTTGTTTTCCCATGTCGAAACGTAGGGTAATAGCCGTTGAAGAATGAGCATCAAGAATAATACTGCGTGATTGACTTGAAGCATTCTAGTTTGCAACGTAATTACTAATGAAATGAATTTGCCACTAAAAAAAGCAGAAATGGCACAGACTCTATTTATTGCAGTGCTTCTCAGCTATCGCCTTGGTTTTATTATGAAACGGCGCCAACACAAACTACTTAGAGCACACAAGCTTAATACAACCTGTTTTTACTTTTACCTGCCGCAGCACCACAACCAGTTAGCCGACCCTGCTACCGTAAGCTGGCTGCAAGGGGCGAGGGTATCCTAAGTCCCACGTCCCCGAGTCCTGCTTGTGTGGATAATTCCATGTTTGCCTTCTTCATCGTCCCGATGTTACCTCCTCCGGCCTATCTTGTAACATTTATCGTCGCCAGGTGGAGGAGTCTCATCCATATACGGCCCAAAGATGCCGGAAGTTATAAACGCCACATCTTGAGCGATTTACAGTAGAAAGCTGGAGTATTTCTTACAGTTATACATTATGATAGTAACCAGGACCAAGATGATGCGCAACAGTGGTTGAGGCGGTAGGCTAGGCACTGGAACCTCGAGGAGCAGGTAGGACGAGGGGTCGTTGATATTAGTGAATGCAGCATTGCAGGCTTTTTTGATGCGAGAATTAAGGGTTAGGGTTAAATCCAAGCAATGTTACAGCCGTCATTATCAAAGCTAATTTGAACCTCAAGAACTTGGATTGCGGGGAAATGCAAAGATGAGGTAATTATTTATAGAGCCCAAGCGCCAGATTAAGCAACCGTGATATCAAATGCTAGGTATGCATTGTATTACCATTACTATAACCGCGGGTATGCGAATTCAGCTTATATAATTACGCCCTAGCTCCAACGGTGATTATTCACATGCATAGACCCAATCGGCTTCAGAGGCAGCTCGAACAAGAGCTTTCCCGTTCGCATTCCCGCGGCACAACGTGAATATCCCTGGCACAAATGCAGGTCCGACCCACGCCACATTTACGCCCCCGTCCCCCAGAAACGCCACCAAGCGGATGCGTTTGACGTTTAGAAACAAGTCTCTGCTGCGGGAGTACAAACATGCTAGGTCAGGTTACAGCAGAAACATCGGGTCTTGCCGGAGATATCGGTGGCACAGTAATACCGCTGACTGGAACCCACGTAACCTACCTACCTATACGAAGTACGTCGGCCGAATTGGCGGTGATTAGTCGATGGTAGTTGTTAAGCTAGGTAGTCTGTCTAGAGGGAATAGAGAAGCTTCGGAACCCCTCCGACCGCCCTCATTAGTAGAGAGCGGAATATCGGCATGTCGCTGCTTACTTACACCGCCCGACGCGCTGGCGCCAAGTGCCTCGCAGCACCTTCGGAAGCGTCCGCATACGGGAGTCGTTAATTCCCTTAAACTGTCGGCAGCAACCGTTGTATCAGGACATTCCCATCTCACACGCGGAACCGTTCCCGGTGACACTTTGATTTGACTGCGCACAGTCGAGTGAGCGGTTTTAGCTGCGGCCGAGGCCCCTCAGAGTCTATAGTGGAACTCTGTTTTGCGGCCCCCATTCCGTCTGATTTGTCCCCGTCGTGGCACGACGACTCAGGTTAGATTAGAAGATGTTCTTTGTCACGCGTAGGCCGTCATCGGGACGACCTCGGCACCAGATGACAGATCCAGCACTGCCCGAGCGTGCATATAGATATCGATTTTGTGTGTTCATCTCTGGTACTGGTAGGTATACAGCTCTCCTCCCGGGCCCAATTTAGCCCGCCAAGAGCGTTGCTTCACATGGGCCCTGGCTCCACGTATGACGCCGTTCGCGGTTCGGCGTCGAGCGCTGTCCGACCCCTGGCTGTGAGCTTGGGTTGGCCGGTTGCTGTTTAGAGGTCGCTACAGACAAGGACAGGCGGTAAGTCGGTGTCTAGTGCTACCGTGCACATAGGTAGTTATGGTAATAGCATCATTGTAACGGTTCATTGCTAACGCTTCCTTAATAAATGGGGTATGGGGCCCACTGCCGTCGCTAGGATAGTAATAGTAATTGCAAGGGTGCGTGAGGAGGTGTTGCTATCTAGTTCCCATGGGTCGACGGTGCCGGGCAAGCGCAGTATATATAGCCAGCTCGCACGCCATCGGGCGCAAATCGCACGCCATACTTTACGCGCCCAATCAGATTCTTGAATAGGATTCAAATTGGACTCAACTCGAGACGAAGAGCCGCCAAGATGCCACGAGAAATCGACACCCTTGCAACGCCCGCCCACGTAAAGCCGAAGAAACTAATTGTTTTGAGCGCGCCGAGGTGAGCCAACCGCCCCAATAAGCCTCCAATGGCGCCGTCGATCTTGGATCATCGTCATCTGACTAAACGTGTAGAACTGGCACTCATGGCCTCTATTTGGCGTTCAAGCAGCTTGGTTATAAGCCGTACCATATGGCAGAGGTAGTTAACATGGCCCGACCGTTGTGGTGTAGACTAACAATTGCCCCGCAAAGGTATTGGCTACTGGCGCCCCTGCGATCAAGATCATGACGGACGCCATGAAGGCCGAGTGGTTCCACGAAGGAGCGCCATGTGAGTGAATACGCTCTTTGTAAACTGCTATCGGAAGACTACCAATATGGGATATGAACTCAATGGGCTACGACTGACGTGGGCTCTTAGATGGCAGGGAAGAATTGGATAAGTGGTTCGCTGATTATGACGTAAGAAGCGCAGCGACGGAATTAAAACAAGACACCTTACTAACTGTTCTCAGGTCATAATAGAAATGCCCTTCTTTATGCTGCGGTCGGTCCTCAAGGCTTACCCCGATGCGAAATTTCTTCTTACCGAGAGAGATCCCAATAAATGGGCCAAGTCCTACTTGAACACGATCGGGCTCGCTGCCACACGCTTCCGCCAATTTCCCATGTCAATCTTCAAACATTTCGATAGTTTCACGTTTAATATGGATATCTTCGGCGGCCAGATGCTGGGCTATTGTACAAACGGCTTCGGTCTATCGGACCAAGGTCGCCAGGCTCTAGTCGAGAACTACACGGCTTAGTGAGTACGGCCTAGGGCGCGAAAAAGGTTCCGTACTAGCTAACCGTGGACTAGTATTGCCGATGTGAAGCGGCTCGTCCCTCCGGAGCAGCTCAAGGTGATCAAATTGGAGGACGGATTGGGAGTGAGTACCATGCACTATCATGCTCTTCCAATCCATTGGTGGCAATCGCCTGTCCGATGCACTTGGTCGAAATGAGCCGCAAATTAAAGATCGGCCTCATCTTATGAACGAACTGATACTAACCTCGGTGCTGCAGTGGAATGAGCTCTGCCCGTATATGGATATACCAATCCCAGACACACCCTGGCCGTCCCTGAACACACCAGAGGAGTTCCACTCGATAGTTGCTCCGAAAGTTCAGAAGGCTGTCAGTAAAGGAATGGCAGGCGTGACCACCATTATAGCCATTGCAGCAATCGGCGTATGGTATGGTAGAAAGAGCCTCTTGCCGTTATTATCATAATGGAAAGACGGGGCTGTTAACTCGACGCCATATCTTACCACCCCGTAATATGCCAACCGCCGAGACCGCTTTGAATATAGATCAGCAGTCAGATGGTGGCAAAAAGGCGGCCGGAAGAGGAGATAAGTCGGTGGTATAGTAGTGACTGGGCCATTATTATCTTCGAATATGGTGGTAACGAGTTATTTCGAGATAGCTCTAATGTGCTAGGCTCGGGCTTTCTGATCGAGTATAGAGGCGGTTATGACTATGAACACTAGACACCAAAGCGTTGATAGCGCCTTATATGCCGGTCACGGATTCGAACATTGCGAGCGACGACGATACCACGAGGCGAAGGAAAATTGAATTAAATACATGGAGCCGAGAAACACTCGCACTGCAATACCTGTAAAAAGTCAGTGTTATATTGCCACAAGAAGCGGGATACAAGAGATATACCTGAGATGCAGAGGCCCTTGCACTGCCGCTGTATTTTACGAGTGACATGATGACATCACGAAATCCGCCTTCAACATCCGATAATAGCTCATCCCATTTTCGCCCTTCGAACGTTTGATACATTTCGAATGGCGGTGTTTTAAAATTTACAGCCTCCGGCCATGACTCGCGAGTTGGACTTCCGATGGTTTTGAAAATGCTTAGTATTAGACCGAGCTGATTTCCATCTTCGTGAGCGGGCCTCGATTCGAAGAGTGGTCTTGGAGGAACCCGAGAGCATTCTGCAAGCA
Organism: Xylaria grammica; assembly: GCA_004353285.2. Lineage (NCBI taxonomy): Eukaryota > Fungi > Ascomycota > Sordariomycetes > Xylariales > Xylariaceae > Xylaria > Xylaria grammica. Next base: position 1,224,940 of record NGZP02000010.1, on the reverse strand, counting down.
TGGCACCGGCTGCCCACATGTCGACGGCTGTGCCGTATGATTTATTGCCGAACAACGCTTCCGGTGAGCGATACGAACCCGTGCCAATATCCAGTACTTTCTGGTCTACGGGCTCTGCGTATTTTGACAGCTCAGGGTGCCACGCGGTACCAAAATCGGAAATGTAAGCAGGCCCACCGGGGGACTCCAATAGAACTGCGGAAGGCTTGATATCCCTATGTATTATTCCCTGGCCATGCAAATAATGGAGACCGGTAAAAAGGTCTCTGAAGTGCTTGATGATGCTACTCCTGGGGATGAAGCCACGTTCAATAAGGTTCTCGAGGCTTATTGGCATGTATGGGAAGGCAAGAACAAAGCGCTGCTCTTGGTCTCTAAATGTCTCTAGTAGCGGGATGCATGGCTTCTTGAGCAACTTGAGGATTTTGGCCTCCCGGAACGGATCATGAGGCTCAATGTTCCGAGTCTGCACGATGACCTTCAACGCTACCGCTTCAGACCTGTAGACCTCGGCGGTGACTCCATCGCCGATGTATCGGCAGTCGCGATAAGAGCCGATAGTTAGGGTCGGGGAATCCGACACTTCGCTTGACGGATGGAATCCCTCTGCAGGCTCGACTGGGTTCGAGCGATCCGGCTGGGGTCCGATGAGACACGCAGCTTCATAATGGTCCTAACGGAGGAGTTAACGTGACTGAGATGCAGGGTGGAGAAATAACCTATTGAGCTAGAACCGGGCTGCTACACCCACACGAGAGCGGTCTTACTCGAGACGAGGATGTTTTATAAGCGTCGTTCTCAATGGCAAACGCATCCTTTTGTGCGTTAGCAGCTGGGACGCCTATTTGCGCAAGCGCGTCTTTTCTGAAATATTCCATGAGCGAGGGGGTATAATGGGCACCACGGATGATGTATGGACTGACATGGCTTGTATGTTGTCGTAACGATTGGCCGAGGTGAGTGACACCCTCCAGTCTGATTGAGAAGTCATGTTGATGAGGCTGCAGCTGCTAGCTTCGCAAATTGGTAAAAAGGTGTCGTTAATGAACCCTGAGGGAGTTGATGGGAATAACCTTTTGGTGTAGACAAGCTGGAAGACGCCTTACATGAGGTACCTCCTAGGTATGTATATATAAGTCGGATAAGAGCAATATGCGGGTGTGAGAGCTGGGCGACATTGCCACTGTAGGGAAGTAATCGCGTTAATGCAATATACCGCTCATATATATATTTGTGTTGTCGGACTGGCAAATCCTTTGATCAAGCTGACAGCAGCCGGCAGCGGTCCAGGGTTTCTTCAAACGATCAAGGGTTTCGGGACGGAGCTAGACCACAAGGAGCAACAGTCCAGCTTTCTATTGCGATGCTAATCTCCAACGGGACAGTCGACTTCCTCAGCATCACCTACCTAGGTACTCTATACCCAGTTAATTAAGCCGCTGGAGCTTGACAGCTGAGCTGTGGATAGAAGCTGTGGGACAAGAAGCTGTGGAGAAGTCGGCGGTGGTTGGCGGCTGGGCTAGAATTACTGGGTACGCGGAGCTGGACTGGACCTGACCTGACCTCATAAATCATAAATCTCAAAGCCCGAATCAATCCCATCTTACAGTACTCCGTACATGAACCCAGCTACTGCTACTACCTACCTACTACCTACTACCTACCTCCTCTTACTGCCCAGCCATCAATCGAGAGCTTCCCCCCTCCCCCGAGCCTGTCCACAGCCTGTCCAGAGCCTCTCCATAGCTCCCGCCGCTTTCCTGTACTACCGACACCGAATCCTCATTCATATATCTATCTATTTTATCTTTATCAGCAGATGCGTACATACACATACTTTATCCCCCATATCCAATTATCACCGGCCTATTCTATGCCTGAATCCTTATTATTGCTTCGTTGAATGCGCTCTTCCCTCTCGCCGTGCGCTCTATATATATGTCTACGTTCCACCCCCCCTCCGCATTCGCGACATCTTCCCCGGAGTGATCGCATTTGATTCTGTTCACCATGGATGGCCTGTTGAGGTCTGAGTATCCCGCTATCCTGGTACGCTGTCACAATTGTGCAGTGGCGTGGCCCAATTACTGACCCAGCCTTTCTTTCCATAGGACTCCCTCCAGCCGGGCCAGGCCGTCGTTGTTCTTACCGACCGAGTAAAACGCATAAGCAAGGTCAACAATGAAATTGCCGACTGGCTGCAGGTACGAGCCGACACCTTGGCCACCGCCTAAGAAAGATGGGATCGGAGCTGATCTGTGTTCAGGAACGTCGGAGGGTCGAGGAACAATATGCCCAAGGCTTACGAAGATTAACCCAATTCCGGGTCCCCAATGCGCAGTCGGAACTAGGGTAAGTCGATCAGAACAGCGGAGGCCGCGGAGGCTGCGGAGACTGCGGCATGGATCGCGTGCAGGTTGGCTGACGACATTCAAGGACTTTTCAGACCCAGTGGGATAAAATATTGCAGTCCGTGGAGTTCGTCGCGACATCCCACCATACCTTCGCCGCGCACATCGAGAAAGAAGTTGAGACGCCCCTACGGATGTTCGAAGCCAAGAAGGAAATGCAAAATATCCATACGATACAAGGAAACCTCCAAAAAGTGGCCAGGGAGTTAGAGGAAGCGCAGGACAAATCTGACAAACTAACCAAGAAGGGTGGCAAGGCCAGTGCCCAGAAGGTTGATATGGCGGCAAGCAAGCTTGAATCCGCTACCAATCAATGGAAATCACAGGCTCCCTTCGTCTTTGAGAGTCTCCAGGCCGTGGACGAGAGCCGCATGAACCAATTACGCGACTGCTTGACGCAGTACGGCACCTTTGAAGGGGAGCAAGCGCAGAAGCTGCAAACCGATGCCGAGAGCGTTCTGAACAGCCTCCTCGACTATAGTACCGCAAATGAGATTCAGCAGTTTGCCTTAAAAGCTACCGCAGGGCGACCAAAATTAGAAAAGCGAGCAACCACTGTGCGGCAATCATCCAGTGCCGGTGGTCCAAGCACGCCGAGTGCAGCAGCGCCGAACCTCAGCGTGCCGGCCGAAGATGATCGCAGTGACTACTCGGGACCCAAAGAGGGCCCACCCGAGAACAAGTTGCGGAGTCGGATTGGCACTATGCTTGGGCGGCGGCGCCAGAGCATCCACGGTGGATTTGGGCAGCTATCGCCAGCGAAAAGCCCTTTTGGGAGAAACACCAAGAGCAGCCATGGCCTTTCCCCACGAGCATCCTCAAGTAACTTGGGTGATTCAACCAACCGACTAGGCGCGCTAGCAGAAGATCCCGACGCCACAACAAATGATACTTTCCGCACCTCTGACGCTTCGACCGAGAAAGTTAGCCACGATGGCCCTAATGGCGTCGGCAGGGTCAACTCGAGCGACGCAGTGCGACCGACAACGGGGACAACTACGACGTCTCAAGTTAACGGAACAAATGGTGGGCTGGACGCATTAGACGTGCCGCCTCCCCCAGGTCCCCCACCATCTCAGAGAGAGCCGGAGAAGGATGCGGAAGGGTTTAGCGTACCGTCATATTCGCATGATCCTATATCCCAGGCTGAAAAGGAGGCGGCTGCGCAAGAAACCGAGCACGCGTTCAAGCTAAGTATCCAGAAGGAGCCTGTCGCTGAAGAAGACGAGGACGCTAAGAAAGCAGCCCTGTCTAATGTTGCCAACAGCCTATCGGCCATGGGAGCACCAGCGCGGAGGATAGGCACTGTTAGGGGCCGGAGAGATGTGCGCAACACTATATATGTTCCGGGCCCGGTTTCCGAGAACTCCGCCAGTTCTGCCGTGACACCCCCCATCCCATCAATATTCTCCAGGGCTACGGGTGTATCAACTTTAGCTTCCGAAGCCAGCGTCGCAGGAACATCGGATACGCAGTCTATTCGATCTGCTAACTCGCTGAGCAGCGTTGGTCCGGCGAAGCACCCCGAAATGCATCAGCCGGGACTCAATTCCTCTGTTATTGAAACTGTATCGGCTACCTTCGACGGTGGTGCGGTTAAATCCGTAAAGGTCAATGGCGAAATTGCATTGTCTTTCAATCCCGGCGATGATCAAAACCCACCATGTAAGTCTCGTCATAAAAGTATTTATTCTAACGGCAAGATGCAATCGTTGACCGCTTCGCAGCGCACCTATCCGTTCGGATCAATAATTCCTCCGTTCTCGAGTCCATCGGGCCTAATCGGATTTTCGTCTCTAATAGCCCCGATCATACTGATCAGTTCACGCTGGACACCTCTCATCTCCGGAATACCCACATTGGTTTCTCATACAAACTAAAGGCCGACGTAGACGCGCCACCAAGTGAACATGTCCCCGTCCTACTCCAGCCTACGTGGAAACCCCAAGGCGACAAGCTTGGCCTACTACTACAATATAAACCAAACCCATCATTTAACTTCGCAGCGAACAACCCCCCTGTACAGCTCCATAACCTCGTCATCTTTGCGTCATACGAAGGGAAAGCCTCGGGTGCTCAGACCAAGCCATCTGGGACTCACCTGAAGGATAAGCATTTGGTATACTGGCGTCTTGGCGACGTCACACTCACTCCGGACGCGGACTGGCAGAAGATCGTATGCCGGATTGTAGGAGAGCAGGGCGCCGAACCGAAACCGGGCAATATCGAAGCACGGTGGGAGTTTAGCCCTCCTGCAGATACCGAGACTGCCCAAGTGATATCCCTCTCTAAATTTGACGATAGCAAGGGCAAGGACGCCGAACCAGCCGACGACGATCCTTTCGCTGATGCCGCGTCGGCCGCGGAAGGGAAGTGGGTTGACGTCCCCGCAGTGCGAAGGCTACTAAGCGGGAGATACGAAGCGAGACCAACACCCTGAGGAGGCTAACTAGATAGGACGGGAGGGGACAGAATTGTATGTAGGGCAGAGTGTACTCGATATCCTTTTTTTTTTTCCTTCTTCAAAGCATCTGGGAAGAATTCCTCCTTTTTTCCTTCCATCTTACAAAACGCACCGCACTCGCTCTCGGCTTCTCTTTACCGCCGATTCATCCCTCTGTCTGTCTCGTCGCCATTTGTTCCTTGCAATATTCAACCAAAAAATTCATCGTACATAGTCTCGATAATTCTACCATACTTACTATCCTAGCCTATCCTAGCCTACTACTATATCCTACTACTATATTTTATCATAGCATATTATATCATTATCATTCAGACTTTACGCCTGGCTAAGTGACGCGCTGAGTTTACATGCCGTGGGTATTTTAGGTAAATTGTGAATGAATATTGGAAGCAAGCCATGTAGTGAGGGGCATGGCACGTTCGGCATGCGGGAGTAGGTAGGTGGGTAGGTGGGTAAGGTAGTTTTTATTATGTTCTCACATTACGGCCTGGTATCCATAATCAATCGTCGTGAGGTAGGTATTACGTTGACCTAGTAGAGCCAGAGCAAAGCAAAAACAGGTAACCCAAGAACGTCAACGTCAACGGCAACAGGCCGTCGTCCGCCCGCCCGTCCGCCACGGCCTAAACGCCACGTAGATCTACCGCGTGCGGCCCTAGGGGCAAAATTAAGCAAGCAAGCAATACAAAAAGGGGTGTGTATCCGTTTGATCTATTCATCATCTATGTACGCCAAAGCGGGGGATCTACGCCGCGGCGGCGCGGGAGTGCTCCTCGTAGAACTCGAGGGTGAGCGCGGCGAGGAAGCCGGGGATGCAGCCCTTCTCGCGGACCCAGAACTTGATCTGGTCGTCGATGCGGCGGGCGAAGGGGCTCTGGGGCCCGCCGCTAACCTTCATGGTGCCGCGCTCGCCGTCGAAGACGATGCTGTTCTCGTGCTCGTCGGTGGCGCTGGGGTGGTACAGGCTCTCGACGCGCATCTTGCCGTTGGGGATGAAGGTGACGGTCCACCCGAGCGTGCTGAAGATGGCCTCCTTGAACTCCTGCGACTTCGCCGCCCAGACCTCCTTGAGCCGCCGCGTCGTCTTCTGCGCCGACGCCGTCTCCCGCTGCGCCTCCTCGATCTCGCGCCGCGCCGCCGCGAGCTGCGACGCCGGGATCACGGCCGCCCGCGGACTGCGGCGGGCTTCTTTCGAGAGCTGCGCCAGGAGCTCCTGGTTCTCGAGCTTGAGGGCGGCGAGCGTGGCGGTTTTGATGGCTTCGAAATCCGAGGTCGGGTTGGCGCGCAGGGATAAGACGCGGGTCTTGTTCGCCGACTCGGCGGCCGCGAGTCGCGAGTTCAGGACTTCGTGCTCCTTTTGCAGGAGCTGGTGCGCGGTTTGGAGTTTCGAGAGGTCGTCCGCGAGCTTGCGACGTTTTCTATTCAGTTCGCCAAGTTGCTCGTTCTCCGACTCGTCTGTGTGGCCTCGCTTCGACCCAACAGTAGGTTCCAGAGTCCCGGTCGACGATTCGGCCGCAGAGAGCTCTTTATGTAGATTCTGGACTTCGTCCTTGTACGTGTCGACGAGCTTTTCTAGCTCGGAGATGCGGTCAACCCTCTGCTGGTCGAAGTTGCCGGTATCGAAAGTTTCGTCTTCCACATCGAACGTCTTTAGTTGAGCCCGTAGATATTCAATTTCCTTTGTGGCTAAGGCGCGCTGTCTTTCTAAACGGGCTTGAGATTTGCTGGCATTAATAGGAGCAGCAGCAGTCCTTGATTTCTCAAGCTGTGTTGTCAGGTTCTTCCTGTCAGACTCTAGTGACTTGATTATCTCATCTCGCTCAGCAATCTGGGGTTGCACCTCACCCAGCTTCTCCATGAGAGAGGCTGAGTTATAACGTTCTTCAACAAGCGCACGGGCGACAGCCTCGGGGGAATCGAACTCCATAACCCCATCCTCCGCACTGGCATTCCGTAGATAAGCTGTCCAAGCCAACCGCTCGTCCTCTAGCCGTTGCTTCTGGATGCGGGCCTCGTTAAGCTCTGCTTCTAGCGCCAGGGCAGCATCGACTCTTCGTTGCAGCGAGCGCTTTTCTTCTTCGACGATCTCAACAGCTTTGTGGACTTGACGAAGATGGACCAGTTCAGTATGTTGTTTCGAGGTCTTGGCTTCGAGCGATCGTATATGCTGAACCTGATCACTAAGTTCCCGGCGAATGATGGCAATAGTTTCGGCGTCGCCCGTCTGCGCCTTCAACCGTATTATTTCGGCCTCTAGATCACCTACGAGATTGTCCTTTTCGGCGGATTTCTCTTGCGCAGCGCTTAGCGATGCTTCGCGGGCTTGGGCGTCGTGTTCTAGCTCCTCGATAGTCTGTCGTAAATCCGACAACTGTGCCTCCGCTTCATTGGCTCGTCTCTGGTTCATGCGCTCCCCTTCCTCTTTTGCTACAGATAGGTCCTCCAACTGCTCCTTGAGCAGCCGTGCTTCATCTTGAGCCTCGCGCAACCTTCTCTCTAATTCGACGGTATCCTGGGCGGAGGCTTCTTTCAGGGTCTGCAGTTCCTCTTGCATGGACTCGTATTGGCGTTGTGCTCTGCCCTTTTCGCCCTCGGCTACTTGTTTCAGTTTGAAGTCGTCTTCGGCCTTGCGCTGGACTTCGCGGATCTCGTTTTCGTGTTGGAGCGCTAGCATTTCCTTCTCCTGTTCGGTGGTCTCGATCCGGTATCGCATGGTGGCGACTTCGGCCTTCAACTCTTCTATGCGCTTGCGCTGGGTCTCGTATTCTTCGGCATCGGGTGGCGCAAGATTTTCCTTAGAGCTCTCGCGCGACGAGGCCCGCAGCAGCGACTCGCCACGCTCGTGGCTCTGTCGCGAAGCCGGTCTAGCATGTTGGGTAGAGGACGCATGGTGTTCGGCACCGGTGAGAAGATCGTAGCTCGGTTGGGTATTGCGTGAGGTGCGGAAGGACGCGATCTGGAACACGGACGACGATGATGTGAGGAAGGCGGACTCTTTCTGGCTTGCTTTCTGGCTTGCTCGGGGGGTTTATTTACTTACCCGCGACTCTCTCAAAGTGGGCGGGCGCGGCAGGGTGCTACTCCCACCGCTTTTCCGCAGGCGGCTTGACATTGAGGCTTCTTCTCCCAGGCGCCTCTGCCTCCAGGTATACGCGATAAGTTACCTACCCAGGAGCGAACCTCTAGTACAACGGAAGGCGGTGAGATGGGAGTTGTCGCAAAGAAATTGAGCTTCACGCTCGACACCGCTAAGGACCTGACCTAACCCAGGCTAGAGACCTACCTGGTAAGGGATTGTTTTGATTGTTTGCAGCAAGGGGTCTGCCGTATCGGGTCTTTATCCCTAAGCCTTTTCCCATCTAGCCTGAAGGAGTAGCTTATTGAAACATGCCCGTTTGATTGGCCATCGTCTCACCACCTATAGCACTTACTATTTAGTCGGTACTTAGTTACTTTACAAACTTACCAGCATTAGACTAATTAACCCGCGTATGCATTACATCATACAGTACCATTCATTAATTAATGAATGAATTCTTAGGAACAAGTCGCTATGTAGGGAGTCTTCCGGGTCTCTTCTAGTAAGGCAGTAGCACTCACTTACGGAGTACTTATACTATAGTATGTAAGTTTCTTTTGTATCTCGTTGTGCCACGGTTATAAGGCAGCTAGCTCCCACCAATGAGAGAGATATGGCCCCAGCCGGGGGAAGAACGTGTCATGTCAGGGTGCCCGATACGGTTTAGCGTGCTCTGTTGTCAGTACTTTCCCAAGATAGATCCCCCCCATTCCCCCCATCCCTGCAGCCATATGCCAGCTACCTTACGTCGATTTCTTGGATTTCTTTTGGATTTCTTGGTGAGCTTCCCTTCAAAACTCCGATCCGAGCCGCACACCACACCACCCTCACCCTCTCTCTCACTCTCGCTCCCATTCTCATTCCCATTCTCATTCCCATTCTCATTCCCATTCCCGCCCCCTCACCCGGAGCAACATCCAGGGCCCGTCTCTCTGTTCTCCCTCCAACACTAGGATATACACATGGCTTTCCGATCACGGTAACAGCATCGCGGCATTTGCTGTAATCTTTCTACAACACCCAGAGCACCTCTGCGAATCGCATCCCATTTCGACTCTGGCCCGCCGCAAGCCGCGACTCCGCTTGCCGCCATGGCTCTCCGCCCAATTCCTATAAATCTCACGAGTACTGGCGTTGTGCGAGGCCATGGCGCTTTGTCGTGCATTACCACTGCCGGCTACACACGAATCCGGAGGCCTTACCATATCCAGTCACGTCTTCCCCGAGCTTCAACCCTCAGGTTAAACAGGACAAAACGCCTTGCGGCTTCCCCAGTCCCGACCCGAACATTCGCCTCGGAGCCAGAGAGAAACTCTTCGAGTAGTGAGAATGGCGCCAGCGCTGCGCGCCGGAAAGAGTCGGAATCAGACTCTGCATCGGCTGCCGCCCAGTCTCCAGACGAGCCCCGTTCGCAAACACCAAGCGACTTCTTCAGCCCATCGTCGGTTGCCGACCACGCCGAGTTTGACTGGGAAGAAAAACCGAATTTCAACATTGAGAAGTTCACACAACTGCCGTACGAGAACTTCGGCGTCAACCAACACATGATTATTGACCGCGAGTTCAAAGAGGTCCTTCGCCAGCTTCTATGGAAGTTTCGCGCCCCCATTCGCTACGCCTTTGCATACGGGTCCGGCGTTTTCCCTCAATCGACCGGCGGCACTGCTACCGAGGCTGAGATCAAAGCTGTTCATCCCAAAGCCCCTCTCGCCGTACAAAAGGCCCAGAATGGCTCGCCAAAGATGATCGACTTCATATTCGGTGTTTCACACACCCAGCATTGGCACTCGCTCAATCTTACACAACATCGCGATCACTATTCTGCCCTCGGATCACTTGGTTCTGGCGCCGTGTCGCATGTTCAGGATAAATGGGGTGCCGGCGTGTATTTTAATCCCTACGTCACGGTAGAGGGCATTCAAATCAAATACGGTGTCGTCAACCTCGACACGTTGTGCAGGGATCTTAGCGAGTGGGATAGCTTATACCTAGCCGGCCGTCTCCATAAACCTGTCAAGATCTTGCGAGACGATCCGCGGGTTCGCCTTTCGAATCAAATCAATTTGTTGTCAGCATTAAGGACCGCTTTGCTCTTGTTGCCGCCTTCATTTACCGAGCAGGAGTTGTACGCTACCATCGCGGGTATAAGTTATCTAGGCGACCCTCGTATGGCGTTGCCCACGGAAAATCCGAAGAAAGTTTCTAACATTGTGAGCCACAATATGTTGAATTTTCGTCGGTTGTATGCCCCTCTCGTCGAATCACTGCCTAATGTCACCTTCAACGACCCTTCTTGCAATAATGCCAACTGGGTCACCGATACCGACGCAGTATTGAAGCTCGAGCAAGACATGGATCCCGTCAAACGTGGTAATATGGTCCGGCGGCTACCAAAAGCTTTCCGGTCCAAGCTCTACTTCGAGTACCAGAAGAAATTTCAAATCCCGCGACTTGCATTCAACACAATGATGGAGGAAAACGAAAATGAAGATACAGAGTCTTTCAAACGGCAACAAGGTGGCCGCTTTGAGCAGCGCATAGCACAACAGCAGCCCGACGAACTTCGAGACACTATTCGCGGGGTTATTAAGAAAACTATATACTGGCCAAGCACGAGCCAAAGTCTTAAAAGCTTCGTGACGGCGGGGTTTTCCCGAGGCTTCCGATATTTAGGAGAAAAGCTGGATAGATACCGCCAAGGAAATAAAGACAAGGAGGGTTGAACTAAACTTTAAGCTTAACACCTGATTAACCCCACCATGACAGCCTCATTATACCATACTACACTAGGGTAGGCGTTACTCTATCCGGGATTGGATCCTCTATTTAGTTAAATACCGATCAAAATGTATTATATCCCCAAGACAAAAGCATTGTACTCGAACGACACGGCGGTCGGTCCTTGAGAATCCACCACGCGCCGCTACATCTTGTCCCGTCTTGACCGTTGTCGCGCTCGTGGGAAACAGCATGGGGTGTGAGTCATAGGTCGCATGGACGGATTGGGATAGATAGATTTTTCATTCATGCTTTTTCATGCAGACAGGTGGCGGGCGAGCCAACTCGGAGAATCTTTTGCATCCCGGAGACACACACGTGGAGTGTGCCAAGTGGCCAAAACGGGGGAACTCATATGGGTCGGCAGACTAGGATACAGCGCGTGTAAATACGATATGAATAATGTAAAAATACGTAACAAAAGCTGCATGGCACTCATTCATTTATTCATTCAATTGATCCTCTAGGTTAGGTTAGGTCAGATCTGGACGCCGCCGGAGAACCAGCCCGCTCTCGGACAGAGCTCCATAGATAACAGCGCAGACGTACATACATACAGCGTCAAGGGTAAAGCGCAAATGGAAGAAAGCCAGGTGGGAAGTAGCCGAGGCTTATCTGGTTATCCAGGACCTAGTCTAGGTTCTGCCCCGATGATTTCCGGTGCCGGAGGTATCTCGGGGTGCCGAATGTCTGCGCCACCTTTCCCACCCTATCTAACCTTCTTTCTTGGGTCGTGCGTCATGGGATGATGGACGCGGTTACGAGTTCGGGTATTTGTGGTTCCTGCACGGCAACGAGCAGAGTGCCGAGGCCGGCTGGATGGATCCCGTCATCTGGATGCCTGAGAGGGGGGGTTTCTTTAACTGGGCCGTGTGTCAAGCGCGTGCCTGGCGCTCTCGCGCGCGCCATTTGCGTGATGGTCTGGTTATGGTCATAGGCGCTTGGAGTTATGGATACTGCACTGTTGATGATAGCTGAGCATCGAGATCCTATTATGTGCTTGCGAAGAATCCGAGGTACGGATGGATTGATTATTGATTGGCGGGTTGGTTTCACTTCGGCGATGCGCCGGCTCTGGTATATCGTGCTATCGGATGGTCCCATATTGTATAGTTGCACTTTCTATATGAAGCAATTCATACATAGAAGCGTATAAGGAAGGTTTCTGGGCGTATAACGCTTCAGCGGACACGCCGCCCTTTATAATACATACCCCGTACGGCGACTACCCAGTGTCAACTACTTCAACTACTATATTAATATGTGCTGTTACCGATAGGTCTTCCTCCAGTTCGAAACACGCGGAATATCGCAGCATTGCCTAGTTTGGTTTAACAGCAAGGCAAGGCACACGGCTAAGTTTAATCTGGATAGATAGGAATTCCGCGCTCCAGACGGGGAAGAGTTCGTATCTACACCGCGGGATCCCGTACTCGTAGTCCGTAGTGCAATCGGGCCCCGGCGGAGGCAGACTTCGTTTGACTGTTGCATCGCTGAAAATGAGCCAATAAAGCACTCTGTACCTCGTGTCTAGTGCTATAACGTAACTAGCCCGAAGAATAAGTCATGTACAGGACTGTTATAAGACGAGAAGTTGGGAATGCTAATGTGCCCGTGGTCGTTAAGCCCGGGGAATGCTTCTAGTTGTCTAAAAGGGGGTTAGAGTCTACTCTATCCATCCACGCACGAGAGAACTCTGAAAAGAGAAGATTATCGACCTCCAACCCATTCCTCACAAGGACGCCCTATCTTTCAACCCTTCGGTTCCCGGCGCTTCGATCCGCGTCTAGTCGACCTCTATTCTAGTCTCGGCTACCCCAGACCCCCCAAACCGTCACTTCCGAGCCCCCGCGTAGCCCGCCAGGCGGCGCTCGCCGTTGGCACGGGTATTCACGAAGTCGGGGTGGTGGAGGGTCAGCTCGACACCGCCGGATAGGATGTTGTCGACGGCTTCGACGCCTTGCATGAAACTTGCGGCAGAAAGGATTAGTATCCGACATACGCGGGTCGCATTCTGTACGGACGCTTACCTGTGATCCTGGTTGCCGACTTCGTATTTCCAGGCCCCGAAGCGGCCTCTCGACAGGATGTCTTTGGCCTGCAGATACGGCAGCGCCAGCGCCAGCGCGGCGTTGCGCTCGAGGCTCGGCGTGGGGTACCCGTGGTCGAAGCGGCGGACGTACGTGCTGACGATCTCGTCCTCCGGGCTCAGCAGGCTCGTGTTGACGAGCCCCCGGATGCAGTCCGCGAGCAGGGTCTCGTGCCGCACGGGCTTGTACGACGACTCGGAGACCTCGAGCATGAGGGACCAGTACGGTCCGGGCTGCGGGGCCGGCGAAGCGGGCTCCTTGCCGTTGGCGAGCTGCTGCGTTGCGAGCTTGGTCTCCCCGCTCGGCTGGTTGAACGGGCTGTAGTTGGAGAATATGGTCGCGCGGTAGAATGGGCAGTTGTCTTCGACAAAATAGAGCTGTTCGGCGCCACCTCGTTGATTAGCCGCAGGGGGGCCCAGAGAAGAGCAGAGAAGAATAGCGGACCTACCCAGCACTTGTCGCCAATGCGTTCCGGGCGTTGTCCGCGGACTCCGATGCCAATCACGTTCGTAGACGAGTAGAAGAGCGGCTTGCACATCTGCTGGAGCTGCGCATCGCCCGTCGACTCAGCAAGGTGATCGATAGCCATCGTAGAGACGAGTGATCCGTAGTTCACGACGGTGCCTAGTATTTACACCATTAGTCTGGCTAGCCTCCGCTGGGACGACGAACTGACCATCTTTTAAATAGACTCTCTTCGCCTGCGCATCGACTCTCGTGACGGTGCCGTGGGCGCCAAACCGCGTGTTCTCCCGGTTCAGCGTGCGGGCCACCGCGATCCAAATGCCGCCCGTGCCGCCGTGGGCAGGGAAGCGGAAGGTGGCGTTCGGGCCCCAATTCCCGGCCACCTTGTTGAGGACGACGTTGCGGGTTAGGAGCTTCGCGTTGGGCGCCGCCACACGCTCTCCTACCCAGGTGGCGTTCATCTAGAGGCCGACGGGGCCATGGTCAGTGGAATGCCGGCGTTTCTCATCTGTACGCATACACGTACCTTGGTTGTAGGGACGGCCCAGACTCGGAAGTTGTACGGACGCACTGGTGGTGTGGCGAGTTAGAGCTGTACGAATTTAAATGAGTCCGTAACATGGCGCTTTCGTACGCCGTGAGAGCCAAGACTTCACGCCGTTTCGAGGTGACAGTATAACGCAGTCCTGAGCTAGGGTGAGTTGGAAACGGGCAAAAGGCTACTGACTGAAAATCTCATTGAGGCGGTTTCCCACGTTTCTAATATTCCACTCATCGAAGTTCTTGGGCTTGTCTGACGGGGACCGGGCGCGAGCGGCGAGAGCGGCATCGATCAGGTCTTCCAGACATCTTGCCTTCTCCTCGCTGTCCAACACGGCGATGTTGTTTTGGAATGGATACGGGACCCAGTCACCTCGGAAGCGAACGTAAGAGACGCGCTGTTCCCCAATTAGCAAGTCAATTGCTATCTGGCTTGATAGATTTAACGGTTTATTGAGGCAAATTCACAGGGTTGAGTCTAGGAGGCTAAGCGGGTTAATTGGGGGTTCAAGTGCGAGCACATACCTCGTGAGTATACCAGTCCGTTTCCTTGGGCAGAGCCTCATTCAGGCAGTCATCAAAGTACTTGTAATGCGAGAAGATAACGTGACCGCCAACGTCGAAGAGCTATAACAGGAGGTCAATCATCATCATGCTTATGGGCTGCGAAATGCATCGGCAGGGAGAAGAGTAGGAGAAGACTCACAAACCCTTCGGGGGTGACATCAGTGGAAGCAAGGCCGCCGGGAGTCTCGTTGGAGTCTACAATTAGCCACGATGCCTGGCCCTACAAGTCATCCTGTCAGGCGATGATGCTACAGAGCCGAGCAACGGGTTGAGTTGATGTTACCGTCTGCTGGAGGCGCTTGGCGGCGCCAAGGCCCGTAGGGCCTGCGCCGATGACTAGAACGTCAACGTGACTGGAGAGGTGGCTTGTTAACATGCTACCTTGAACGCATCATGCGGAGAGCTTAGCGACACAAACACTTACATTTCCTTAGCCATGGTTGAATTCCTGAGCAACCAATTCGCGCTGTAACAATAAAAAATCCTAGCGTATGTCAAATCGAACAACTCGCGCAATGATAGCTAGAATACAAGTAACTCTATGAGCCAGTAGCGAGGGGGAAAAAAGGTGTTGTTTCGGTAGAATCTCTCTCCCAGCTTGGAGATCCCTCGGTGGGCAGGGACCGACCATACAGTGCCAAACAGTGCACCAAACAGTGGATTACGTTTGTACTAATAGAAGATTAGGACGCTGAATAGGGGGTTTCTAAAGAGACCCCGGAGTGCCGTAAAGGGAATTGGATATACATCACGTTGTATTGCGGCCGGCACCAATCAACTTGTACCTGCATATTTCCAGGTATAAGCCGATTTACGGCTTTGATTCGATTTCGCCCAGGGACCTGGCTTTGCTGATGCGGGGACCAATCGTGCGTCGCTGTCACATCGGGTCATCTCATTCGGGTATGATGCAATCGGACAAATACGTCAATATGGACCTTTGTGTGGGCGTGCCTGGTTAAGTATCTGCCTGGGACTAGGTAAATACTCATACCCCGGCATTTACTATACTAGTTCTCCCTGATATTCTTAGTAAGAGCTAGATGATCAGCGTCGATCGTGGCCGTCGGGGTTTCGGCCGGGTTTTAGGGGAGCATGGCTGCCATGGCACGTGGAACGGGCTTGGCAGTCGGGTGCGATGGCCGGCGAGAGGTGTTACACAGCACCCCCATCGGAAGCCCGAGTCCCGACGAAAGGGGCCCGTCGGAATCTAATATCTATGCCTGTGGAACCATGCCCGGGCTCATCAATAAGCGGTATGAGATTGCCGCCTGAAAGAATTGCTTCCGTGGTTCCCTCCCAGCAGTCTTCCAAGCCAGAACATGATTGAATGATGACGGGAAGCAAAGACAGATATATATATATTTAAAAGAAAGGAGCAAAAGAAAAATCAGAGTCCATTGGGTTTGAAATTCTCAAGTCATCAAAGATGTAACTTTCGCCCGATAAACCTGCTAGAATATCTATAGATGTTTCCAATACGCTAATACTCTAGCTAGCTAAATAAAAGTAGCTCAAATATTCCAGCATCCACACCAGACAGAGCAAGGCAATCAAATAGAGGGTATGTAAGTATTATTTGTGGTAGTGAGGTATGCCGACTTTACTTGCGAGAAACTCGATGAGAGCGTATAACTTTGTACGTTAGCTAGGCAAACAGCCCCCGAGTATCATCAGGAAGTAGGGTTACGACATGTATCATCCCCTAAACACCTACAAAGAAATGTACCCAGACAACAAGAGAAACCCCACAAAGGGTGGCATTCATAGGTTCTGTTTAGAGAATAATTTGGGCCGTAGATTACGAATTAAATTGTCAGTAGGTTTAAAGTAATATATCCTGTTAGGCCTTTTATTATATTACAAGGAATATATAAGGTAGGTAAACTCTACCAGAGGTGTGGATAGTGATCAGATTAGGGCGGGGAACCGGTGCACTCGTCGGAGGCGATCAGCAGAAGCGTATTCAGATAATCTAAGGTCGAAGTTCTAGTTACGATATGAAGAGGATAACTAGTGTTATTTTATATAAGGGATCACTTAGACTGTTTTTCATGTGAGCCTAAAAATCTTCTGGATCTACTTATCCGTGACGTCAATGTAATTCATTTGGGATACGATCGACCCGTGCCTTGCCTCGAGGAACCGCCGTATAAAGTTCCCAACAAGGTAGATAGCCCCCAATATTCTGTGCAGGTTCTAATAACCTTATAATTTGTGCTGCGATCCTACGCGGGCTGCGGCCAGGTACAAGACTAGTAATCAGGCAAAGAGAGATCCCCCTCCGGAACGTAGCAACTACGGCACAAAACTGTCGTGTGTAGATCATAATACGAACCCCCAAATGGGATAAAGTTGCAGCTAGGACTTTCACAAATTTGTAAACTCACCTAGATATTCCATCATCTAGTACGGTTCGTATCATCTCGCTTTGGTCCGACCAGCTATTAGGCCCAGTCTAGTGCCAAGAACCCAAAGACAGTAAGATCATGCATCCGCCTGCAACTAACACCTAGACTATAATTATTTTTAGGCCATCGGCACTTTGGATTTAAGCGGTGTCTGCTGCCCAGGGCCTGAGAAGGAGATGAAAAGATAGAAATTAGTAGTTGAAATGCAATCAGGCCATGCAACAGCTGCTCGCTATAGTATTAGAACTTTAGTTAATCCCCCCAGCCTGTCCTATCCTATACCGAAGGGACATCTCTTGAGAACATGAAAACGTGGATTCGCATTGCTGGGTGTTGCACGCCTGTTTATGGATATTGCCACCCGACTCAGTGTACTGGCAGAACCGAGGCATCTATGACCTATTCAAACACGGGCCTGACTGCTCGTGAACTAACCTAACCTAGGGATTTTCATTCCCGAGGAGGATCGAGAAAAATACGGCATGGCTGCATATCTACCACTCGGACTGGATTAGGATGCGCTTCAAGGACTCAAACGGGCTTTCTAAACAGTTTCCGGAATGCGCGATCGATTCGGTTATTCTTACCACCCGACATTCGCTAGCCGGGCAAACAGAGAAGAAATTCTATACCGGAGCGAGAACCTGCTGGCTTCCAACGCGTTGCCGCGCAGCTATTTACGGCCATTTTGCGTGATGATTCGAATTTAAGACAAGATTGAAGTGCGCCACCGGCCCTTGAGGAAAAAGGGGGCCCTAGAGTATTACCACGCATGCGGGGATGGGCCGGATTCCTACACTTCTACACCGATTTCCTGTGTTCTTGGAAGGGGGGATGATTGATCTAAAATTATTTCTTCTTAATACTTCAGAAGAAACTTCCCTTTTTCGTAAAATTGTCGATTTCAGGGGTAGTGGTGTTGATACTTCTGTGGCTCTGCTATCTCTGTGTGTTACATAAAGAAACTGCTACTAATATGTTAGTTTTCTTACGTAGTTTCAACTTCACATATATAAATTTACGTCAATATGGTTCAGCGTAGGAATGGGCCATCTGCACGCATGTGGACTAGCATCTTCTCCCGGCGCCCTTAATTTCCATCCTACTAGGTTTGTTGTTTTGCGATCTCTGCATGCTCGAGGCGAGGAAACCTCGGCTAGAGTCCTAGAAGACGTATATGACGGCTAAGCTGGCACACACCTTAGACATGAAGTGAGATCTCTATTCAAAGGGTTCTCTTAGTAAAGTGGCTGGGGATGTGAATGTTCGGTTTATGTATGGAGCTAATGTTCTTGAGCTGTGGAAAGTCGTTTACATGTTTCGGCGCGGAAATAGGCAGGCAACCCGAATATTTATAGAATCATACTGAGTTGTACAGGCTTGTGGGGAAAGGCATAATTCCGCGCTTTTACACGGTTTTCCTCAGTAATAAAACGAGGGGAGTTCGCTGGCCACTACGGGCGCTACGGCGCCGCCCTAGGTGCCTACGATATATGGGCTGGCCGGTATATAGACGTAGTCAACGAACAAGAATGAGGCCTTGGCTCCCGCGACACCGGTATCCTAGACACGAGGAAACGCAGGACTTGGGTTCTGGACGGGGTAATGTTGGCTGTGTTTGCAGCCCGATGTCAGGAGCGTGTAGTTTCCACTCACGCCAACAAGGTTATGTTCTAGAAGCAAGGGCTACAGACAACGATACTGTTATTTCTTGAGTAGCTTGATAAATATATGAATTGGGAGGTTATGTGTGGTGATGGAGAAAGCCCGAGTTACGTTTCTCTCACAGCGTAGCTTATGTTCGTGGTACGGGATTGGGTTCGGCACAACACCACCAATGCCGTGCCATATTGATCGACTTAATTCGGAGCGTCCATCTGTTCCGGTAGGTACAACGATTGTGTCGCACGGTTACGTCGGCACTGAATCAAGGTATTTACTATCTGGGGGCGGCAAAGAACTGAGGGGAAATTATCAGGGCTATAGGGCATAAGTAGTTGCTGGCACTGCCCCTGAAATAAAGCCTGATCGTATTATAACTATAGGAATACGGCGTATCATTTAGGTCTAGTTTAGGAATTGTCTGGCTAAAATAGGAAGGAGAGCCAAGCATATGCATAGCGACCCCAAATCAAGAGTCCGTGAGTCGGTTAATGAAAGCATTATACAATAAAAGGGATAGTTAGAAGGGTTGTTATGGTTAGTAAGACGACTGTAGTCTTGCTCGTAGATGCTAGAGAAGACGAGCTCATGTGATCTACACATGAGGGAACAGGACATGTAGATGTGGCGTATTCTACATGTTCTGGCACCGCAGGCCTGCAGGCCTCCAGACCCTGACAACGCATCAAGGGTCCTAACGATGCCAAGGGGGCTAATTCGCAACATATAGAATACTAGCGGCTAGCGTAGGTTGGCGCCCAAAGGCTTGTATCCTACATACCCCAGCCGGGACCCTTTTACAACCCTGTCATGCGAAGTACTTACTTACTAAGTATACTAACCTTAGGTTAGATAGATCGGATCCTGTGTTACTGGTTGAAATGCGATTAATCCTCTTTCGCCTCTTCACCCTTTGTCCTAACACATGAACTACTATTATTAGCGTCAGGGATGCTCATTCTCGCTAACAGCCTTATGGTCTGCCTCTGGGCTTGGCAACCGGTGGGATGTCTTTATCTTGACTAGCGCTGACATTCTTAACCAGAGTTTACCTGCAGCTGAATCAACTGTATAATCAAGTTCGGGCGCAGTTGTGCGGCGCATGCGCTTTGTCGCTTATATTAATACGAGTTGCCCTCAAGCTCCCGTCGCGTAACATGTCATCGTTCCGCAAGTACGTAGGACGCACGCAACGGACCGCATAGCTTTGCGGCTTCAACCCCTTCCGATGTCTTCGAACGAACCCCTGCCGCCGGTCTACACAGCACAAAGTAAACGCCCCGCGTCTGCTGAGAAGGCTTTGCGTAGGTTTCCATCGACTCTCGTCGTCACCTTCGTATTCCTTTTTCTTCTGATAGCGCCGTGGGTGTTTTTGAACGTGCTCAATGCTCGCTCATACCAGGATGTGACCGGTAACATTGGCGACGATGTCGCGTACAGGTCGGAGCAGATGTATCGAGCGGCGGTCATTCTCAACACCGTCGCTGCTGTGTTGACTCTTCCTGTGTTATCTAAGCTGTTCAACCATGCCACTGTCGCATTCGCCCAGCGGCGACACCCTGATCAGCGCGTAAATGTGTCTCAGCTGCTATCGCTAGCAGATGCTCCATGGTCGAGACTGTCGCCGGGTATTACCACCACGGTGTTGGGGAGCGCTTACGGAGCATTGATACTAGTTGCCATAGGCAAGTTTTGAAAATCACAACCGTGGATGACTAATCGGCTAATACGGGGTTCTTAGGATTTATTCAATTAATCCTACAATCGGCACTAGTGAACTGGGAGGAGGTGCAAGTAGCAACATGGTTCGACGCGCCCGGTGCCAAAACCCACGGGTCGTATCGTTCTATACGCTACGAGAAGCTTGGATACGATCCTACCCCCGACACGATATCTAGGGTACCAGCCGCTCTGGTGATTAAGGGGATCACCGCTAAGTTGTCCACTGAGTCCAACAAAGGTCCCCAACCTCTACTTTGGTACGAGGGGCCAGCTCCGCCTACCACCACATTCCCAACGACCTTCGTATTCCCCCAGACCAAGTCAATTCCGTACGCCGCCGCATTCCCGCCGAGTGTCAACACTGGCGTACTGCGGTATCATGTTATGCGGCTCAATACGTCGGTCCAATGTGAGGCCATATCACGCGATCAGTTCCCAGACACCTGTCTCGGCCCCGAGCCGCTGTACGGGAACCTGTCGTTGCCGAGCCTCGACGACGATAGCAACGCCAGCACGCCGGATATCCTCGTTCGCTGGTGTGTCCCGGGCAACATGAGTGCCTCTCCTTGGGCATTAAACCGTGACCGCCAGGATATTTCCGAAGACCTGTTCGTCGACGCCTTCCTCCCCGACGGGGCGTATTCGGAGGGGTTACGCGAATCGTTTACCACGCATTGCTGGGCAAATACGACGCGCGGCTACTTCGAGCTACCGAATTCCCACACCAACTTCACGGCCGGTCCTTTAATAGACAGATGGAACAGTTCGGCGGAGTGGCCCTCTAGCACAAACGACTCGCCGGAGGACAATCGGTGAGCCTCCCCCCCTACAATCCCCCTGCACTGCGCCTCGGAACCACTAACATGGCGAAAATTTAGGTATAGTTCATTTGAACAGTGGCCCTACCTTACCAACTATCCCTATGGCGGCTATGACCAATCCACCCCGGGGCCTCTCACCACGGCCATGATGTCAATGCTGGGGGAGGAGAGCTGGATGAAACCGTTACAGAACATCTCAGTAGCCACCGATCCGGCCACCATCAAGGCCATTTACACAAACATGTGCACCACCGGGGGCATCCCGTTTCTGCTGTGGGAAAACGGCAGCGGCTTCTCTTATTACAGGGCGTATTGCGGGCTATCCGGCGGCGGTGCCAGAGGAACGCTCTACCAGGTGAGGCTACAAGCGTACGGTTGGTTCGACTATTTCAGCTCGACGGGGCGCGTCAACGAGACCCTGACAGCGGCGGCATTCTTCGCGAACGAGGCGACGCTCACGCGAGCCGCCACGCCGAAAGGGCTGTCCACCGACGCCGGCTACGTCTACACCTCGGCGGGGATCACCGTGCACAAGCCGAGCATTTCGCTGCCGGCGGTGATCGTGATCTCTATTTTGCTCGGCGTGGAAGTCCTCGCCATCCTCGCCCTGCTGGCGTTCATCTACCGCAAGCCGACGTTCACCAGCCGCCTCGACGCCCTCGTCATCGCGACCATCGGGGCCCAGCTCTCGGCCACGGGCGTCGAGCTGCCGCATCTGAACGAGGCCGGCAAGGCGTGGCACAAGATCCTGCAGGAACACGATGGCGTCATCGGGTTTAACCACGGCGGCTTGGACGAGGGCGAGGCGCGCGGTGGCGCGGACGGAGAGGCGGCTTCTGGGCACACCGGGGATGATGGTATAGAACTAGACGACGTCAATGCGCCGCGGCCGTCTAGGATTCTCATTGTCGGGGGCATTGGGTCGTTGTGATAGCATTCAAGGGCGTTTGAACTTGGGTTTAGGTGTTACTAGCGTTGCAGTATGTATAGACTTGATGTCGAGAAAAGAAAGTAATACTAATTCCCAAACCTGGCTTGGAGATTTTGCACGTAAGGTGGATCGATGACGAAAGCAAATCAAAAACATCAAAGCAGCTCGTCCCGCCCTTTACTTTAAAGCTCATGGGCGTCCTTGATTAGATCGGCAGCTCTTTCGGCGACAGCATAGACCGTCGACTGCAGATTGCCGGGCGGGAGCAGCGGCACCACGCTCGCGTCCACGACTCGAAGATTCCGGACCCCGTGGACCCGCAGCGAAGCATCGACGACGCCTCCGATTCGCTCCGGCAGCATCGCGCAGGTGCCGGCAGGGTGCCACATGGAGATTGTCCGCGCAGCGATATACCGCTTCGCGGCGTCGAGGTCGGCAATGTGCGCGAGCGGGGTGGATGGCTGGAGCGGCTGCTTGATCGCCTCGCTTAGGGGCGCAGAGCTCGCGAGGGTCCTCAGGTACATGACGTGATGCGCGAAGACTTCCATGTCTAGCGGGTGGGAGAGATATCTGGGGTCGATCTCGGGCGCCGCTACGGCGTCGCTAGACACGATGTGCACGGTGCCGCGGGAGAGAGGCTGCGCAAGAATCGTCACCAAGGTGAGATGGTTGCCTGGCTGGGGCGGTGCGGGTTTGCCGGTTTCTGGGTCTGCGGCGATGACGTTTTGTGAGATCACCGAGAGGTACGCGCCGGATGGTTTTGTCGGGTCGAGCAATGTCTTTTCCGCTATCTCATAGTACATCGGAGTGTTGGCAAGATTAGGCTTAGGTGAAATTGCAGGGCGGTTTTCGTCAAGTAGTTTAACTAGTTGTTCACGACCAGATTTCCCAAGTTCTATGATCGGAAGATAAGCGTACGTCTGAATGCCGCCGGTGGTGAGTGGCCCGTCGTGGTTTTGGGTAAAATCGATCATGGCCTGTTCTAATGCTTTGGGCTCCTGTCTCGCCAGGGCGTCTAGCGTGTCCATCTCGTCTACCGCCGCGAAAGTAATGTCGCATACGGGATGGTCCTGAAGATTCTCTCCAACACCTGGCAGGTCTTTTATAACTCCGATATTGTGTCGCTTAAGAATATCTGCGTTACCGATCCCAGACAGCTCAAGCAGTTTCGGAGACTGCAAAGCGCCGGCGCAGATAATGATCTCTTTTCGCGCGTTGGCTATCTTCGTCTTCCCCTCGTATTCGTATTGTACTCCGACAGCCTTAGGCTGGGGCTGAACATCATCAGCGAATAGGATTTTGTTGACAGAAGCATTAAGTATGACGTGCAGATTCTCTCTGTCTTGAATGGAGCTGTAGTATGCTTTGGCAGCATGACATCGCTCTCTTTTGACAGGATCAATGCTCGCAAAATTGCTGAATGCGCCGACCGAAGCGTCAACCCAAGGGTTCGATGCCATGCCATATCCCTTTCTATCAAACGTCTCGGTCCAGATCTTGTGAATGGAATGAGATGGGCTGCCGGGGTAGGACAATTGCACCGGTCCGCGAGCGTTCATGTCGCCAGGGCCCCAATTGCCCATTCCCAGTGACTTTCGAAGTTCATGGGGAGTCTGAGGCGAGGTAAACGCTTTGGTGTAATAAGGCGCCATAGTATCCCAGTTCCACCCAACATTCCCAAGCTCAGCCCACGCGTCAAGTATGGCCTTAGTTGGGGGGGCGTATACATGGGCATTCATGACGCTCGAGCCACCGAGGCATTTGCCTTGGTTCAAGCTGATTGACCTTCCGTTGAGCTTCGGTTGAGTCACCGTCTTGAATCCCCAGTCGAGACCGGTTCCAAAGAGCGCCATATAGAATGACGGTATTTTGACGCGAGGATCATCGCTATGGTCAACCCCCGCCTCTAGCACAAGCACAGTTTGGTGAGCTGCTTCGGAGAGCCGGGAAGCGAGAGCAATCCCCGCGGTCCCACCACCGACAATGATGAAATCGAAAGACTCGGCACTCATGGTGGCAAATCAGGAAGGGATATAAATATTGTGATCTGGAAGATGCCTAGGGTCTTCGTTTTGACAGTGTAGAAATTGAGTGGCGATAGGCGTCACGCTGGTGTGCAGCCTATTATGATATATACCGTTGTTACCTGCGGAGTATTAATAACGTTGTTTCTACCCCTCGCGACGATAGTTTTGCTGTTGTATAAGTCAAGGTTGGTACGCATTCCTCTCTCTGACAGAGAGTGCGGGATATGTATTATATTAGCTGACACATGGTGTCGGATACCGCCTTTGTTCCCTTTGTTCCCCGCAATGCAGCACCATATCATAACGCCACCGGAGGTAGAATACGGTTAGGCCCGGCACTTGGCGATATGCGGCCGTTATATACCATGTATGTACATGACAATGAACATGCATACAGCAACATCCGAAGCCCCCGGACGCGGATATCATCAGATACCTGTATAGGTGGGTAGGTGGATCAAGTATCTATCTAACCTGTTGAGGCTAACCTACTCTCTCCACTCTGATATATATGTTGGTCGCGCATCAGCACAGCGACCGGCATCGTCCCTAATAACAAGGGCTTGTGAGAGGACTTGGAATGCCTTCAGATTAAGGATAATCTTCTATGGTGTCATTGACTCCTCCGAACAAAGGGATCCTGAGATGGCGCTCGCGCTAGACTAGCCGGGGACTATTCCGCCCCGCTTAAAGTTGCCTTAATGGCTTCATTCATGAGTGTCTCGGTGTTCACGCAAGAGGCTGACACAGCCGACGGAGGTCTCGGCGGCCCTAGGTAATACACCGAAAACTAGCGAGTCTCGCGTGTCACGCCCGAACCTTTCAGCTAATATAGAGTATTACGTCGTATGACATCCCTTGTCTCAAGGGTCTACAAACCGACTCACTATTATAGTACGAGGTTCCAGGATTTCCGCCAATCCGCTAAAAGAATCGAAGCACAGATGTACTAACCGAAAAATGAGGCGA